>VWYE01021664.1:0-139130 GCA_013398995.1 Alaudala cheleensis | reverse complement strand
CCCCACCATGACATTCTCTTCACCCTAGAGAGGATCAATGTTCTGCAAGCTTCACCTTGACAGAGAGAGTTGACTTTAGCTTGGGTCAGCAGATGATCACGTGCTCTCAGCTAGGCAGCAGCAACAGGTCTTAAAAGACTCTGAGGCCACATGGCAGAGGGGGAAAAGAAGCAGGAATGGCAGCTGGGATTGCGATAGCTCCATTGGTAGATGCAGCTTTCACCCCCCTCCACCCTTCAGTCTCATTCAGGGTGGCTCAACCTCAGCTCGGAGCTGCTCCAGGTGGAAGGTGGTGGGGGGGAGAATCGGATGTAGTCTCTCTTTCTCCACCAACAGCTGCTGGAACTTAGTTTGAGCAGAGCCGGGGCATATCTTCCACTCCCCTCCCTGCCCAAGAGTCACTGAGCTTGGCAGATGTTTTAATTTAGGCAGGGCCCAGCAGGCCCCCGGTTCCACCTGCCTGGAGGGAGCTGGGTTTGCTTCTTACCTCTCCAGAGGTGAGCAGTGAAAAAGAGAGCGAGTTCCCAGGGTACACAGCTTGATATGGGCATTCACAAAGCTGAACTTTTGGCTGAGCAAGATGTCAATCACAGGTCCTTGCAGGTAACTATTTCCTCTTTAACTAGAAGCTATGCTAAACCATGAAAACACCTGAAAACTTAAATACCATATCATTTCAGAACATTTTCTTCCTCTTACACCATCATCACACTTTAGCCAAAAGAAGAGACAAAAGTACATCCCAGGAAGGATATAACTTCATAAGTGAAGGAGAAAGGAACTGCATCACCTGCTGTGGAAGACAAGAATATCTGAGAACAANGACAAAAGTGCATCCCAGGAAGGATATAACTTCATACAGTGAAGGAGAAAGGAACAGCATCACCTGCTGTGAAAGACAGAATATCTGAGAACAAAAAACAAAAAAAAAGATGTAATTTGGAAAGGTCAGATGATAGCTGAGCGTCACAATAGGGTATTTGACAGAGTTCAAAAAGTATTTGGACAATGCTCTCAGGAACATGGTGTGACTCTTGAGGTATCCTGTGCAGGTAGGGCCAGGAGTTGGACTCAATGGTCCTTATGGTTCCCTTCCAACTCAGCTTATTCTGTGACTCTGTGCAAAGAGTTTTCAACAAGACAAGATAAATGTTTAAATTCTGGGATTTCTTAGAGAAGGAAAAGTCCTAGTACAAAAATAAAAATTAAAATAAAAGAGGATACAGACAAAAAAGAATGGATAAAATAAATACAGAGAGCTTTTGTACAAAAGGAAAATTTATAATTCATATAAATACCAGCTCTAGCAATTGAAAGATTTTCTTTAATTGGGAGGTTTTTAAACAGACAAAATTATTTAGGCATCCTTAATTAAAACAACAAAATGTCAACCCAACTATTTTTTAAAAATGTTCTCACAATGCTACCCTAAGACAAAGGAATTTCTATAATTTATGTAACATATCTAAAATTTTTGTGATGTAGCTGCATAGATTTTGCTGTTTGAATAAATAAAACATGTCCTTAAATTAAAACCATGTTCCAAATCTGAAGTCTTATTTCTTTCCATATACCTACTTAATATCTGATTTCAATGAAAGCTTCATGACAACTACTGTGAATCATCCACATTAAGGTGGTATAATAGAGCCTGACTTCCCCTCAGATAGTGGACATATATAAATGTAAATCCAGTATCTTCTAGAGTTGTTTCTGACTTACTTTTAGTAATCAAACCTAGTGAATACGATTGTTTTGACAAAAGATTTCTCTTAACATTGAATTATCACAGGAATTATGTGCATTAGGTAAGATCTCATTAGAGGAATAATTTCAGTTGTTCAAAATAATTTTTACTCATGTGAAAGGATTCAGATACTGACCTAAGTGGCATCTCATATAATGCAAGGGGTTCTAAAAAAACTTCTTCAATTCTGAAGTCAAATATTTCCATAAAATTCCACGTAATGTTTCCCAAGTTTGTTTTCTGTTGCCTTACCAGAGCTTAGTGTAGAATATAAAACAGCCAATGTAAACAGAGTAAGACTAATCCACATATTTTGCAAATACATCTAAAAGAAAAAGCAAAATCTTGTTTGTCTTAATTTACCTTTTAAATGTATCTGACCATTTATGTAATTAAAAGGCACTTTGAGAATAGGAAAAAATCATTAATTTTAATTAGATTATTAGAGATATACAGATTTATGAAAATAATTTTAACCATTCAGAATTTCAATTAAATTTGATCTAGAATTTGAAATGTCCTCCCACAGATCTTTTTGCTATCACTTGACAAAAAAAAAATACTAATTGAGAAATGATTGTTCAAAAATAATATTTGTTTGACTAAAAATAGTCTTGCTAAATTGTGGTTCAGTGTAGTTTCACAGGTTTTAGGTTAGTACTCATCTCCATGCTGCAAAGAACAGGAAATTATCAGTTACAAGCTAGATTAACCTTCATGCCAGCTACCTGTAACACGCTTCTTATTTTATCATCTTCTCTAGTGATACTTTGAATTACAGAAAAGTAAAATATTCTAGTGTGACAGTGAAAGAACCAGGTACTTTAATTTAAAAACCCACATATTTGCCTTTCCCTCCCTTTGGCTCAAACAGACATGGCAGCTGGGAATGTAAGGACATGATTTTGACACCTTCTGTTATAGAAGCATAGCTTGGCACAGGAATTGTAATTTGTTGTCTTGTGAAAGAGAGAAACCAAACTGATGCAGATGTCTGGAGTAATCATCCTGGTTACTTAAGCAGTAGAAGTTTGCAGATGGCAATAATAGCTTTCATTAGATCAGCTGATGGGGAAAGGATCTTTATGGGCAGTTCTCAAGTCTTTAAACAAATACAAAACAAAAAATAGTTAATCAGTATTTTTTTTTGTGTAATCATCGTTTCTTTGGTAGAATGAATTGATGTGCATGCTGATAATTACAATAGTCTTCTAAATAAGAGCTTTGCTCCTCTATAGATCATTTGGTTCCCACTCCCAAAATTTGAGTCCTTTTG
This sequence comes from Alaudala cheleensis, assembly GCA_013398995.1. Taxonomy (NCBI): domain Eukaryota; kingdom Metazoa; phylum Chordata; class Aves; order Passeriformes; family Alaudidae; genus Alaudala; species Alaudala cheleensis. The sequence goes on along the minus strand of VWYE01021664.1, from coordinate 136,107 downwards.
TTTTTCTTGAACTGACAAGTTCTAAGCTTATTAAGCCTGATAAAGTCATAGTAAAAAATGGTCCAAAAGTAGTAAAAATGGGTCTTGATTAGTGAGAAACTGTTGTTTGTGCTTTTTAAACACCTAGAACTTTCTAAAATCTGAAGTGATTGTTCATGTTATTTCTGAGCAAATCAAGTTAAAGAGGCTGGAACTCCCAGGTAAGGCAAGAAATGCCTTAAATGTCATCAAGACATTTCTAAGTAATAAAAATATTGCTTTCATTATGTACCACTCATTCTTTTTCCTTTGTCTACTACATGCTTTGACAAAGTTCAACTTTAGTATTTTTATTACATCTAAGTAACAAACAAGTTGTTTTCACCTCTATTGTGTAAGATAAGTTCATTGAAACTTTGAGAAGTTTCAATTAACTTACACAATAGTCAGATATGTTTTGTCTTAATCTCTTGCAAAAAAGTCATATATGTTTTATCTTAATCTCTTGCATTCTTCTGAAAGAAAAAAATAATTAAAATTGTATGAAAATTGTATTATTTATTCTACAAGGTGTCTGTGGTTAACTGCAAATGGCAACTAAGTAGCATACAGCTTCCCACTTACTCTTTTCTCTGCCCATACTGAGAAGGAGAATCAGAAAGAAGAGCAAAATTTTTGGGTTAAGATAAAAACATTTTAATAATTAGAACAAAATATGAAATTATAATAATAATATAATAGTATATTATTATATAATGGTATATTATATATATAATAGTAACTGCAATGATAAGGAGAGAGGGAGAGAGGAATAAAGCCCAAGACAAACAAGTGATAAGAGTAGAACTTGTCTCCACCCTCTGGCTGATGCCCAGCCTGACCCCAAGCAGCCACCATCCCCTGACAGATGATCCCCCCTAGTCTAAAGACTGAACACAATGTTCTGTGGTATGGAATGTCCCTTTGGACAGTTTGGGTCAATTGTCCTGTCCATGCTCCCTCTCAGCTTCTTGTGCATTGGCTCACTGGCAGAGCATGGAGTAATGAAAGCCCTTGATTTAAGGTAAGCACTACTTAGCAGCAACTGAAATATTATTTTCTTGCTAAATCCCAAACATCTCACTGTACCAGCTACTAAGAAGGAAATTATCCCAGCTGAAACCAGAGAAATTAGCTAATATTCATTAATTCTTTCAAGAAATTTGTGTAAAATAATATTGAATGACTGCAAAAAAAAAACCCCAAAACAATCAAGAACAAAATTACCTTAGTGCACAACATCACAGAACCACTTGGGTTCCAGTTACTGGCGCTCACTTCAGTGGAGTTTATTTCAGGCTTGGAAAGCGAGTTTGCAATGTGCTGTCATGCTTCCTCACTTTATAGTTCTGTATAAACTAAGTTGTAGTATAAATTGTCATGGTAGGTGGCAATCAAAAATCTTAACACATCTCACAGTCCTGTGTGGCTGGTATATGGAGCTCTGTGCATGATTACACATTCATATATACACCAAATATTTTTATCCTGCCCACACAAGCTATATTTTATCAAGTGTTTATGCGTTGTCTATAGTCAGCAAAATAAAAGCTTCTAGAACATGAAAAACATCCAAAGTAGTATAGATCTGTAAATACTCAGAAAAAAAGTGCAATTATAACTGTGTTCTGTAAGTATGGATAAGGGAAACAAAATAAATAAAGTAGGTTTTTGGTTCAGTGGGATTTTTTTTGTCCTGTCTGACTAAAATAAATAATTCTTCATGAGCAGTATAAAAACAACAATATACAGCAGCATAGTGAGAGCACTCATGCCTTTCAAAAAGAGCCTACATTAACTTCTGACAATTGATATTTTGCTGCTGCTTCTCCTCTTGAAAGCAGTACTGGGTCTGAATGTTCTTTTGCACAAGAGGTCGATGGAGTTCTTCTTACAGGAAATAAAGTCATCCACAATAATACCTCTCTCAGTCACTACTGGGACAATAACAATAAAACTTGGCCAAGCAGCAGCCAGCAGTCATATTGTAGAATAAGAAAAGGATATAGTTGTTACTTGTTACTTTACACTCTTTATGCTATTTGGTTAAATATAGCTCATCATCTAGACAATTTGGTATCGCAATAAGATCAGGTTTTTTTAATAAAATAAACAAATAAATATTTTTTTTATAAAATAAACAAAATTAAAAAAAATGAAAAACTATCTTTTCCTTATTCTCTGTTTTAGTAATCCTGGGTGTACTAAGTCCTTGCCTCTGTATTTGGTTTCTAACACACAAGACTTGAGAAGAGAAAACAAATAGTTAACATGGAGGCAACAAGCAGGAGAAAAACCAGGGAACTCCAACAGTCTGTATGGCCTTTAGAAAACGGCAGCTAGAATTCCTCATGAGGAAAATCCTTCCAAATGGAATTTTTAGCTCAGTATTCCTTCATTCACAAGCAGCAAAGGGTAGCTCACAGATCTAAATTGTATCCATATCACGAAATTAAAACATGTAAATTTTTAATTTTTCACTCAGTTCTGATACTTCTATGTGTCACAAGCAAGCAGAGTTCCATTGTTGCTTCTTCTGCTCCAGAAGTGTTTGTGCTACCTGCTGCTGCCAGGTTAAATGTCTTCTTGTGATGGTGGCTTTGCCAGGTGCTTTCTCCTGTGGTTTGGTGCTCATGAAAATATTGCCCACTTCTGCCATGTATCTAGAAGTTTGCCTATATTGTGTACAGTACCCTGTGCACTCGTATCCTACAACCCCATAGCCCATACCTTTAATGACAGTTTATGGGTAAATCTCCATAATGCCACTTGAGAAATCGGACTTTTGTAGCAAAAATGGACAAAAGGAAAAATTGACACAAACGTAACTGCCAGCATAGTCCTTTTTCTAAAAATAATGACAAGACATTTTGACTTTGCAGCATCATTCAGTCCATAAAACAAGCAAATTTTCATGGATATAGTTATTTAAACAAGCAGAGTGAATGCTTTCAAGCCTTACACATATATTTAACCATCAGTATTCATCAGTAAATTCACATCAAAAAGAAGAAAAAAGAAATTATCATCCCTACCAGTTCTAGTAACTCTTAACTATTTGAAAACTGGTAAACACTCTTGCAGTGGCAATGGATTTTTAAGCCAGTAAATTGAAGTGAGAATGTCATAGAACTGTAGTGGGCTTTTAGATACTTCAATTATAGAAAAGACATCAGGACTGCAGCCATGGGAATGATGCTGAACAATAACAATTGTGTTTTTCAGATTACAGTAAGTGCAATTAGACCTCATAAATATACTGGTCAAGAACTGCTGGGTCAACCATAAAAAATGAATTTTTAAATTAAGCCTATTATGAATGTACAAGACCAGAGTGGGTATTATTACCATTGCTTTATTTATTGGTTTATACAAAGCCTTGTTTAATGGAATGCTGACACTGCAGTGAAGGACAGTTGGTTTTGTCTAGTGCTGCACTTCAAGGTCAGTAAGAAGCTTCCGACTAACTTCAGTGAATATTAGACTAAGCTTATAGTGCTTTCACCTCCAGCTCTGTTGTTGCAGTCACATTGCTACTGGAGTCGCTGGGAATGATACATGAGCACAGGCAGAATACAGATTGAAATACTGGACTATAAAGTGAGTGCTGACAGCAGCAGATTCCCAGATTTTTCCAAAATGGAAATATTATTGTAGATATTCTGAGATATCAGAAGTATCTTATCCCCTTGGGAACTAAAACATATTATGCAAGATACCTATCTGGTTGGAAGAAATTGCATTTCTCCTGTTCTTTGGAACTATGAAACACCTAGATTTCTCAGATTGAGGTCTACTGATCAGATCAATTAGCCAGTCACTTCTCTCTCCTCCCACTCCCTTAGAATAATGAGAAGAAAGAAATGAGAGATGTATGAAAAATCATGAAAATGGCAGACTTGGCATCAAAGTGACTACATACTTTTGGAGAGGTTTTGCTCATTTAAAATACTAAAAGCAGAAATAAAACCTTTGTTTTTCTTTTTTTTTTTCCCCCATGGACAGCTTTTTATTGTTAATCACAAGAGAAATCAAGTTGTAATGAAAACTAGCTCAATATGCTATGGATTAAGTCAGTTTGGAGTTGCTTCCCTTTATCTTTAAACATGTATCCTAATACTTAAGGTAATCTTTCTGATGTATCAATTTAAAGGACAATCCAATATTGTAGTTCATAATGGATATTTAAGGGATGCTACAGATATGAAAAGGAAGTTTAGGGATTTACCCAAATTTTTTACTTAGAATTCCATTCAGTGATTGGCTTAACTGGTGTCATTACACCTATTGCAGAAGAACTCATTACTGGCATTTGTGGAATTCCAGGTGGGATGGAGACAGAGAGACAAGAATTTATTGCTTTGTTTTGTTTTAATTTTGATTTGTTTTGCTTTAAGATTAAAGGAAAAAAAACCCTCATACTGCTACATTACTCTGACAATCTAAGATACATATTACCATTAAAGACAGGCTATAAATCAAATTAGTGTCTTCTTCTGAGCAAACATAAATTCAGTATTAGATTCAGTTTGCAGATTTTCTTCAATTTCCCTATGGAATGGTAGAACATAAACATGATGATTCCTTCTAAAAAATAAAAGGTAATATTTACTGCTCCTATTTTAGACCAGACTTCTACCAAACATTTCACTGTTTATTTGCCAATGCAGAGGGAGTGCTGCAGTTCTGGATGAACCAAGCCAAGACATACAAGAATTCATGATAAAATAGTCAATTTAACTAATTTTTTTCTGGAAGCAATTATTGGTCATCTTAAATGAAGGCCCTGAACCCATGCAAGAGACAAGTATCATCAAAAAGCAAATTCACAATATTCACTTAAGGAATTGATTTAAAAGATTCCTACATAGAATTGGATGCACATCGATGGGAAAGCAACAGTTATGTTTTGGCAGCTAAAATTCTACCCAGGTACTACAGTCACGGATAACATTAGCCTAAATCCCATCAATTTCTATTTTGAAATATTGAATGACATATTCCTCATTTTACTTCTAAAGAGCTCTGGAAAGGTGAACATAAAACAGGTCTTTTATGTCTGATCTGAAAGAGTGGGGAGAATAAAAACCTTTTCACTGGTCACTAAGAAAAAAAAAAAGAACATTGCTCTCCACTCTCCCAATCACCTAGCAAAACCATCTTCTGCCCAGTGAAAAGCTATGAATCTGAATCTATTCTGGACAGGCAGCCTTTGAATGTGGCACATCTGTGCCCTTAGTGGGTGTTAAGAGCCACAGAGATATTGGCTAAATTGTTGAAACTCCTACTATCATTGTTGTGAAAGAAAATTACTTAGAAACCCTCAGGAAGAGGTTCATGTCAGATAATAGACATCCCAGTGAAGCTGAAAAGGTACCAGACAGGGCTTGCCTCAGATAACCAACTGGTTATAACAGCAGTTATCATTTGCAGCTGCATAAATAATCCTTCCCAATCCTCAGAAAAAAACATGATCATTTCATTGTGGAAGGGGGCCCATATTCTGGTGGTGAACATGGTTCAAACACCTGAATGTTCACTCTGAGTTAGTTTAAAAAGGATCTGGTCTATAAATTCACTATCTTAAATACCAAATTTAATTGAAACAGAACATCTTTATGACATTTAATTGAATTAGGAAAAGAATTAGCAGATACTGATTTTCTCCTTACCTGATAAACAAAATTTTTTTCAAAAGTAAATAGAATTTCAGTTTAAAGAAATGCACTAGATATCATTGTCAGACTCCTAGGTGAATCTTTAAAGGAAAAGACACTATGAGAACTGGAAGAGTAGAATTCAAGTTTTCCCCCTTAAACCTCCTAATTTCTTCTTTGTCTCCTGATTCACCATTTAATTGTTGTCTTCAGTTTACCCCTGTTTCTTGACCATATCCAAACCCAGTTTATAATGGAAGGGTAAATAAAGGTAGAAAAGTAGAAGAGCATGCTATGACACAATTACATACCATATTAAGGAAAAAGTGTATTAATGATCTGAAAAAAGGTCACTGCTGTACACAAATGCATTAGTATGAGCACAAAAAATAAGAAACTGAGACTTTTTCTTCTATGCTTGCACTCTTTCTGTCTAAAGGGTGTCCAAATGAGTTCACTGAGAACGACCTCTAACAGAAATACTCATCATAAAAGTCATAGCATTAGCATCTCATTGACACAACCTAATTAATTAGGTGGCAGACCAACAAATTCTCATCTTTGCCTTGTGCTCTTACACTACTAATTGTTAGGATTATTCGCCTTTGCTTGCTCACTTACACAAAAATGAAGTGTTATGAACCCATACCATAAAAGTGAGGGTAAATTCTCTGTTTGAACCTGCACCATGAACTCCCAAGAAAACTTCTCAAGAGCCTTTTATCATCACGCTCTGAACCTTCCCTTAACTCAGTACATGGTAAGCTTAGACCATTTGCTTCCTCGGCTTCTATGTTAGAAAATAGATATAAGAATTGCTTCTTTCCTGCAGAGTCTTCTCTGCAAGCCGCTATGTGAATTTCTGCTCAGCCTCCCTGCAGACATCCTGCCTTTGTGAGGCAGCACAAAGTGTTTCTGAGACCCCATCTATCAATGACCTAGAAAAGGAGTGTGCAGACCTTCGTTTAAACTTGGCAACAAGATGTTTTCAGATGCACTTGTCCCTATCTAAGCTAAAAAAAGAGCACAGCTTCTAAACTCAGTGGGTGGAGGGCTGATAGGTGACTGAGCCGTCAGAGGTATCACTGAAGGGAGGCAGGCACTCTGCAGGGCTGTGCTGAGGCCTCAGACACCTTTGCTGCCCAGGGGAAGCATCACTGACACACTTCAAAAGGGGCTGGTGAAGAACCTGCACTGTCAGAGGGCTTGGTCAGAGATACTGTGGCAAAAATACTTGTAGGTCTTATGAAAACTTTGCCAGTCTCTTTTGAGCACAAAACCACGCAATGACAGGTGCTCACACTATGCTACCCGACACTGTGGCACTACTGTCTGGTCTTGGAGGGAAGGGAAAAAAACATTTTGAAAGACTGTTGAAGTCTGTGCCATCACAACTCTCCTGGAACCAAGGCAGAAAAGCATAGTCTGCTTTCAAACTGGACTAAGGCTGAAGTTTTAACTTAGCTTGAAGGGAATCAAAGTATTGGATAAAGAAATCCCGCTTTCAGAATCAACACCTTACCTGACTGTGTGTGATATAATTTCTCCAGCTGTTCACCCCATCCTTGTAAGACCACCTACATTTTGTGGAACATTTTCTTAATAAAATCAATTTGTAAGGGTTTTTACTCCACCTTCCTCACTTCATCTTTAGCAGCCCGAACTAAACACATATTTGTTTTATTTCATGTCTAAGGAGACTTAATTTTCAGAAAACACTACAAAAAACCATATTTTTCACTTTCTGGAAAGCTTTGTCCTTGCACTATGAATACAGAAAAAGTGGGACAGATGTTGGTTGTTTTCCCCCAAGATGAAATGAAAACCTGCAAAATAATAAAAACTTGTTGAACTATGGCATAGAAAAAAAATGGCTATAGGATATTAAACATCTCTTTCACGTTCTCTTTTTGGTTTTTTTTTATGCTTTTATTAGCACCCTTTTTTGTAAGAAGCATTCTTGTAGATGATTCTGAGGCATTCAGAGTTAATAGTTACAAAATGAACTGAGGAACAAAGCAATGCCTTTCTCATGTCTTGTAATAGAGACCAAATTGGGGTGGGGGGAGGGGGAAAGGAAATGGTAGCAGAAAAATACTGAAGTAGAATACCTATATCTTCACTCACAAGACATTATTCCTCTAAGGGCAAGAAAATTCAGTTCTTTCACCTTTTTTTTTTTAATAAAACAGCTAACTTTAACAAAAGTGAATTCTCATGTAATTTTATGAGATTCTACTCATATTGAGATAATCATAACCAACATGAATGAAATAATCTTAGACTATTACCATAACAATTTTGAATTTGCTTCTCTCAATAACTCCAGTTTATTAAAGTCCTAGAAATATATCAGAAGCTGGTAATCATAAAGAAAAGATACATATTTTCAGAAAGAATATGCCGCCTGTGTCGTCTCACATTATAGACTACACTGAAGATAAAAAGCATCTGCTTTAATTATTTAAATAAGGGCAGATTTTTATTTTCAGAAGGGTTGCTGCCAATAAAACTATCCTACTGCTCTAGGAAATATATTAAGCTGATTTGTGCACCAAATCCATCTTTTACTCAAATTTTCTGTAACCTCCCACGAAAAGCAGCATAGTAGGGCACACAACTTAAGGACAATAATATGAAAGAGAGAAAATCTTTATACATGTAGGAGGGCTAATTTGATGAATACTTTAAATCTTGGTAATATTTGTTCATTTTCCTTTCTCCTTTTGGCAGGTTTTTTTTAATTGCAGGGTAGAGACTGGTTGTCATGCCATAAGTTCTACCTACTAGAAATCACCCAAGAAATTAAACTGTTGTGTCTCATGTTGTCTTCTGATTGTTCATCTCTCTCCATAGTTTGTTTTTTATCAGTAGATTACTGAGAGAGCAGAAAACCATCCACATGTATACATCCAGATTTAAAAAAAAAAGAGAGAAAAAAAAAAGCCAAATAATTCCTTGGAACAACAATAAAATGAAAGTGAATCACCTAGAAGCAAGACTTGGCAGAGTCCACCATAAATCTTTCTCCCTGAATGCAGCCAAAAATATTACATGAGGCAAAATTTCCTAAAGGACTAATTACTGGCTTTGACAACATAAGTGTTCAAACACTGAAAAAGGACAAATATTGCATCTGCATGTTTAAGGTCAGCATTATGTAATGGACAGCAATATAGGAAACTGTTTAATGTAAATACACATGTATTGAACACATTCAAAAAGCAGTTTCTTTGCATTTGCCCTACATAGAAATCACTGTTTGGATTCACTGTTTCTAAACGACAGATTCAGGAATAGCTGTAACAGCAGCTGTACATATAACCTGCTTGGGCATGGTCTGTACCCCAAGGAGTTTATAGGACTTTCTTGGGGTTGTTTGGTTGTTTCTTGGTTGGGGGATTTTTCCAAATGTTAAAAGATGTCACATTTGCATATAGAGTAATTAACATCTCAAAACTCCGTGAGCTAGAACAACTTCTCTGTTTTAGCGAACTCTGCCCATTCATTCCACGAACATTAAACACGTCTGAGTGCTGTTGTGCAACATGAAATACAAAATATGCATAACACTGAAATTACACTTTCTTGATAGTTGCTGTAACAGGCAACCCCAAACTCAAGAAGTATACCCTACCACCTCCCATTTTGGAAGCTTTCAGCCTCACTGCTGCTTTCATTTCAGGTTTGCCTTTCTTTCTGTGTGGCTGAAGCCTGTGTCTGCCTAATTTCTTTTTTTAGTGAGCAAACCTATGTCTGGTACAGTTTGAAAATGGCCTTCACCAGAACTCTTGTTCACCATAACATCCTGAAAGAAAAGAAAATAATAGGAAATAAGGGCATCTCTTTTCTCCAGTGAAGCTTTGCTCTTATCTTTTTGCAGTTGAAAACAGATTTTTGAATGGTGTTAGGGTCAGTAGCTGAAGAAGACAAGTGTCATCCCAAAATCCCTCGCTCACCTCTATGTGGCCATTTACAACCACATTGGTAAAAAAGGTAATAATAACTGTGCACATTTTGCTCATGCCGATTTTTTTTTTAATCAAGAACACCAATATACCCCAGACTGATGTACAGCAAAAAGGGAAATTTTTGACACAAAAATATACTACTGGTGATGTTCTAGTCTTGTGAAATGTATTACTATCTGGACAAATGTCAACATGCAGTTAAAAAAGATTTTGTCAAACTCTTATTTTAATTATTCTAGCTATTTTTGATATCATCAATATATGGAAAGAAAGAAAAATAATATTTCAGAAAGGAAGGACTTCAAAAGGAAACTATCTATTAAAGCTATCTGCTCCACTGTAAAACATTTTTCTCTAATAGCTGCTTCCTTAGCTAGATTGCATACAAAATTACATAACTTATGAATGGTGGGGGTCAGGATATCATGTAGATAAGAGAAAACATACATTTATGATTTAAACCTAATGAAAGCAGATTAATAACTTGATTCTCTTTAATTCTTTCTTTTTTATTCTCTTTCATAAACATTTTACTTTACCCAGCCTTGAGTTAAGAGTGACTTCAAGGGATTAGGATGAAAGTCCGCTGACTTCTTAACTGAAATGTTAGTGATTCTTCCCTAGATGCCTACTGTATTCAAGAACAAAGTGTGCCTTCAGAGTACTTTGCATAGGAAAAATGGAATGCAGAATATAATAATCAGAACCACACCAGGGCATTGAGAAGCATACCTAAATACTGAAGTAGTAAAAATATTTTTCACATTCTGACATGAAAGAAGGAATAAACTCATCCTCTAGATAAACAGACAGGTAGCTGAGCTGTCAAAGTCGATTCCTTTCCAAATTGTTCTATTTGCCTTCAGTAAAGTGAGGGGAGTTGGCGTGGGTATAGGGTGAAACATTGCTCTGAATTCTCGTCTGGATTTCTTAGGAAGAAAGGCTAAAAATAGAGAAAAAAAAATACTGTTACAAAATCTTTTGAAGCAAAATGTAAACTATTATACTGCTACATCAAAATCTGCTTCTTTTTAAGACTGAAGGAGTTTCACAATGTGTCACAATGCCTTAAATTTAAAATTCAGTAACAGAATTGCGGGTTTTTTTGCTAAATATTATTCTTTGCAAAGATGGATGTCAACTAACAGGAGATCAAACCTGCATTCTCCTGTAAAACTTCATCAAAGACTCTCTTCAGAACCTCCACAAAACTTTTTAAGACTGCTTTCGCATAATTTTTATATTTTAAGAAGTTTTTCTATGCATGAGCTTCAGTTTTAATAGTTAACCCAGTGACATGCAAGTTATAGTAAATTAATATCTTTCTTAGCCTTCAATTCCTGACTTCCTGAGCAGTTGACATCCAGCAGTTTTACCCAATGTCCATATGCTGGATTTTCCTCTCTCTGCCCTCCTGCTCAGCTTCATACCTTATCCAATCACTCTGCTCGTATGAGGAATGAACAAATCTGCTCACGAAAAAAAATATTGTGTCATATAGATCTAGACTTCCATGAAATTTGGTGGAAACTCTGAAAAAGTCACTCTTCAGTAACAAGGAAGTTTTAATAAGGATCAATCACATTAGCATTCCATGTGCTATTTTTATCTATTAACCTAATAAGATATAATATGAGCTACCTTGCAAATGAATAGGTGCATTAATAACTGTCTATATTAATCTGCAAAAATAATATTTTATTTCTATTTCCTGAGAGTTTATGAACAGCACATATTTATTTGTGGCCATGGAATTTTTCTCATTTCCTGCTTCATACATCATTATCTACCAAAACCAAAAATAAACTCATTAAGTGTTCCATTGAGATAATTTCAGAAATTTTATTTAATATTCCTTTCTTATACCTCTTTACTTTGCTTATTTAATTAAAAACCTCTTTAAAAAAATAAACCGACAACCCCCAAAAAACCCAAGCTAACAACCACACAGACACACACAGAGAAAAAGACAGCTGCTGACAAGATATTGCTAACTTATTCAACAAGGAACTCCAAAAATATTTCCATAACATTTTAATTATCACATCTAATTAAAATAAATATTAATGTAAGAATCAATAAATGAAACAACAAGCATTTAATAAGCTGGGCTTAGGTATACTAGATGAAGTACAAATATCACTGCAGAAAGGAGCTTTAAAATAATCTTCCCAGGGAGAAAAATTGGGGGACCTTAATGATAGCAAATAAAGTAGTGTGATCACACAACCCTCTGTTTAGGTAAACTCTTACTTAAAGACATACATACAATTAAAAATACATAGTTATCTTCTACTCATAAAAAGTTAATAAATATTCTTAATGAATTGAAATTGCTTGACTTTATGCCCTGATTTTATGTTGCTTCCAGCTAACAAGTCACATCCTTAGAAGGAAACACACTCCAAGACAAGTGCCCTGCTGAAGTATAGGTTGTTCTCTGGGAGACCTGTCGTGCTTCATTGTGCCACAAGTGATGGATAGCTTTGCCCTGTTGCAGTGACTTTGTGGCTAAAAGTGCATGTGATCCTCATAAGTCGCTGTAGCGAATGCTTCTTGTGAAGTCAAGCAGGAATCTGGTTCTCCAGTGGGTGCAGTTTGAAAGAGCCCACAGAGCTCCGAGAGTACGAAGCATCCATCAAAAACAAGCAAGCAAATACAAAAACAGAGGCTTTGTTTTGGATATAAGAAATGTAAATTTTTCACTAGACACATTAATATTTCAGCAATGCAAATGCACATTTAATGCACTTATATAGCTATATGCAGGGAGATAGGTGGGCAATCATGCCATATATCCGATTTACTATTTGATTTGTGTTTAACTTTAGATATGGCCTCTTGTCAGCAAGTCATTTTTACTACTTCCTGTGGGAAGATAGGAGTATTATTTTCTTCTCTATTTGACAGCATTTAACGTTTGCTCAAGGTAAACAGATAGAATTTGAACTTTGGAAATGGTAGCTTTTATTTTACAACCTAAAAGGTAAAATCTGAAAGAATTACTCTTTTTCTTTTTTCTTTTTCCCCCATCCAGAAGAGATATACCATGAGATTAGTAAGAAATTAAACATTGGGGATTTCTGACACTGATTTATTTCCCCTTTGGCTGCTTTGTGTAAAAAAAGCTATATAGATTTACTGAAGATTTAGAACAGATGAACCATTTAGTGCCAGTGTAATCCAAGTGAATGATAACTCTGGAGAGTAGAGTTACGTGTATTCAGAATGACTTTTTAAAGACATCTGCAGTTTTCTTGTAGCTTATTAATCTAATGTCACTGAGGCAAAGTCTCCTATAAAATAGGAAATATTATCAACCAGTTTTAGCACATTTCATAGAATTTGCGCAATCATAAATACATTTAATAAGTGGTTGGCAAATTAGAAAATTTTACATTACATTACCATCTATTAATTAATCCATTCATTTGGGTACATAATATCACCTTAGTTTTTACAAAAATAACAAATTTACTATTGCAAGATATTTCACTGGAATTGATAAACAAATGAACATGCCACATAATAGTGCTCTATAGCAAAATTTTTTTTCAGATCCAAATCATAACTTCCATTGTTTTTATGATATTGTTTTTCTTATCATGACTGCCCATTTTGTAGTGCTTAACAGAATACATCTAAACCAGCAATATAGCAGCACTGGATTTGAGAATGCAGTAGACATTACTGCTGCAGGAAACAAATATGCCACTACCTCCCAAATCTATGGCAAAATGTTGGGACTAAAAACATGAAAATGTGGTCCCTCTGTTTGAAGCACACATATTAGTGCAGCTCTGAAAACACTACTATCCAATATGACATGACCAAAACAGGTTTTCTCCTTTGTTTAATAAATTGTTTGTTTTCATCCCCTCTCCTTCCTGTCTGGTTTGGCAGCACCTATTCCTAATGGTCTTTAAACGTTGATGTAGACCTCCCCTTAATACACTTGTTAGAAAAGCGAAGATATTTCCATAGAACAACAGAAATGCTGTCAGCTTTGTATAAAACTCTAACATGCTCCTTCCCATCAAGTCGGAGAACACCCATTAATAGAAGTAAAGCACCCAATAAAGTCTCCAGGGTACCATAAATAACCCAGCAGGATCTGATGTTAAGCTCTAACACTTTTTGGTTTGCTTTATGTTAATTTTAAGGGAACAAGATTATATGCCTAATGAAGGAGATGGAACCATAGACAATTAATGAGTCTGATAATTTTTTGAGGGGAAAAAAGCAGTAAGAGAGGAAATTAAAATTTTGATTTTGAAATATTAGTAACTTTTCTTTCTTATCTACACAATATTCACCTAATCATTAGTATGCAAAATTCAGTGAAAACAAAATAAATTGTGTTATTGGAGATGCTTTTTGTTTCCGTAGGTGAGTTTAATTTAGAATTTCCTAGAAAGCAATCAGAAAGATTTCACACAAAAGTTTTAACACCAGTGTGGCCTAGAAGACTGTTAAACTGCTGAAATCTGCAGTATGGAGGTTACTTCTCTCTCAGATCAGCAGTAGTGACAGGTGAAATTATCTGGTTTTAGTACAAAGCGAGACTTCTCTGTTTAAACCACAGGAGTATTGTCCTCTACGTTTCTAGTAGGGATGTTATACGTGCCCTTCCAGCCTATCTCTGAGAACTTCATAACTCACAACACAGAATAGAATAATTTTGACACAAAATTTAAAGTTTACTGCATACTGACATATAAATATACTTTGATACACATTCCTATCGATGTTAATGGTGATTTTATTAACCATATAGAGTATGACTCTTACAATAGCTAAAGAAAGTGATGCAGACAGTAAAGAAAATCCTTATAGCATATTAAATTCCTCCTAGAAATCTTGAGTTGCCAAATGGCTTTTTCAGTAAGGGCTTATTTTTAAGTCAAAGGAGATCATTAAGAAAACATGAATTGTCACCATTGGTAAAAGAAAAAAGAATCTGCCTTGAGGTGAAAAAAAAAATTAGTTAGTATGGGTTTTGTCTACTTTTATTTAAAAATATTAACCTCCCACATTGATATATTAATAGAGTACTTTCTCAACAGAATCAACAGAATTATTTCTGAAACATTTTCTAGAGGGTCAAATCTCATACAAAGAAAAAGAAGAAAATATTAAGCAAGCGGTGTTTCTTTTTACTGTCAAAGTTGACATGGGTAGAGAAAAAAAATTGGTAATTTTTTGGCAAATGCTCAAAACCCAAACACACACATACACACACAGACAAATCCAACCCCCAAACCGAAACCATTCCCACCTAAGAAAATAATACCTCAAGCCACACTCAAATTTGCATTAATTTGCATCAACTTACTGATTTATTGGGTGCAGAGAGGGGAAAGCAGCCACTTCTAAACACTATTAACCAGAAAAAAATTACTATCAATACAGTGGCATATATAAAGGCACTTAAAAGACATGGTCATCACAGATTGAGTAGAAGTTTAATACATTACTTCAACTTCTCAGTTATTTCAGCCTCTACAATCCTGTGAAAGGGGGTGAAGATTCATCTTCTCAAAGTTAGAGAAAAATGAAAAAGACCAAGATAAGTTTTACATTTCATACATATTCATAATTAAAAACAAAAAAAAAGACCTGTGGAAAACAAAATGAGATATTTGCCTCTTCTTCCATCCAGTTTACATCTGTGTGAAATTAGGGTTCCATCTTCTATAGACTTATCAAGACCAGAGAATCACAGAAGGGTTAAGGTTGAAAGGACTCACCAATCGAGTTATCTGGTCCAATCACCCTTCTCAAGAAGGGTTATCCTAGAGCACCTTGCACAGAATTGATTCCAGGTGGTTCTTGAATATCTCCAGTGATGGGAGAATCCACATATCTGAGCTATCTCTTCCAGTGCATGGTCATCCACGGAGTAAAGAAGTTTTTCCCGATGTTCAGGTGAAACTTTCTGTGTATCTCTTTCTGTCCATTGCCTCTTTTTCTATTGCTTGGCACCACCAAGAACAGCCTGGATTAATCCTCTAAACACCCCCCTTCAGATACTTACAGACATTTATAAGGTCCCCCAGCTGTCTCTTCTCATGGCTGAATAGGCCCAACTCTCCCAACCTTTCCTCATAAGAGAGATGCTCCAGGCCCTTAATCACCTTTGTTGCCCTTCACTGGACTCACTTCAGGTCCTCCGTGTCTCTCTTGCACTGAGGAGCCCAGAACTGGACACAGCACTCCAGATGCAACTAATCAAAATAGATAATATGATGCTAATATTCACTTGTTATAGCTTAGGTTATGAGACTTATACAATTTCATGGCAATAAATTTGATAGTNTTATGAGACTTATACAATTTCATAATTGATAATAAGTAAATTGATAATTGATAAAACTGAAAACCATATATTAAATAACCTAACATTTTAGAGTCCCCTGGTTTAACTTAGGAGTCAGTTATTCCCCAAAACAAACTTCTTAAGAGGACAATATTTCTGGTTTATGCTATTGCAACCTGATCAGTTAAGTTTAATTTGCTCCTACCTTAACTGTCTTTTTCTTTACAAATCTTTATCAAGCTTAGGAAAAAAAAATGAGCTAGACATCAGTCTGAACTAATCCCATTAGTTTTTATTTCCTTTAAAGGAATAAAACCAGAATTTCTGAGTCTTGTTTGCAAAAAGGAAATATATAAACAAGACCTCCCTCCCAAATGTCTTTTGTTTTCTTGTAATCTTTCTTAAGTTACTGTAAAATAAGATTTGTCCCATTTTTCTTCTGACCAGAAAAACTAGGAAATGTCCACTTCCTTTTCTTATTTTTTCCTGAATACTGTCATTATTCTCTTTATAAGTCCATAAAAATTGCTTGAGTCACATATTCATTGTTAATATACATGAACATAAGTACCTTGAAAGGTTGTGGTTTGTTAACAAGGCCTTATTTTCTTTGCCCTTCTTGCTGCACTGCAGATAAAGTGGAGACTTCTGCAATGAGGGAAAACATGACATTTCATAAGGGCTGGTGAGAGCATCAAGCAGGGAAGAAAGGTTAGAAGGAAAAATGAGAATAACAGATATTATGTGGAGTTTTCTGAATCTCATCATTCAAATATGTAGCAGGGAAAGGGGACATATGCTTTCAACTACTTTGTTCTCTAGACACTTTGCTTTTTTTTTTTATTTTTATTTTTTTTTAATTTCTGGAAGCTACTTGGTTAAATTCCAGTTCTAATAAGAAGCTAGCTTTGTATAGTCAAAGTCCTCTGATGCATAGAATTTAAAGACACAGTAGAATCAGAAAATCAGAACCATCTCAAGCATTTAAGGACCACATCACTCTCACTGAAGAAGAAGATAATGTCTTGCTTTTAGTGTGGAGCTCTCTTCCTGCCTAATGGTAGAGGATGGAAAATAATAAAAATGAAAAATCCTACTTTCCACCATGGAATAGTTATTCTGTCTGGGAAGACCATGCCTCAATATCACTCCTTCTTTTGCAGCTCATGCAATCCACTCCAATTCACCTTTTCCTCCTGAGATGATGAACTTTTAACCAAGAGCATTCTTCTGCATCTAAAACACACAGTGGAAGGGTTTTCATCTGTGCCAGCTTGACCTCTGCCCCACAGAGCCTCTTGCTCAGTTTCCCTCAGTGGGATGGGGGAAAGATTTAGTAGGGGCAAAAACTAGAAAACTCACATATTGAGATAAAGATGATTTTCCTAGTAAGGAAGGCAAAAGCCCCACATACAGAGACAAAGTAAAACAAGGGATTAAGTCATTACTTCCCATGGACAGGCATTACTTTTCCAGGATAGCAAGGCTCCATTGAGTAGAGGAGCTCCTTGGGAAGACAAATGCCGTTGCTCTAAATATACCACTTTCTCCCAGCTTTTATTGCTAAGCACAACAGTGCATGGCACGTGATTTAAACTAAAAGTAGATATAAAAAATTATAAAAAACTTTTTTTTTCGGTTTTCTTTTCTTTTTTTAATTTCTTCTCAAATTCCAGCATTCAAATAAATTCATTTATTTGAAAAAAAATCTGTTCTATGGGACTGTATGCATAGCTCCTTACAAGAATATGGTACTACCTAATATCCAGATAAATTTAATTCCTCTGAAATACAGTCTTGATCTTCTCTTGAAATCCATGCTAGGAAAACCCAGATGTGAAGAAAACAAAAACAGCAAAGCAGCAGCTGGGCTTTTGAAGCTCAGCAATATAAATTTTCTTCAGAGATGAATGGGGAAAATTAAAAAAATTATAATTTAAAAATTGACTAAATGGCTGACACTCATAAAATTAATTCTGTTGATGACACTTCCAACCTTTCATCAACAGTAAACAAAGAAGTGCATTATTAGTGACTTGGTATTTTAGTGACAGTTTTACTTGCGGGAATTAAGTAGTATTAGCAAATTTGTATCATGAGGTAGCAAGGGATACTTTAATCTGCTTTAGTCATTGAACACACATGTGGGAGAGGAACACTTTGTTGTTTTTCTTTCTATAAACATCTAAGAAGTTTCAACTGGCAAATTCCTTGCTGTCCAATCACCTAAGAGGGCTGCCCACACCTGTGATTTCTACTGCCCTCTTCTTATGTATCTCTCCATAGTATTTGAATTGGGGCTTTGGGGGTTTTTTAATATTACACAGCATTAGGGGAGATTTTGAAACATGGCATGATTGTGGGGACAACTGTAAAGTGAGATTTTACTATATGGACTTTCATTAGCTGCCAATAAGACATAGATCACTCAATCAGTTTTCTAAGCACTATTGTCTTGCTGCTGACACCTGCTGATGTTGCCTTGCTTGCACAGAGAAAGACACTGAAGAAAGACACACAGCCTCCAATTGACCATCTCCATTTCCTGACCATCTAGGTCTAAACAGAGCAGACACTTCCCACCGAGCAAGCTGGCCCAACCACACACTGCCCCACACAAGTGAGACTTAACAACAAAAGCCATCAGAAGATGAACAGGTAACCTTCGGCAGCTGTTGCAAGATACACAGCAGAAGAAACTGGATTACATGGATTTACAACTTTTTGTCTCATTTCTGATTTTGAGCAGCTTTGCTGAGCTGTTTTGTTAGTCAGCTCTTTGTTTTTCTCCTTGCTGAGCACTTATGGGGTCCTGTACTAAGGATCACAATCTGTGATAAATGTGTAAGTAGCCGTTTTCATGGGGATCTGTCCTACTGATACAACACAAATGTGTGGCAGAGATATAAGATAAAAGCATATGCACTACAGTTAGCTGTCAATTCCTTAGGAGCACCTTTGTGGTTTTTATGGAATTTTGCTGTCACTTTGAACCTTGCCAGTTGAGTTGGCTAATACCTCTGAAGTACTTAAAGAGAGCTCCAAGTTCCATTATAGATGGAAAATTCCTTACACAGTGGTAATGACAAGCCATTACACTAATTGAAAGAAAAATGGAAAAAAAAAACCATATCCGTAAGTTGTAGATTGGTAAGGGGCTCAACTTTTGTAATTTTTTATATCAGAGCAAAACCAAAATATTACATGTTATAAAAATATTTATCTGGTACTTCAATTTCTTTTGTGTAAAATAATGAAGACAATAAGGGACAAATTGGTCAGTCTGTTTAGAGTTTTCATCCCATTAGTTTCTCTTTTTCCTGAGAGGATTTAGCTTTCTAACAGTAAGACTTCAGATACAGACATGTACTGGGAAACTAGTCTTTAACCATATAAACCTTTACCTATATATATATTAGATTTCCATACCAGAAAAAAACCCCCAAAATCTGTGAACTTCTATAAATTAATAGAAAGTGTGGGAAAACCTATGCTTTTTAGAAAAAAAAGTGTTTATGCTTCTCTCAACCAAGTAATAAGGCCATATAGTTACCACTCCCTTTTAGTACAAGTTGAACTGAATTGGGGCAAATAGCCAAAATTCTGTACAGGAGGCAAAACCCCACAGGATAAAACCTACATTGTTCAAGTACTTTCCTCCTGTCTGGTATTCTAGGGGCAGGCAGTTTACGTTATGTACCTGTAACATCATCTGAAGTTTGAAATTCTAACTGATTTAATAAAATTCATTGCTATCTCATCTCATTGCTTTGTCTACTTATATCAAAGAGTTTATAGTGCAAATGATCATTTAAATGACTACTTAAAATTCTCAGTTGCCATAAAAATGTATTTTGAAATATATAACTCAAATGTGTGGTGAAGGCAAAAAGAGAGGAAAATTCTTTAAAGTTTCAATCTGTTAAGTAGGTCTGTACAAACTACCTAGAGAAGGCGAATTTTTTTTGAGGGGTTTTCAGTATTTTTCAGATAAAGTGCTCAGAAAAAAACTTTGCAATAACTAAGCATTGTAGAATCATTCTACACTGACCTGAGTTGGCAGCCCTGAGAGCCTTTTTGATTCATTTTTAAAAGAAATTTATTTCCTGCTGCAAATAGATGAGAGCCGGCTCCAGAGAGAAACTTCCTTTAACCTGGTAAATAGAAATGAGATGAGATATTGTTTCAATCACCACTTAAACTCTTTGTGTGGGTGGATACAATGCGGTTATGTACAGCTTGACCTGGAACTGTTGCTCTTGAAGATTGAAAACAAGTGCACCACTTAAAGTCATATATTGTACCAGGCAGCAGCAGCAGCCAGATCACGGAGGGTCCCTTCAAACAGCTCTGTATGGTGACAACAGACCTGCTCCTTCTCTCTTATCCAGCAGGACTCATCTGAACCATCTCAGATTGAATCATGGAAGTTATGATGGCGTGAATTCAGAGAGGTCAAGCCTGGGGTATATAACAAGGGATAGAATTTTTGTAGCTACAATTTTTCTTCTGATTTACAGAGCTTTACATCTTGATACTGTAAAGCTGTGGACCCACAAAGGCTGCTGCTCACCTCTGCATGGCTGCCAGGCGTATCTTCTCAGAAGTGCAGCTACACCAGGCTTTCTTATTCTTCTCACTGCTCCCAGTATGAAGGCAATATTTAACAAAGACCACCAAGTTTGTAATATATAATGTTTTCCTACAGTCACACTCAAGAATGTTAGGTGTAGCATGGACATCACCTGTAAAGAAATTTATTGTGTTTGCTGAGAGCAAGAAATGGAGAGAAAGGATACCAGAGCTACATATGGAAACAGTTTTCTCATTGCACATGAGGAGAGCCAATACTTCTGGGAAAAACTCCTGAAATCTATTTAAGCACATTAAGAAAAGCTGTTGTAGTATTTTCACAGTTTGATTTTTCAAATGAAAAATTTGGTAGAAATCCAAAATTACTTGCCCAATGGTCTGAAGTCCACTGATAGACTCACAGAATCATTACAGTTATAAAAGTCCTATAAGATCATCAAGAACCGCTGTTAACCCAGCACTGTCGAGTCTGCCATTAAACCATGTCCCAGAGTGCCACATCTACAGGCACTCTCCAGGGCTGGTGACTCAACCACCTCCTTGGGCAGCCTGTTCCAGAATTTGACTACTTTCAGTGAAGAAATCTTTTTTTAACACTCAATCAAAATCTCCCCTGGAGCAACTTCAGGCCATTTCCTCTCATCCTGTCAGTTGTTACCTGGGAGAAGAGGCTGACCCCCACCTCACTATGGCCTCTTTTCAGCTGTTTGTAGAGCGCAGTAAGGTCTCTTCTTTTTCTCAGGCTAAAAATCTCCAGATCCCTCAGTTGCTCCTCATAAGCCTATGTTCCAGATCCCTCACCAGCTTTACTGCCTTTACTCTGGACACCTTCCAGCACCTCAATGTCTTCCTTGCAGTGAAGGGCACAAAACTGGATGCAGGATTCAACCTGTGGCCTCATTAGTGCCAAGTACAGTGGGGAGAACCTGGTCCTTCTGGCCATGCTATTGCTGATTCAGGGCAGGATGCCACTGGCCTCCTTGGCCACCTGGGCACACCTTGGCTCATGTTCAGCCACTGTTGAACAGTGCCCCCAGGTCCTTTTCCACCTGGCAGCTTTTCAGCTGCTCTGCCCCCAGCCTGTAGCACTGCCTGCAGTTCTAACCCAGTTGCAGGACCCAGCACTCAGCCTTGTCAAACCTCACACCATTGATCTTGGCCCATTGATCCACTTTCTGCAGATCCCACTGCGGATTCTTTCTGCCCTCCATCAGATCAGCACTCCTGACCATCTTGGTGTCCTCTGCAGACTGACCAAGGGAGCACTCAATCCCCTAAGCCAGGTTGTCAATGAAGATATTAGACAGGACCAGCCCTAAATCTTGTCCCTGGGAAATACCACAAGTGACTGGGTGCCAGATGGATGTAACACCATTCACCACCACCCTCTGGGCCTGGCCAGACCTGGTTTCTTACCCAGGAAAGAGTATACCCACCCAAGCCATGAGCAGTCAGTTTCTCCAGGAGACTGTTGTGGGAAACAATATTCGAGGCTTTATTAACGTCCCAGTAGACAACACCTACAGCCATTCCCTTCCCCACAGAGCAGGTCACCCTGTCAAAAAGGGAGTTCAGATTGGTCAAGCAGGACCTGCCTTTCCTAAACCCGTGCTGGCTAGGCCTGATCCACTGGTTGTACTGCATGTGCCATATGATGGCTGCAAGAAGCAGAAGCTTCCTTGCTGAGGACGAGGAGAAAAGGGAGCATGAACAAAGGAAAAAAGAAAGAAATCATGGTTCAGGCACTTCAAAAACTGAAGTTCTTTGAAGTGGACAAGTGAGACAGAGGCCACCCCTCACTGACTTTTCATACAGAGCATATGCCATTCTCAAGGATCTAGACTAACAAATCCTGATAAATAAAATTTTAAAAACCCTGTACAAGGCAAAAAGAGCAAGTAGCCTGAAGTAAACATATGGAAATAGAAACACAACTGGTTTGTTCCAGTCCAAAGCTTTTATTCATGGATACTCACTTCTTCATTGTCAATATACTTTCATTAGGCACCAACTCTTCTTTTTTCTTGCTCTTTGGCTTTCATATACTGCGTCTGTACACGAGTAAGTGTGCACAGACACACAACAGAAAACAAAAAATAGTTAAGCAAGAAAAGACCAACTTTACCAAAGTGCAATTAATTTTTCATATTCCAGTTAGTAAGACTTGCCTACAAAAGAAATTTTCTTACAAATTAGTTAAACATTATAGCTAATATGACACATGTAGATAATAAATGGCTTAATAATCACAACTACCTAAAAATGTTGCGATTTTCTGTACTAGTGCAGCAGTGTTCTCAGGCCCTGCAAAATCCTCACCTGTTCCTCCCCTCACCTTTTTGAGCTACCCAGACAGATAGACACTTCTTGTATAAATATTGAGAAAGACAGCTGTTCATTTTCCAACTTGCTATTTAGTTATTTTCCTGCAAAACTAAGGAACTTTTGCTTCTCTGAGAATACAGGGGATGAGAATGCAGCAAGAAAATGTGGACTACAAGGCTGTCTGAACCACAGCAAAATTTACAAAGCCACTGCCAGCAACATAAACACTGATGTCCCCAGAAACAACATTGTGACAGTTTGTCCTGCAAGAAAACTTTCAAGTTCTGAGAACAGAAGTGGCCAGCACTGATAACGATAGCTTGTATAAACTGCTTACTAGAGTATTCAGGGCCATAGTTTATGCAGTGATTTCATCAGTCTTAATAAATTTCATCTCTTCAGGGCAACACTGCATGAGGATATGAGACCCAAAAGTGCCTCTGGTAAAACTGAGAATAATCTGTATCTGCATCTAGTCAGTGGGGAAAAAAAAACAAATAGAAAACCAACCAAACAACAAATAAGTAAACAAATGAAAAACCCAAACAACAAACCATTGTGGATAGCACTGGGAGGAAAAACAGATGGTCCAAAACCTTGCAAGCTTCAGTTACACTCAGTGGAAGCCATGGTGGATATACTTTGCACCAGATCTGTAATCCAGACAGTTTTGACAAGGGAGTGACCCACTGGACTGGAACCAGAGTGCAGAAGCAGTCACCTGTCACCTGTGTCAAGACAACAGCATGAAGGCAGGATCATTTTTCAATTAACAGAAATTATTGATCAACTTTATACAGAGAAAATCTGATCCTGAAACAAGTACAGGCTATCAAGAGTGATAATTATTTCACTGCCAGTAGGCTCCAGCAACTCAGCTATACTTATATATTTATCAGCTAAACTGAAGTCCAGGCACATGAAATAGCCACTGTAGAATCCTGGCATTACCATCTTAGGTATTTCCAGCACTTGTTGACATGCTTTTAATTAATCAGACACTAACAGAAATGAAGCCAAGGGTAAATGGATATAGGATTATTCTCCAGGTAAACATGACTTCATGGTGTGGTATGGGATAACTGTCACTCTTCTCTCTGCTGACAATTTCTGTTGAATGAGACGTTGAGAACGATCAGTAAGGTCTGACAAATAACGGAATGCTTGTTCTTGTACATAGTATGATAAAACCTGGTGGAGAGGCAGAGAGTGCACTTAGATGGAAGCAGAGAAGAATCAAAAAGAAATGCAGATTGTGGAATCACATAAGACAAAAGTGAAAGTGCTGTAAAACCATAATCAGACCACAGGAAGACACATCAGTCCTATGTCCATGCACACAAGTGGAGTCATTATACCATTGCTTCTCCAGCTGTACAGAAGACATAAAGAACTCACTTATGCTTTGAGAAATTTGCAGATTCTAGCAAAATATCTGGAGAATCTTTGAGCTGACTTATAGTCAGATGATTGTACACCAAATAAACCATACCTTTCCCCTTCGGCAAGAATTTCTGGGTTGTTTCACACTGAAAAATTTATTGTGAAGGTAAGATGAATTATGATGGTTTTCAAGTTAAGCAATAACAAATATTTATTTTTAACCAACTTTTCACTGTAGTCCACAATGTTCTGTTCGATCTTTGGGTGTTTTTGAAATATTAGACCATTTCCTTTCACATGCATCGAGCATCAGTTTTTAAAACAGAGATTAAGTAGGTTCAATGACCTAAAGATGCAAATGTATAGAAAATGAGGTTAAATTTGAATGTGTTAGATTGAATAAAATTGGAGTAAAAATTGGATTGCCAATGTTGATTGCAGAGTTGCTGGAAACATGCCAAAATACATGCAAAGCATGCAAGTAAATAGTGTTGAAATTTCAGTACTGCTTTTGAATTAATTGATTTATTAACAGATAGAAATACATTTATATCAGATCTTTCAAAATTGCACTGCCAATGATATGTATCAATCTGGCATTCCTCTCTAAAATGGCTAAGTGTTGCTTTTTAAGCTTTGAATGAATTGGGCTCAATGGAGCGATTAGTCAGAAACTAACCTTTTTAGTAACAAAGTGAAATCAGAAAATAGGCAATAACTTAGTGTTCAAGTAAATTTTTAAAAAAAGTTTCCTAAGTACAGACACTTGCAAAATTGCACCTATCCAGCAGAATAATATCTAATTTAACACAGTTACTAAAGATAAATGATTTTTCCTGATCAAATTATATCAGGATGAATAATTTTATACTATATAATTGGTGAGCTGGATAATTCAATAAGCCCATTTACTATGGTTGACTTCCTTTCACAAGTAGAAATTCTGTAATGAGGAAGGCAGTTTTGTCAAAACAGCTGCCAAATGGCAGTAGCATAATAAAAGAAGCCCATTAATCAGAAAATTAATTAAACATTCTGTGTATGTAAAACCTGCTGCATACTGAGAAAATGGGAATGTCCTGACAACAGCATTTGTACCAATTTATTCATTGGAGAATTATAGGAAACAACCAGTGTATTACAAAAATATCCAAATGCAGCTATTCTATAGGAAAAAAAGGACTCAATTTCTAAGGTTAAGTGGCTAGAAAAATAGAAAAACCATGAAACATGTCTATTCCTTTTCTTACTAATCAGAATGTAAGTACTGTGGGCTACCAATCCTCTTGTCTTGTTTGAAGTGAGGAGAACTCCTAGCAACGAGTGAAATACAGTAGTAATATGGGTGGTGGCTATCAGACCTCTGGCATCTCTCAGAATCAAGTAGAATTTTAGGATGAGCTGGGACCAAGATATTCTGCATCACATGACACTGAAGGAGCTAATCAATCATTTTGAATACTTCTAAAAATACTTTCTTAAATATCTGTACATTTGTTAGAGGTGTTGATCTATTCTTGGCATTTAAGCAGGTTAATACTAATTTTGAAAGCAAGGTTAATTTTCTTCTAATTAGGTTACTCCTTGAAGCTCAGACTGACATGGTGGATTTATGACACTGAGAATCTAGAAAAACTAACTTTTAGGGGTGGTTTTATAAACCTAAGATGATAGCCACCAAAACATTGGCCTCCATTCACTGATCTGAAAGAAAAAAAGTGGGGTAATAACCTTAAATCTAAAGTGACACAAACACAGAGTGGGGCATGTGGGTAGCAAAAATAGATGTGTTTTCTATAACTTTGAAATGAAAAGCAGAATTTTCTCCTTATAGGAAATTCATTTTGTTTTGGGAATTTATGTGAAATTTTGACACATTCACTCCTTTGTTTATTGTTGAAAACATCTTCAAGAGATGTGCTGTACTACCATTTTTATATTAATAAAATGTGCCCCAGAAGATTACAAACCAGAGTTCCATAAGCTTCTAATGAATTTAGACCCCCTCTCTCCTTTGAAAATCAATGAGAGTAAAACAGGTAACAGCCTTAAGCACTTTCTTTATATCTGCATAATTGAGTTTGAAATAAATGAAAGAAGTAAACTTCATGGCCTCATGTGCAGTGTCGGCTACTTTTAAATAACATTCAGCATAATTACTTCACATTCTCTGCTTCCTTTTTAAATCAGCAATGAGCAGGCACAGGATAATGCAGCTGGGAAGAATCCCAGGTCTATGAGCCTTATGAACAGAAATTGCTCTGACTTTAGGAAAGCACTGACTATTTCCAATAAAGTAGGTTTGAAATGCTCTTTCTTTTCAACACCAGATGCTCTATTTCATGCCATGTATTTGATTTGAAGTAACAAGAATATTTCTGTTTATACTGGTATGTCTGGTTGGATGGATAGAGTATCTAAATGACTTTCTGTGCTGCATAGCTAACAAAGTGATTCCAGTATTTCCATTATATCGCATACAGAAAAGATTAAATCAGAGTTATATGGAACAGATTAAATTTAATATCAGAATTATATTTTTTCTCTCATTTTTTATGGGAAATTATTTCATAGGTAATTGGTGCTTGAAGAGCCCCTCTGTATTTTCTCTGTGGAGGTCAAATTCATACTGGAATAAAGTCAAGTCATCTCTTAGTTCCTATAGAACATTTTACTAATATTCAGTACCACTGAACAAGTGGTAACTGAAAATTAAGAGACAATGGGGGGAAAGCCATTGTGGAGAAAATACCACAAATACATTGCATTAATGACCTGTAGCTTTTGTGAGCATGTTCCACTTGCACTGTTTTAAACCTGTGTCTCCAGCTGCAGAGATAGAATGTTGAGCTGAAGCCATGAAAACCACTGAATCATTCCCTGGTTTGCCAGAGGTAGAGAATGGTTACATGGCACAGTGGGTTAATGCTTAGGCTTTCCAAGCTGGAGGCGAGTTAGGACTAGATTTAAGTCACAAGTGAGACACATCAGTGCTATCAGCTTGCTTTCTATGGATCATTTCTCACCTGTACAGATATATTTTATGATTGGCAATCTGTGTTAAACAGAAAAAAAGACAGACAGACCATAACAAGACTATTGCAATTGGGTTAAAAGGTTGTGTGGACAAAGATTGAAACTGACTGCCTACATGACACCTGGCTTTTTCCAAAAATTATTGCTCCATTCAGAAAGACATAAGATACAGGCTTCCTCACCACATGCAGAAGCACATAAATGTTTATTTTTAGAATAACACTGACATCATTAAAAAAAAAAAATCACATAAAATCAGAATTTTATGTAAAGCAGGAAAATTAATCTCTAAAATTTACATCTTTTGGGATAAGCAAAATAAAAATATACTATTTAAAAATAATAATAGCATTTAATACTTAAATACACACATAAAGCAAAAGAAATGACCTACACATGCTGAGGCGTGCTAAAATAATTTCTGCCACTGCCATGCGGATGAGTGCCATGGATAAAATATAAAATTTTTGTTACATAGGCACCTTCAAAGCAAGAATAAACAAAGCTGTGCTGCTGGAAATGCAGTTAAGTGAAACTCCTACTGTACTCACTTGTTGCAGTATGTTAGAAGGTGACCATGTGGCATCTGTGTGTGTGCTCAGGGCGTGTGTGGTCTGCTACATGTGCACAGGATAAGGAAGTGGACAAAGAGAGGCGAGAATATAGAAAACTACTGACCACCAAGATTTTGTATGCCTCTTGTTGCTCAGATGTTAGTCTTGGTCTTTTATCTTTTCCATCTCCTCACTCCTGCAGGAAGCCAAGATAGCTACACAAAAGTGAGAAGGGCTGTTTTGATGTATCAGTTGTAGACTGGAGCATAAGATATGATTTCATAACATTCAGCTTCAGAAACAGGGACCTTGAAGTCACAGGTCTGGGTTAGCAGAATCATTTGTTACCAGGACTCTTAACAAATACATAGCAGCGTCTTTCTTGCCTCACATCTGCTAGCCCTGATTCTCACAGTGACTTCAACACGATATTACTTGGAAAGCAACACAGCACTATAAAAGCAATACAGATTTATGGAATGCACTGATATCAATTTCCAAAACCAATCCCAGCAGATACTTATTAGGTAGGAGTGGTGCTCTACTAGAACAGCTGTACACAAGTAACAGATATTTGTTTAGACATTTGCATTTAAATGACAGCTTTGACAACATGTTTATCACAAGTCTGTGTAGTTTGAGCATGAGGAAGACAAGGACCAAGTAAACCCTTTGAGAAAAGCAGATCTCAGTGTGCTCAGGAAATAGAGTGCAGAGATCATTTAGGAGTCTGCCTTGCAGAAAAAATGGGTTCGGACAGATTTTCAGAGACAGAAAAAACAGAGAGATGGCAAAAGGTAGAGTCTCCAATATGACAACATAGAAATATCAGGTGGGTATTCAACAGTGCAGGGAGGAGAGAAGAAGCACTATTGCAACCCAAACTGATAAGAGATATAAAGAATAACATGAAAGTAATCTGTAAATGCTAGTATAAAGTAAAAATGCAAGGAAGATAAAGGGCTAATGTCAATTGGAACTGGCAAGTCAGTCACAAATACTGCAGCAAGGACCCAAATTGTTGCTTCATTCACCTCAGTCCTCAGTCCCTCATCTCTAACATCGAGGAGCAGAAATAAGGGAAATGGTGAACCACTGATGATAGAGAAGAATCGAGGCAGGGACCACCCATACAAAGTAGATATAGACAGATTCATGAGACCAGGCAAGATGTACCTGTGGATGCTGAAAGCAAGAAGATCAGGCAGCAGGGCAGAATTTGTGAGAAATCAAGTCACATAACTTTCTCACACTGGTCTGAGAAAGCACGAGAAAGAATCAAAACAATCCTTGAAGGTGAAAAACAGTCTCCACAGGTGGTGTTTTTACAACTTGTTGTTTACTTGTAAAAACGTATGAGGGGTGTTGTTCTGAATGCCCCATCATGTCTCTTTTCTCGTAACTGTCTGTAAAAGATAGTGAAAAATAAAGATTGTTCCTTTTATCTTAGAGACCGGACGAGTCTTTGTGTCATTGCTCTTCGCCACCCTAAACTCTACAGTGACATGTATCCAAGGGTGCTGAGAATGTTGGCTGACATACCAACAGAATCATTCCTATCAAGCGTTTTTGAAATGCCACGGCATCAGGAGAAGCCAAATAATCAGAAAAGGGCAAATATTTTGTCCAACTACAAATATTTAGAAGAAAACAAAGGTCAAAGAAATTGCAGACAATCACCTTTACTTCAGTTCCTGGGAAAACTCAAGAGGTCCTCAGGGAAGGACCTCTCAGGTGCCTGAAAGATAAGAAGGTGACAGGAAGAAGCTAATAGAGAATTACTAAGATTGAATCATTCTTGACCAACCTAATTGCCTTCTGCAGTGAAACAATTTGCTGAGGGAATGAGGATAGAGCTGTGGATGTCACCTGCCTTGATTTTGTCAAGGTTTTTGACCTGGTCTCACACAATATGCCCTACAAACAAGTTGTCAAGTTCTCTGATAAATAGATGGACCATTATCAGG
Organism: Alaudala cheleensis; assembly: GCA_013398995.1. NCBI lineage: Eukaryota > Metazoa > Chordata > Aves > Passeriformes > Alaudidae > Alaudala > Alaudala cheleensis. The sequence goes on along the minus strand of VWYE01021664.1, from coordinate 106,284 downwards.
GGAGAAATTTACACAAACTACCAAGCTCAAAGGGGGAGTGGTTCAAAGTCCCACTGGCAGAAATCAGATTTCCAGGAGTTTCCAGAGACTTCCAGGAGTTTCTCCAGGGTCAGATGCTGTTCAGTGTCTTTGTAAATTATCTCAATATGGAATTGAATTCACATTCACCAAATTTGTGGACAACATTGAAGTAAACATGATAGTCAGATGTGGTACAAGGAAGAGTTGAGCCAACGAGGGTTGTGTGGAGTATTGCAAAGAAACATAAGCCCTCACACCTGAAACAGAACAAGCAGAAACATCAGGACAGGCTGGGTTCTCTCTCAATGGTGTATTTTATTACTCAACAGAAATAATTTGATTTTCTTTGTGAAAAAAAGAAGTGGCTGACATATTTTTTAATGTGGCTCTCACCAACCCAATCTGCTTTCCAAGCCACTGCTCATGGAGTCTCCATCAAACCAGTCAGGAGAAATGGAAAGACTAGAACATCTCTGATGACCTGAGCGACTCTGAACTTCTGCAAGGTGGAAGCTTTTCATGTGCAGTTCTCTTTTTGGAGATGTCCACTCCAATTCACTGATGTTCAGTCACATTCCCTTCAGTGACTCAGGCATAAGTCCCAAGTCCCTAAGGCAGATGTACATCAACTTTTTTTTTGCCAGGAGAAGTGACATCAATTCCCTGTTGGAGACTGTTGAGAGATGCAAAGGGACAGAAGAGACCAAGCTGTGATCTGTGAGAGAGAAAAGAGGGTGTGTGCATCTTTTCATGAAGGTACTTTCAGACTTTACCTTGTTTTAGACTCCTACTGTCCTGGTTAGTGAGAGAAAAGAGCTCAGTGTGAGGAGTGAAAGGAATCCCTCACAAACCAATATTGAAGATTTCTCCATTCACAGGAAAAAAGAGATGGAGAGAAGAAGAGAAGGGACATGACAAAAGGTATGCAGAGAAAGGAAGAAATGAAAAATTAAGAAAACCTGTAACAATAATCCTTTATTCATATACAGTTTTATACTAACCTTTTTTTAATTGGTCCCTTCTTCCAATGCCATGCTTAGTTATTGACACTGGAAAGAAAGTGAAGACAGACATATCCCTTTGGGTGACTTTTCTTGTACATAGTCAGACAACACCAAAAGTGAACAGCTGCTTTTATTTAAAATGAAACCCATAAAGATTTGGAAGAAGAAAAAGTAATTCAGTGAAGAAACAGAATTCAGAAATCAGGATAGTTTTTAACACTTGAAAAAGTAAAAGGCTGAAATTAAGCTGGTAACTGATCACTTGGTTTCCCAAAGTTTTAGTCTGTTTTCAAAGTTTCCAAGAAAAGGGGAGGAAAAAAAGCCCAGTAAAAAACTTAGAAGCTGTTAAACTATAAAAAATCCTGGTTGTACTAAGAATAGGCACTTAGCATATCTTTACAATACTGTCCAAATATGCTCTCTCATGGAAAAAGGCAAAGGGTCGAAACAGATCACTTTAAAACACCTGGATAGAAAAGATGAAGCTAAGGGTTTTTAAAAATAATTTTCAAATAGAAAAGAAAAAGAGGGTGGAAAGAAAAAAAAAATCTCACAAAAACTTGTTCACTGGAAGCATATGTAGTTGCATATTAATGATGGCATCTGTTATGTTCTGACTTGAGTTCCCTTAACTACAGAATGTTACATAACCACTGTCAGGAGATTTAAAAGGCTTCCATTAATTTGTGATGGCAATTAGCAAGGAGGGTGTTAATACTTACTGGTGCTCAAGCTGTCAGTTTCTGGCTATTTTTCATTTGTATTCTTTGTAAACTCATACTGTTGTGTACACAAGGATATCACTGCATCTAGGCAGAAAACAAAATTTTTCTTTCTGCCATGAGTTATTCACTAGATGAATGACATTTGTCTTAGAAATAGCTAAGAATAAAATCAATACTACATATAAATCATTACACACAGAAAAGTTAGGAGGTTCATGCTTGATAAAGTGTATTTCTGTCTGAGCCCATCTAAGTTTTTGTATGTACATACTGACATATGTGCTCTATGCAACTTGGCAATGCGAATATTGTGAATTCTTACTGTTTAGCAGATGTTGGTGAAATATGTTGGAGTTAGCAATTTTTCATAAGGAAATAACAATTAGACATAACTGGAAGTCCCTTAATGAAAACAATTTTTTAAAAATAGTTTATTTGAGATGATTTCTCTGCTCAACTTTTTGGGGTCAAGAAGCAAGGTCAAGTGACTCGAAGCTACAGGACTTGAAACTACAGGGCATTGAAGTATTCTTTTCATATAAGAATAAAACTCAGTAGGTGAATTGAGGATGTTTGTATGTTCTGCCTTAGGGTTAGTTGCTCATCACACTCTGAGGAACACAGTGGAAGCCAAGAAACACTACAAAACAATATTACTATTAGGCGAGGTAGCTATGATGCACTCCTGGTATTTTCCCTGCAGGTGATGTTTTAAAGAGGATAGCATAGACCTCAGTTGTCTTAAATTTTTCTTGGAGATGGTATCCAAGATGAGGGAGCCATTGTTACACTTAGCTAAACACCTGTTCATTTATTTAACTTACCAGATTCAGCCATCATATAATAACATTTCAGTTCAGAAAACAGCTTTGAGATAATAACATTCGATAAAATGACAGTAGCAAGCATCCTGAACCGCTGGTGTTTTGAACGCATTTTGAAGTACATGTATAAATACAATATCAATCTATATTTAAAATATTTTTGTGTCAAAAATGTCTGCAAATCTTTTATGTGCTGTAAACACATGGAACTGAAGAAGTATATCCCCTTCTGGAATTAGAAGGCGGCAGCTGAGCTCTATGAACTATCTTGCATAATGTTCAAAGGAGAGAAAATTATTCCAAGGAGAGCAGAATAAATTCTGTCAGTTACAAAAAACAGCCATGGGATCCTTTTTATGACCATATAAAATAAAAAATCTTAGAGGTCTTACTGAAAGGCCTATTATACAGCAAACTACATGCTATTCCATTTTTTTTCTGCCTCAGTTCAATTGCTAGGTTTAACTGGCACTATCAGAAATTGAACTTTTGATTCTGTGGAACCTATTTCAAGCTTAGCATAAAAAATGCAGTGATCTGTCCCGGTTAGGTCTCCAGGCTGCACTGCTTGATAGCATAAGTTAAACAATACATGCTGAATTGAAAAGTCCCCATCACCTGCAATGGTTTTCACAATCTTTATTTAAACATCCTATGCCTTCAGTAGCCTAAGATAAGCAGAAATAATATTTCTTGGAGTTTGCGAGCATATTTTCCCCCCACTGATAAAAGGCAATAACTTCTAGTGCTTAGTTTAACGATCACTACAAATGCCTTTTACTTCTCTGTGAACATCAGCTGCACAGCTAATGTCAGCAGGAAATTCTGGATAACTGTTGAGTAGGAGGACACCTGGGAACAGGCAGCTAAGCCAAACAAACAATTAAATTGTGGAACTCATTTCCAATGCATATTTTGGAAAACAAAAGAATAAATGTGTTTTAAAAGGCTTTAACCAAATGAAGGATTGTCTATCAGTAATTATCAAACTTGGTTGTCCAGATGTATTGTCCATTTCAGAAAATTTCTGAAGTATCTTTTTTGCTGATCAGGAATAACACAGGAAGTTTTCTAATAATTTTCTGTTTCCCAAAGTCGTTCCTAAATGCCTGCCTTTAGTCACCACCAGCAGGATGATAAGTGGCCGAATAAGGACCTTTGGTATACTACAGACCATGAAAATATTCAATTCTTCTCCTGGACCAGATTCTCAGAGGAAGAATAACTATAAAACAGCAGCTGTTCTCTTGGCATGTACTGCTGACGTGGCTGGGAAGGCACCTCTTCTTTATACCTCTTTGCCTCCTCCTTCAACTACAGCCCAAAAAGGGGAAGGAGACAGTCACAGCATTAATGGGAGAGATGGTTCTCTGCTGTGTCACAGCACATGTCAGAGACACCTCACAGACCTGCAGGATATTAGTGCTACACACTACACAGTGCTGTAGTGTACAGTATTATACTACAGGTAGTATTGAAATAATATTTGGAGTCAGGGTGTCCTAAAAAAAAAAATTGGTGGTCTGATGGGATCGTGCCACTACTGCTCAGAATGGTGAATAAAAATACAAGCCTGAACATGCTGCTGACCCCAGGGTACTGTAGAACAAAGACAAAGGCGTCTCAGAGATCTGTCTTTGATTAAACAGTTCTTGGGGGATGCTGACAAGCAAAATAAATTTGTTAATGAAGGCACATGCCATTCTCACATTAATGTCATGCAGGGATTTAAAAGTGGCCATCCTTACTGCATAATACAGCACACATAGACATATCTTAATCTTATAGCTTTGATTATCAGTGTACTGGATTTTGTTATGGCAGATATCTTTAACTCAATAAATACTCAAGTACCTCTTACCTTAACAGAACTTGACCTGGACGGGCTAATGGTAACTCAAGCAAACCTGTCTGGAAGGAACTGAACATTCTGGGTTGCTTTGTAGACCCGCCCACAGGAGGTTGATGACCAAGGCAGCATAAACTGCCTATCCATCTTCATAAAAATATTTTGAATATAACATACCTAGCACTCCCATACAGATACTGTGGTACATGCTTAATTGACTTAATTGACTTAATTATCCTGGTATTTCAGAAACAGAATAACAGAATCTTCTGAGTGGGAAGGGACCCACTAGGATCATAATGTTCAGCTCTTAAGTGAATGGCCCACAACCTTGGTATTACTGGCACTGCGCTCTAACCAAAATTATTTTAATGTCAGTTGCACAATTTCTGGGAAGAAAAATGTTAAAAGGATGTGTTGTTATTTAGATGCTAAATCTACAGCTATACAGAACTTTGTATGCCATCTGCATGAGACTCCAGTCCGTTTGGTGTTCAGACCAGCATGTGATCATGGCAGTGGTTTTGTTTTCTAGACTCTGAAAAATTACAGCTAATGTGTCCCAGGCAAATCTGCAGAAACAGAGCAGGATTACACACCCCTGGCATCAAGATCTGCTCCAGAATATGGTGGTATTCAGAGCCCCAGTGCAAGAAAGACTTCAGCTAACTGGAATAGATTCAGCAGAGGGACACCAAGACATTGAAGGGTTGGGGGGACTGTGGGGAGGGAAACTGTAGAGCTTGCACTGTGGGGTGTGGGTGAAGGGCTGGGAATTGTTCAGCCTGGAGAAGGGATATTTTCAGGAGCACTTTAAAGCAACCCCTCAGCAGCTGTGAGGAGGCTGTTGAGGAGACAGCTATGGGCTCTTGATGCTGATGTACCGTGAGAGGACAAGAAATAACTAGAACAAGAGCAGTTGTGACAGGATGCAAGGAAAACATTTTTTCCCCTGAGGACAGGGCACAGTGGGACAGGCTGCCCAGAGAGGTGGTGCATTCTCCATCTGTGGAAGTTTCAAGACCCATCCAGATAAAAGCCCTGAGCAATCAGGACAGACCTCAGAGCTGGTCCTGCTGAGAGCAAGAGGTAGGACTGGAAACTGCTGAGCAGCCTTCCAGCTGGAGCTACCCTGTGATCTTTTGTTCCTATAGGTAGGTGTAGTCATTTCAAACTTGATGACATTCACATTCAAATTCCCAACTGAATTTGTTCAAACTTGGCTCTTACTGAGATCAATCAGATCAGACTCTAATGTTAACTGACTTTTTCAGCCTTCCTTTCTGTGAAGAAAGAAAGGAAAAGCTGCTCTGACTTCAGTGTTGATGTCAGTATTTCAAGTAATACTTCTACAATTTCATGTCCCTGAAACTAAATATTTTGACTTTGGTGATAGTTGCAAAAATGATGGAAGGCCAAAGGTACACTCCTGAATGACTGCTGTCCAGAGCACAAAGCTGTCTGGGTAATGTAATGGAATTTTGCTTAATGTAAGCATAGCTTTTTTAGTCCACATGGAGATGCATACTCAGATCTGCATCCAGGACCAAGCTGACCAACATGCCTGCTTTCTGCAAAGTTTTGTCCAGGATTACAGTCTCAGAAACACTACAAGGCACTCAGAGTTTCAAAACACTTGGTGATGTTTTACATACCTAAAAATAGCCTCTTTTTTTTTCTTTTTTTTTCCTTTTTTTTTTTTTTTTTAATATTCAGGGCAGGTAAAAACTTATACCCAAACCAAACACACAAACCCCAAAATCTCACACAAAACAAACAGCAACAGTCTAATCAAGCAATCAAAAAAAAAAAAAAAAGCTTCAAAATGCTCTATTAAATAAGTTATAGTGCTCATGATGACAATGGAAATACAACAAAAATTGCTAATTTCTTCTGCCAACAAAAATATTTAGCTTTGAGTACAGAAGAAAAGACTTTTTCAGATAAAAATGATGACATTGAAGAAAACAACACTCAGATCTAGATTGTTCACTGTATCTTGAAACACTACATTTCTACATTTGATGTACTACTCACAATTTCTTACTTGTTAAAATGTGTTTGGTTTTAATGTTACTATTTCTCTATTGCTTTTTCTCTCCTATGCATTTGATAATGTGCTCTTTAATATCCCAATAATAGTGCTCATGGATGTTAATGAAGCTATTTCTTTGGAAAATTTGTTCTCTATTTTCCATTTGAATGGCAAAGAAAAATTAATTCAATGGGAAATGTTTGTGGTGCATTTGGAAATTGCCATTATTTTATGTCTTAATAAAACAAGAATGGAAATTTCTTCTTTAATATTGTCTCCAATTGAAATTCTTTGTTATTTGTTTGATTTAATTTACACACACAGGCAGTGTGTGCACCCTTGGGCCCATTGCCATAATTTTAATAATTAAATAACTTCTGTTGGTTTTAGAAAGTGTATTTGGATTTTCTTATTTATTTTATGTTCTTTCTTTTCCCACTTAATCTTACATAAATTTGCTTCAATTCTTATTGTTCACTGCTTTCAAAATGGAACAGTCCTGCAGAAAACATGATATCCATGAAACAGCCATCTGATGCACAGAGAGTAAAGAACTTAGTGTATCAACAGCAGTAAATCTATTGCTATAAAAAGGCTCTGCAGCCCAGTTTCAGGGACAAAAACCATTTATTGAAGGGACAGGTGTTGCTGGAATACAGGCTGCAGCACACGTGTCCTTTGCCAAGAAAATCACTCTTTTTTAAGAGCAAGGCATTTCTCTAGTGTGTATTGAAATGAGAATTCAGAAGAATGTCTGAAAAGAGTTCCATCCCCCTGATTTTCATGGTAAGGCCCTTATGAATATCAAATGCAGCATATCCAGTTTTTTACCGCTTGTCTTCTTATGCCACTATTATTAAACTTAATATTGTTTTAGTCTAGATTCTTAGTGGTCGCAGCATAGTGGATGATTGAGCCATAAAATGGGTGTGTTACCATATGTCTTGATCTTCTGTGAAGCTGTGGGATATTTTAATTTTGATATCTATTTTATCTCCATTATTCTAAAATTTGAATACAATTGCTATATATACAGAAATCAGCACATAAAGATTTTAAGTGCCTATAAAGAAATGCATCACAAGTAGTTGAAGAGATAGGATGCAATTGTAATGAAGAGAGTTACAATAATCTGGTGAATCAAAGTGATTACTTCATAAATTAGAAAATAAAACCTAACTGTGTGGAACACTAAGACATCTCACAGCAGCTCAGCAGCCTCCTGCACGCCCAGGGACTCATCCCACTTGCTTTGGTATTCCATCTCCTCAAGGAGAGTTTCCAAACTTCCATCACCTATCAATGTTCATACAAAATTATTAGTCATAAAGATCTGTCCTCCAGTATTAGATCATTCAAACGTCTTCCTGTCAGCCTTTGGAGATACTTTTCACTAAACATGGGATAAAAGTTCTGTCTTCATTATTAACAGTGTTAATTATACATCAGCAAATAATAAAGGTGCTGATGCACTGATACCTCGTATTAGCTAGACACTGCCCTATTATCTTATAAAATGCCTTCTCATCTTACAGACTGTTAGACTTTATTAATACATCATGAATAGAATGTGAAACTTGAGCAGCCAGAACTGCTTCCTAAGCAACAACTACAAGGAGCTCAAGTCCTTTGATTAAAAACTGTATGCTGAAACAGATAACTATAATATAGGAACTATTAAACCTTTACTTCAAAACTCAAAGACTGAAAGCTGTGCCACATAATTCACTCTTTCTTTCCTCCTGATCATTTTGCCGCAGTTTCTTCAACAGTATAGTAATACTGTAGTAACACTGTTTTAGGACAGAGATTATTTACCATTTACTTGGCATATCAAAATTAGTCAAATAAAATTTTAACTTGCAAGACTGGAAAGTGCCAGACTGTTCACTAAAGAGGTGGTTTTTTTCATAATTAAAAAAATTATCTGTATTATTATAATGTTCTCAAGAAATAGGTTTTTAGTGATGGGAGTGGTACAGTCATTATAATTAGAAAAAATCTAGTAAATTTTCTTTTTCTTCAAAAGAAACCTTTGGTTTTAATTCTATATTAAAGATAAGAAGAGTTTAGAAACAAAGCTTTTTTAAAAAAAATCTGAAAAAAAATCTCAAAATTAAAGAAATGTTTCTTTAATTACACTGAAAATCCTCCCAGTTTCTGTTTTATTTTTTTAGCATAGCACATTTAATCATTCAAAGTGATTTTTAAGGGAGAAGAAAAAAAGTAGAGCTTTGGAGTGTTAACCATTTCTCTTTTCTTAATGAAGTTGAAAAGACTAGGACTATTTCCTGACAAGGCAATAATTGATGTTGTAACAGTGGGATGGATCAAAGACCCTGGCCCTCCCTCTTAAATTTTAATTATGTCTTTACTGTTTTTAGAGTAAAAATGCCCTTTTAACTCAATCCAAATCTTGTTTTCTAATCTTTATTGTTTTAAGAGACCCTTTAATTCTCAAAATTATGGATTCTGATTTTTCTTTTTGCCCTTGCTCCCCTTTCCCTCAATATATTCCATTTTCCTTCTCTGAGTACGTTTGTCTAATCGTTCAGCTACAGCCACAGTGATTTGCAAAATTGTCCATAGCAAACCAAAATGGGAGCAGATATGCAAATACTTTCAGCATATGTATAATATACCTGTACATAGTATACACACAGATAAAGTTAAAATATGCCAGTTACAGGCCACCATTTTAATATCCTCCATCTCCATTTTTGGAGGTGAGGTATTGTAAATAATTTTTTTATGTCCAACCAGATACTTGAACATTTCTTACCTTGTTTATGCAGTGCCTAATATGTTTTGCATTCCATGTAAGGTTCAGGGCACTAAGTTACACCACTCATATTGAGTCAGATTACATATATCCCAGCATTTTTTTTACAGTATTCATCTTGTTCCATTGCAGGCTACATCCCTGGAATTTGACTGAATTATTGCCAATTGCAGAAGTACAGAATAATAACAAAATCTAACCTATGCATCCTGCTTTAAAAAAAGGAAACTAGTTTTTCATTGTTTAATTATAATAATTTTCTATAAGCCTTAAATTAATATTTAGGAGTCTTTTGGGTCTGATTTTTATTATATGATCAGTAATTTATTTCTGACGGCTTTTAAGTAGGGATAGGGTCTTGATTCATTTTTGTTCATGTTTTTATAACAGGTTACCATTATAAATGGAAAGATGGAAGTCTACTTCGTATTTTACAAGCAGTTTACAGAACTACTAGTCAACTACTAAACTCTAATTGCTTTCCACACAATGTACAAAAGTTTACATCAAATTGTTATAAAGATACTCATATTTTATTCTGACAGCTACTTCTCATCAGCAAAATATGCTATATAATCCACATCTTTTTTTTGTTTTTTTGAAAACCCCAGGGAAAACACAATTTTCATATCTGATCCTACGAATATTTATGTAAAAATCCTGAAACTAATCACAGGATGAAGTAAAAAATTGTCATAAATATTTTCAAAACTTTCAAGTAGAAATATTCATATAGATTGCAGACCTTACACTATAATATTTCTTTTCTTTGTCCCTAAAACATGACAGTTTAAGGAGTTTGATGTTAGAGTGCTTGATCACTAATTTTGTTTTACCTCAAGTGGCTCCATTGGGCTAATTACCTATTCTCACAATACAGGGAAAAATACAGTTCATATTCCATAATGTGCCATTCTGTTGCTGGGTGATTGGCAATCCTGAAAATTTATTGCTGCACAAGACAAGTGTGTTTTTCAGTTTTAGACATTTAAAAATCTGTGGAACTTAACTGAGTCCTGTTACTACAGTATCCTGTCTACTGCAGCCTTGGGAAGATCTAAATTCTCGTCTCAGTGTAACCACTTCTATTTGAATAATATGTTGTGAATTTCATTCCGTACACATCTTAAAGACATGCTTACAAATATAAAATAACTAACATTACTTTTGTGATTTCAGAGAGACATAATCTAAATGAAGTTTTAGGGTTCTTAAAAATATATATATTTTTTAAATATTAAACTTTATTCATTTTCCAAATTTCTAATTTTAACTATAAGTATTTTCTGTTTTCTGATTATTCTATTCTGCAGGTCTTTTTGTTCTTTTTGTCTAGTTATATTCTTGGGTTTTAGTTTTAAATTCTAGAACTAATCACTCATTCATATTTTTCTAAAGTCAGAAGTTTTCTACATAGCTGATGACTTTCTATATATTTCCTTTAGGTTGATATGTAAGTTCATTGCTCTTATTCTTATTCTTCATCTTGTCCTAAGACATCCTAAAAATAAGAAAAACAAAACAAAAAAGAAAGAAAATCTTATTTTATAACCTATTATACATAATCTTTCCTTTTCAGCAATGACATTTGATGTAAAGTCAAAATCAACATTCATACTTTAATTTAGTGACCATCATGTCTAAATATTCTATTGATAGATTATGAAGTCTGGAATATGAACTTGAATTGCAGCCAATATTTGTCTAATTATTCTACACAACTGTATTGATTCTCTCTCTGTAGTTCTTGGTTTCCTAAATTAGTTAAAAAAATAAAAATACATATTTTACTATTTATCTTATGTCTAATATCCATCTTATTCTGACTTCAAAAAGACAACTTAAAGCAGTATCTTTTAATGACCATTTGATTGAATTGTATTTTCCATGTTTTTGATAGTTATATATCAATTAATTTAGAACAAAGACAAAAAATTAACTATCTGAGGGTTTTATTTTATAGTAATTTTGCATAATACAACAGGGAAAATACTCCTATGAAGACCTGTACAATTTTTAAAACCATAAGTCCAAAAGATTACCCCAGTTTTTACATTATCCCACACAGATCGATGCTTAGATTGTCTCTGACTGAAAATAGCTCAGTTTTACTCCACTGATACTTGTGTTTCCAAAGTTGATGGTGTAAGAGCAGCAAGTGTTTTAACTATTATAATTCAGAAGATTGATTTCTGCAACCTGAAACATATATATATATCTGATAGGCTAGTGGTACTTTTTTGTTTGTTTTTAAATTAGAAACCTAATTCTTCATTCAGATGTTACATAAAGTTCTTGGGTTTTCTAAATGTGCTTTTTTTTTTTTTCCTAAAAGACACTCCATTATTCTAGAATTAAAGAGGACATGCACAGGACATTTCCCTCCTAACTTGAAAACTCTACTATTAAAGACTGCAGTAAATATCTAGTTTATTTTCAGCTGTGTTTCAAGGTTTAGCCCCAGCTGACAGCTCAACCCAACAGAGCTGCTCACTCATCCTCAGCCCCAGTGGGACCAGGGAAAGAATCAGAAGACCACAAGTGACAAAACTCATGAGTTGGGAAAATAGGGAATAGATTAATAGGGAAAGCAAAAGCCATGCAAGCAAAATAAAACAAATAATTCATTCACCACTTCCCATGGGTAGGCAGGTCTTCAGCCATTCCTGGGAAAGCAGAGCTCCATCACCCGTAAGAGTGACATGGGAAGACAAACATCAAAACTCTGAACAATCCACACTTTGTCCTTCTTGCCCCAGTTTTATACGCTGAGTGTGGTGTCATATGGCAGGGAATGTCCCTTTGGTCACTTGGGATCAGCTCTTCTGGCTGTGTTCCCTCCCAGCTCCTTGTGCACTCAGCCTCCTCACAGGTGGGGTGCATCAAGGAGCAGAAAAGGCCATGACACTGCTTGAGCTCAGCAATAATGAAAACATCCCTGCCTTTCCAACACTGTTTCCAGCACAAATCAAAAACACAGAACCATACCAGCTACTGTGAAGAAAATTACCTGCTGAAAACAAACCCTAACAAATGAAAAAAGCCCTACAACAAAGCAGTAACAACAACAAAACACCNTTTTTTTTTTTATTTTTCCTTAGCTTAACTCACACTGTGGTCTTGCACCATGAAAAAGAGATTTCTGCTGAAGTACAAAAAGAANACAAAGCAGTAACAACAACAAAACACCATGGTAAGGAATATATTATCCTACTTAATTTGTTTTTTTTCTTTTTCCTTAGGTAGCTTGACTCACATTGTGGTCTTGCACCGTGAAAAAAGCTTTTTGCTGAAGTACAGAGAGAGGCCTGTATAAATGAAGAAGACAGAGGGCAGATAGGTCTATATATACACAGACTCAATCTATCATTCTTCCTAAGCATTGCACTGAATTCAAATGGTTAACACTATAACTTTAAAACATGTGCTCATATTTTCTTTCCAATTAAGTTCAGAACAAAAAAAAATGTATAGCCAAAAATTAGACTAACAAAGGGAACATGTATCACTCAGGAGATCATTTATGTGTCCTTTTATAAACAGAATCCTGGGAAAAAGCAGTTTAAGAGAGACATTTTTACTCTGACTCCTTTTTTCATCTAAATATTAGATAGCTGCTGAAAATCACATGCAGTTAAATGTCATTTTATTTGCAAAATATAATATTAATGTTCTTTTATGTTCTTTCCAAATATTCTTAGAGTAATATAAAGATAGTAGGATTTGTGAAGTATACAAATCCCTGGAATAGCTCTAGATGAGCCTGTAGAAATATTCCAAGGAGTATAACCACATCAGGACAGATGTTTTCATGACTTATTTTATAAAATAAGCAAGGTAAAGCTGATCCTTAGTTGACCCAGCTGAACTTGTGATCCAGTGCTGAAATCACCAAAACCTCTGGAACTAAGACTGACTTACTTCAAAGACTTACAAGATTTTATTTACCTTATCTAGCAATTTATTCTCTAAAGTTTGATAAAGAAACTCCATGAAGCTAACCAGGCTACATTCTATTTTATATATTTTCCCAGTAGTTACATTATTTCTTACTATTATTTTTATTTTTTCTTATATAGGTTTTGGTTTGGTTTGGTTGTTTTTTGGAGGGAGAGTGGGGCTTTCTTGGGGGGGAGGGGAAGGGATGCCTTTCATGAATAAGAAAACATGTGACTAGCAATAGTTCCACTCTTTAAATGCTTCAGAACCTGAAGTATCTGAGGTACAATTTATTTTGGCCTGTAAGGCTCAAGGATGCTACCAGACATCTCCTTTCTCCTATTTTGGGGGTTTGCTTCATATATAAAATTTGAGTGTGGGACTATCTTTATTTTTTTTTCCTTTTTCTTTTTTTTTTTTTTCATTTCTTCCTCCTGTTCTGTTGTCTCCATGCATTGTTTTATACAAGCACTTGCTTTTCCAGCTGGTATTGTAAACATCACCATCCTGCACATGTTGAAAAATGAGCAGCCTGCTCATCCAATTTTATAACTCAGAGTAGCAGAAGCAGATTGGCGATGTTTTTTGACATGCACAGCGTACATTACTGCAAGATGTCATATTTCCCCAAAGGGGTACTCAGAATGTCAAGAAACTTGGACCAGACACAACAAGATCATAAACATGCTACAGCAAACACAGCAGAATATTTGTATAGGATTATCATTAGGTATTAGATGAACACTGTATCATCACATGCTCCCTGTGGAATAAGATTTGATGGTTCCATACTTGTGATAATATGAATTATATTGCCATTTTAATACCATTGTTTTGGCAAAGGTATTGCAAAAATAAGTAGTAATTTTATTTTTACATAGTTTAGAATAATAAAAAACTTAGTTAAGAAAAAAGTCTGAATTAATTTGATATGGAAAAATAACCATCTGAAGACAAGAAGGTATTGCCTAATACATATCTTTTAAGTACAAATTTTATTATGTGTTAATTTAAAAACACAGGCTAAGAAAAAAAAATCTCATTTCAACTTGATCCAAATTTCTTCTAACCAAAAAACTAGTAGAACAACATATAATGAAGAGCTTTATGTGTTACTGAAGCCACAACCTTATTAATTCTATGGGGAACTATTTGCAATAACTTACACAGTGCAAGTCATGATTCCTACTTGAATGCTTCTGATCTTGTGGACAGCTTCAATGCTAATAAATTTCCATCCAGAGAAACTCAGAAAAGGAAGAAAGAGCCTGCTGCTAACCAAGGCTACAATATTTTGATCACACAGCTGGTCTCTACCTACTGTGACCCATAATCCAACCCGGAAAAAAAGGATAAAATGAAACAATTTAGCAGATATAAACCACTGATTTACCCTCTGCAGGTGGAGATTTTATATAACTTTATGATTTTACATGTCACCACTAATAACCCTAACTTAACAGGCCCCAACTTCCCTGTGAAATAACCAAATTAACCCTGAAAAAATCATATTCTGACTTACTGTGAGATTTTTAACAATATATGTCTGTAGAGAGTACTTGTCATGAACTGACAGCCCTCTCCTCTCATAACTCCCCCCCTGTGAAAAGGCAAGCTCATGGTACTAGCAGGCACTGCTAGAAGAAAATCCATACTGCAGTAGCTTTCCACAGCATTGTTATTCCCAAGTCCAGCAGTTCCTGTCCTAAGTTTGTACATGCAGAAGTTGAGGGTGCAAATGTTACACCCAACTTCCCACTATAGGTTTTTGCACTCCCTGGCCTGAATGCAGCCTTCTCTTCCCATGCCCTCTGTAGAACCTCAGTTTCTGGAACCATGGTGTCACAGATTTTAGTATCATGTTCTGTAAGGAGTTGTTCTGACCCTAAACAGAAATCAGTAAATTTCCCCATGTCCCAGATATCCGCCTACATCGTGCAGGTAGTGAGTGGTTTATACTAAGATTAACCAGGGAAAAAAAATCAAATTGCAAAATTGTAACTATGCCAGATAACTTGCATTATCAACTTCCAGCACCAGCTCACTAATTTTTCTGATTTCACAGCCTGAGCCAAATATAACATGAACTATATCATAGAATGGCAGAATCATTAGGGTGGCAAAAGACCTCCAAGATAATTGAGGCCAACCTTTGACCTAACACCAGCATATTAACTAAACTGTAGTGGCATAGTGTACCACGTCATTTCTTGAACACTTCCAAGGATGGTGATTCCAAAGATGGTGATTCCACCACTTCCCTGGGCAACCCATTCCAATCCTTGATCAGATTTCAGAGAAGAAATTCTTTCAGATGTGTAACCAGAACCTTCCCTGACATAGCTATTTCCTCTTGTCCTGTCACCAGTTGCCTGGAGAAGAGACTGACCCACACCTGGCTACAACTTCCTTTCAGGACTTGAAGAGAGTGATACGGTCTCCCCTGAGCCTCCTTTTCTCAGGCTAAACAACCTCAGCTCTCTCAGCAACTCCTCATTGTGATTTACTCTCTAAATCCTTCCTCAGCTTCAATGCCCCTCTCTGGACTGCTCCACTACCTCAATGTTTCTCTTGATGTGAAGAAAGTGGACATAGAATTTGAGGTCTGGCTCCACCACATGATGAGTGAAGCCATTGTTACAGAGGCACAATCGCTTCCTTGGTTCTGCTGGCCACATTATTCCTGGTAAAAACCAGGATGCCATTGGCCTACTTGGCCACCTGGGCACTTTGCTACCCTGTGATTATTTGCCTGTTACCATAACATCAAGGTCCTTTTCTGCTGAGCAGGTTTCCAACCATCCTTCCCTCAGACTGTAGTACTGCATGGGGTTGTGATGGCACTCAGGATAATCTCTTCCAGAGCCTTCTCTGGCACTGAGATGAGGCTGACAGGTCTGTAGTTCAGATTCTCCTTCAAATCTTTTTTTGCAGATAGTCATCACACTGGCTAACCTGATATATATATATTTATATTTATATTTACACATATATATGCAGCCTGCAGCTGTATGAATTGTGCAACTCTTTATAAAAAAGTCCAGTCCCAAGAATTAGCATACCCTTCATTTCCTCTTTCAACACTGCCTTCCTGTTTTATGGCCTATTGATTTTTTTTTCATCATCATCTGTGATAAATGTTTAAAAAGACCCAATGACTTATATGTGACTGTCCTGGACCTTTCCCGTAAATAAGCTCAGGCCATCTCCTTTTGTTTTAAGGACTGTGTAACTACCTCTCTTTAGACAAAGCCCTAGCTGCTGCTGCATCATCTGTTCCACAGAAGTCTTTCCTTGGTAGAAGAAAAAAATCAGTTCATTTCTCATTGGATTTCTGAAGATACAGATAAAATTAATTTTTACCACAGAAACAGCCGAGGAAAGTAGCTAATCCTGGTTAAGACTGTAAATTATCACACTGAATATGTTGTGAAAGTCCTCACAGTGGGAATTTTTTTATGATGTGCTAACCAAACCTTCACCTCCATTATACCTGGAATGACCTCCTTCCTGTTTGCTGTCCGTGCTTATCTGGAGCTCCATTTTTGTAGTGGTTTATTTTATGGGAAGTTCCCGCTGTGGCTTTGACAGTACTTTGAGAATGTCACTTGTGGTATCCTACACATGGGAACAGTTTTGCCATCCTTCAGAATCCTCAAATGGAGGACAGATCTGTTTTATTCCTTAAGGCTCAACCGTCCTGCCCTCAATTCTTCCTAGCNTATGGGGTTACCTAAGCTAGGGAGAACAGGATAAACCTGTCACAGAACTGGAGAATATGCAGAGGTGGAAGGGACCCATAAGGATCATTGAGTCCAACCCTGAAAAGAATGGTCAGTAGCAGGGATCAAACCCTCAGCCTTGTGTTAGTAGCACCAACCACCTGAAGTAATCTTACTGGCCTCCCACTGTGCCTGAGGACCAAAGGCTTACCCTGGTCTCACTCCTACCAACGCAGTCTTTGTAAGTGCTTACCTCACTGTCTTCAGATCATGAAAGCCTTTAAAGGAGATATTTTTCTCTGCTTCTGACAGAGACCTTTGAGACTTTGATTGAATGCTCAGAATGCTGGGCAATTGAAAACTTAAAAATATTTCATGTATCTGATTTGAAATAATTGAGACTATCAAAGAAAGGCAAGCATGTACTTGTAATGATAAAACAGTAAATGCAGGATGGACTACTGCCACCTCTTGGTTATATGTACTTTAAAGTACTGAAAACAAGAGTAAGAGCTGTTGGTGTTAAGAAGCTTAATATTAAACATAACTATCACTTCAAATATTTTTTGTGATTATATCAAAACAGGAAATGGGTGGTGTCTCAGCAACAGAGAACAAATGTTTAACATGGTGAGACAGAATACCAGTAGTGCCACTGGCTGCAACATCTCAGTGAAAATCTGAGTACCTGAACCAACCACATCTGTCTGAACTTCTGTGAAACAAAAAACTGGAGAAATTAGGACATTTTTTCATAGAACCTACTTTTATTTACTCAGATTCTCCAAGCAGTTTCCAACCATTTTTCAGATGTCTGTTAATGATTACAAACCTTAGAAATCTATAGCCACATTTTTATCCACAAAATGTAAAGCTGTGTGTGAAAAATGGGCATTGAGTGGCTCAGTATTTTATACTTCTCTGATTAAGTCACAACCGAAAACATCACTATTCAATTTGAACACACAAGCAACGCCTGACAAATGTAGGTTATATGCAAGCTATTAAAATGCAAGCCAAAGACTCTCAATATTTCATGTACTCAATAGGTCATCAGGGAATAGAAGTCTGCAGTATTTCCCATATATTACAATTTTACAGAGCAAGAAGAATAACAATTAAGTCACAAAATACTGTATCAATGTATTTATTTCACCTAAAAAGGTACCATAGATTTGTACAAAAGACAGATACATTTTAAATAATTTTACAATTAACAATATTGACTGTAAAAGCAGTCTTTTATATAAATACTCAAATACTAACAGGAACACTGTTTAGGTTACTTCTTTTTGTCCCTCATCAAAACATTTCACAAACTATGTTTAGCATTTTTTTCACTTTGTTAAAAAAAAAACCAAAAAACTGGTGAAAAGCTATTCCAGTGTCTGACAACTACAAATAAAAATATTTTGGATGTGTAAAAATAAATGTTTAAGGAAAAGCTAGATCCTTTCCTATGGCTGATGAAAATAATGTTAGTTTCAGCCAAAATCTAAAAAAGAAACAAGATGGAGTGGAAAAGAAAATAGATGCTTCAGGTGGAATGCCTATATTAACACCAGCATTTTTTTTTTATTAATAAAAAGTTTTAATCATTTATTGGTACTTGTTGCAATTCATAAAGAGTCATAGGTTCACAATTGCAAGGGACCTAAGTAAATAACAGAAATGCAGTCGGACATTGCTCACTGTATCCTTTCCTGGAAATTTTTTGATCAATTAGTTTGATTCAAGAACTAAACTTCCACCAGGTTTCTCTTATGAATACTTAAGGGCTATTCTAACATGAAATAATTTTCATTTTTTATTATAAAACATAAAGATACTATTAATAGTTCAAATGCCTTGTAGAGGAAGTCTTGTTTACTATGAGGAACTGGAAGAATTTAGTAGAGTATCAGGGCATATATGACTCTGTAGGGAATGTCTGTGAAGTTAACATGAATTCTAAGTCAAGAGGTCTGTGGGAATGCCTCCTATTCAAGTGGTACCAGAAGCTTCTCACACTGCACTGCATGCTGTGGACATTCACAACAATGTCATATACACAAATTATTGTGAATATATCCAAACTGTTAAGTTAATGGCACACTTCTTATGAGACTTGGGGGAAGAAGAAAAAAGGAAAGAAAAAAGGAGAGAACAAGAGAGAAAGCAAAACAGAGGAAAGTATTAACTTCTTCCAAGTCTTCAGCTTGGAAGAGAAGAAGCACCAACCTCCAGGTGCATATAATCTCAGGCATCCTTCCCAGTCCAGCAGACAATTCCTCCAGTAGACTTTTTGCCTATAGCTGTACATATTTTCAACAGGACCCACGCAAAATGCCCATGGTGTCTACCTGTCCATGATGCAGTTATTGGAGTATCTTGAATTTTGTGAATATCTATTGTAGGGTAATAGTTGTTAAATATATGGAGAATCCTCCCTGGAGTATAGTCCTGGCAAGATCTGCAGCCCATGGAGTGAAACTCACACAGGAGCATGTTTTCTGGCAGGGATTATAGCTCTTGGAAGACAAAAACTGGAGTTTCCATTTTGTAAGGACTGCACCCCATGGAAAGGAGCAAAAGGAGGAGAAGGAAGAGGAGGAGGAGCATGAGGAAGAGGAAACATAAATTTTTCAGATCATTTTGCAAATGTATTATAGTAGGAAAAACATTCTGAAACAGCTGTACAGTCCCTAAAGTCATGTTAAACACACCATGGAGCAATCAGGCAAGATTTTTAATGTTTTATGTAAAAAAGGGTAGTCCTTGAAACATCAGTGGGCAATTCCATCTGGAACCTCTGGGTATTAAACTGGTCGTAGTTTGTAATTGTACAACATGCTTTACACTCATCAACCAGATGATATTAATTACCTATTCCCTCCTTTTCATTTTCGTCTTTGCCCTTCCAGAACCTGGCATAAAATGTTATTCTGCTTCTGGATTGCTGCTTTTTGAAGAAAATTCCAATGAAAAGAAAGTATCCAACTCAATATTATACAGATAACATTGTTTTCTACAAAATTCAGGAAAAATCCTATATGAATTATTTTTTTACAGTTCTTTTGACATTTGTTTTTGTATTTTTTAGGACATTCATTTAATACTTCTTTTTGCCTTCCTGAAAGATGATGACCATGCTTGTGCTGCCACTAAATTTCTGGTCATTGCCACTTGCTTCTCACTTTAGTCAATGCCACATTCCTGCTACTATGTGCTTTGAGTATTTCCTTTCTTAATTTTCATGTATGTAATGGTGTTTCTTGAAAGTGAAGAAGTGGATTCTTTGGGGTGTGCTAAAGTGCCTCATTTCCAGATGGTGATGTTTTATCTTCTGTACTTGCTGACTGCACGTGGCTCCTTTCATTATTTCTCTTTCTTGTTACCCAGTGAAAAACTGTGATGAACTTAGTCACTAAATGAAGCAGACCAAGGGACACCCCCAAAGAAAGGATGTCCAGAGAGCCAGCCAAGCTTTATTGTCATAACTAGAGACCAAATTGATAAAAGAGAAAATAAAAATAGCAAAATAGCTTTAGGAAAAAAAACAAACTTTTAAATAAGTTTAAAGATTAGATATTCATTTAAATGAGTCCACACACAAGGTCCTCTGTTTCCTTCCCATTAGAGGACCTATTTCATAAACTGAAAAAAGAGATTGCACAGTAAAATTGATTATAGCTTTTAGAAAATATTATTCATAATGAACTTTTTTTATGCCTTTTGATATATATTAAGATTTAGTTTTACCAAATACTTATTTCTGTACTATGTTCTACTGTAAACCCTAAATAATTTTTTGGAAAAATATTCAAAAAATTAAATGTCATTCTTTATATTTTCTGGTAGACACCAGTTATTCATACTGCTGAAATCCTAAGGATCATGTTCATTTGTTAGTCAAACATAATTCTAGTGACAAATAAATTGAAAGAAATTCTTTTTCTGGTTTTAATACTGGTTTTACAAGAAAGAAACAAAAATTCAAAAAGAAATACAAATTTTCATATTACAGAAATTATAAAACAGGTCCATTATTTTTCATTACTTTTCATTGTATTAAAATGTAATTAAAATGTTTGAGTTGACAAAATTGTGGGTTTAATGACAAAAAATTCAGATTGCATCTGTGATTTTAAAGACAAACAGCAACAGATTCTCATTATTTTTCCATTTTCAGAAAGGGAAAGCTTTTTTTTAAAGGCTGCAAGGCATTTGGCAGTCAGACTAAAGACTCTAGAAGCTATTTCTGAATTTAATTTCTCAGTTTCTATTCTGATTTTAAGCAAATCACCTTAAACTCTCAGAATAATATAGTTAGTCTGCATGGTACAGTGAGTACTTCCTCTGTTCACTCCTGCTCATTCTCCCCTTTGGACAGGATAAATATGATAACTGCATAAATATTATGCGTATATAATAATAAATAATCCTATTATTTAGTCAAGCAGATAAAAATATGTATAAAATGAGTGCAACATGTTGCTTTCCAGAATTTTTGCTTTGAACTTTATAATCAAGTAGCTTTTTTTTTGTGTAGTANATTAGTTCCTATATTTTAAGTTCATGTAATTTAATTAATATCTTTTTTAAAGTCTGACACAACAAAATTAAACAAGACTAAATCCAGGATCACACAAATCAGAAAAACAAAACTTCTTAAAATGCCTTCTGACCAACTACCCATTACTGCCTAAGAAGTATTTTCTCACTTATATATGACATTTTTCTTGCTACTCACAAAGAATAACACACTGAAATCTTAGTTATAAAAGACTAAGTATTTAAAAAGACTTTGTGACATGCTAGTGCATAAAACCATTATCCTCTGTCCTATTCAATCAAGCATGCTTGATCATGGACAGCCTGTTTAGCTGCAATCTTTCACGCCAAGTAACGTGTGTNTTTTAAAAGTTTGACACAACAAAATCAAACAAGACTAAATCCTGGATCTCACAAATCAGAAAAACAAAACTTCCTAAAATCCCTTCTGATGAACTACCCATTTGTGTTGAGGTAAGAAGTATTTTCTCACTTATATATGACATTTTTCCTGCTACTCACAAAGATTACCACACTGAAATCTTAGTTATAAAATACTAAGTATTTATAAAAAGACTTTGTGACTCATGCTAATGCCTAAAACCATTATACTCTGTCATATTCAATCATACATGCTTGACCCATAGAAAACCTGTTCAGCTGCAATCTTTCACGCCAAGTAAAGTGTGTCTTGGAAAAATTCCAACACGTTTAATAATTTGAAGAATAACTATTACCCCATCATTTTGAATAAAAAATGTCATTCACCTCTTTTTTTAGGGATACTTCTGAGTGNAAACCTGTTCAGCTGCAATCTTTCACGCCAAGTAAAGTGTGTCTTGGAAAAATTCCAACAGGTTTAATAATTTGAAGAATAAAAATTGTCATTCTCCTCTTTTTCTAGGGATATTGCTGGGTTTCTGTATTGTTTATCTTTATTTGCCCCTAGAATTAGATGCATTTCACCAATAAATGAAATATTTTCTGCCTGTGTTACAGAAATGTCAGAAGTTGATTTAGGGAAAGAATTTTTAAATTAAAATGACAGCCAGACAGAAGATAGGCAGTTGGTTATCTAGAAAGTTAAGTGCTTTTCCTGTTGTGTGTAAAATGTAAAAGCTAACATTGTAAACTGTAATACTGAATATTATAACTGAAGTNTTATCTTTATTTGCCCCTAGAATTGGATGCATTTCACCAATAAATTAAATATTTTTTTCCGGTATTACAGAAATGCCAGAAGCTGATTTAGAGAGAAAAAATTTAAATGAAAATGACAGCCAGACAGAAGATAGGATGATGGTTATCTAGAAAGTTAAGTGTTTTTCCTGTTGTGTGTGAAGTGTAAAGGCTAACATTGTAAACTGAAGCAATAAATTGTATAATATGGTTGTTACTGAACAGAGAAAAAGCATTTCTTTAATAGTCAGTCATAGTCAGTATTTTCGTGCCCTTTAAGTGTATCTGTTGGTTTTCTTCATTGTGTTCATTCACAGATTTTTTGCATGTAACACAGTAGATACAACCAGACAGAAGACAAGAAGACAATTTTAATTTAATTTAATTTTTTGTAGTGCAAGTTTGTTGCATGACTCTCCTGGGCCTTCACAAGGGTGTTGAGGTTTGTGCTTGGTTTCCCTCACAGGGCTTGGGAGGAGCTATCACATTACAAGCAGTGTCAATTCTAAACCAACTAACTGCAATGCAAAAGAAATTAAACACTGCAGGGCTTTAAAGCACCAGAGAGGGTGCAGAAACTACCCATTTCTGCTTTTCACATGTTTGTGGATCCAGTCATGCACAGTGCAGCAGCCCTGCTTATGAGACATGAGAGCACTGGTGGCAACACCAGCTTCTTTTATCTAGAATGTATTAATGATTCTGTCAAACTTCAGCAAGTCATAGTGCTATTAGAGGTCTTGATGAATGAATTTAAATGTTACCCCTTGCTCATTTCCAGGGATGTTCTGCTACCTGCCAGCTGGAAGCACATGGCATGTGGCAACAGAAGGCTCTGAATTAATTCATTATATGACATTGTTAGCAGAAACAGTGGACAAACACTCATGTTTGAGATATTTGCATTAATGTTGACTGATATTAAAATTGGATTGTTTAGAATTTTTGCTGTACTTTTTGTGGAGTCTCACAAAAATATACCATCTTGGAGAAAAGAAGATTTCTTTTTAATTGATATGTTACAAGCTGGCAGCATCTTCTGCCTGTTTTGACCATCAGTCTTTGCTTTCCTATTCTTTTTAAGATGTTTTCTATAAAGAACAAAATGTTATTGGTTCATATTAAGATCCAATTCTTCATTAATCACTTCCTTTACAATCAAGAGGTGTTTGTGAAGAAACACAGGGCTGTGCCCTTAGGTTAGCCATCCACTGTATTTTTACTCCCTCAGCACAGATACAAATTACTGTCTAAGGTGTATATCAGAAAAGGTTGCTGACCTCTGTGTTCGACATTCTTCTTGAAAAACACAAATGAGTCTATTGGACACATGCATGCTATCTATGTACAGGATAGTGAATCAAGTTCTTAATTTGTTTGTGGATTTCATAAGCTCTAATTCAAAAAACTTATTTTAAATATGAATTAAGAAATAAAGTTATTGAAATAGACTGTCTTTGCATTCTTTCAGCATTTTCTTTGGTTTAAATCTATTAGGCCATATTATAACTCTGAACTCTCAGATAGGTCTTGTAAATTGTTAGCAAATCATCATCTTTTCAATGTATTCAGCCAGAACTCATACTCATGAACTGACAGACAAGATGTGGAGCGATAGTAACAAGGGAAACAGCTGTCAACAAGTGCCACCCAAAGACCCTGAAACTCAGACTCTTCTTCCCAGCAGAAGGTCTGCTTTGGCTGTGCATAGACCTGATGAAATTGTTTGGTGGTTTAAAAAAAAAGACAAACAAAAACCACAAGACCACAAGCAAATTCACCTGCTTGATATCAGTCACTTAGAAGTAGAATGAAGGCCATACTATTTAAAAAGTGTCCCTACTTGTGCTTTATCTCCATCTGCCCTCAGACAGCCTTCATTCCCTGCCCCCTGCCCTTGGAGACATTCCACACATCTGGCATCTGATGGGCTAAAGAGCCTAACCAGCCATCTAACATTTAATCAATAAAAAAATTTTCATTGACTTTGCTATCATTTGCACTTTAACAAAACCCACAGGATTTACAGCTACATCTTCTTCTGAATTTACCATTCCTCAAGAAGTAAACATCCCTGTCTGTGTTCTCTTAAATCATTTGTGTTTATTCAATTTTTCTGCTGTTTTGACTAGCACAGTCTTCTTTAATAATTGTCTCTGAAGACAATATTTGGGTTAATAGCTGTAAAATGAAGACAACAGACCTACTCATAATGGAAGCAATAAAAAAGAATTGTAATAAACAGAAAGTGCTTCTTTCTTCCCCTTCCAATCTACCAAAAATTAGGCCCTTGCTTTTCATATTTTATTTGCCATTAACATAAATCAACTCGATCTTAATGGGGAGGAGTCAAGAATCCTATTATTAAAATAGATCTAAATGAATAGGATATAGACAGTGCTAATACTGCGAGACAGTTTTTCACACTTATTTACTGACACTACCTCCCTCTGGGCATAGATTATTGGGCACACATCATTTTAAAGCACACTGATATTCAAAGAATGCATGCAGATGCTTATTGCTTAGGACTAAATTTAATAACCTCCTGCTTGTGACCATTTGGTAGCATCAGGAAGGTTTTCTCCAGAACCATCTCTCTGAAGCCAAACTAATAAAGTGCTAATTAAAGAAAGTACATGGAAGACATGAACACTAGGAGCCTGGAGTAATTGGCTACAAAAAAGGCAGCTCTGAAACACGTCACTTTCTCTGCTGTTCCTGATTAGGGTCTAATTCAAATACCAATATTTCACTGCACGTCAAGGTGCTTTGGGAAAGATCTTGGGCTTTCTCCATTCAGCAGAGGGTCTGCTACAAGTGGCAGTACAAATGCTGAGGGAAAAACCCCATATTTAATCATATGCTATCATCAGGATAACTTTTGTGGCTGTCTGGGAGCACACAGAAAGCTTTTCTTTTCATTCCATGGTGGTGAATCATAGATCAGACAGAAATGAAGGAAAACCAGCATTAAAAAGGAAAAAGGAAAAGGAAAAAAAAAAGAAAAAAAAAAGAAAAAAAGAAAAAAAAAGTAGGCTCTGGAATAAAAACCATCTCCCAAGCCTGTCACAACTGAGCAGTAATTAATCTGAGGAGCCTTTCATCTCCCTTGCAGGCAAGCTGGAAAGAACACCTACTGGCACTTTCTTGAAGAAATGGGCAACAAGCGAAAGTCACTTCCTTTATTTTTTTTTAATGGGTTTTATCATTGATTTTCTCTTGAGTACCATAAACTTAACTTTGTTTGTGTGAGATGATGTACAATTTACTGTTTTTTCTATTGCTGCTGTAGCTCAATATCCTCAATTTCCTGCTTTCCTGAGGACAAATACAATCTCTCATCTGTTTATATTATCACTATTTAATATCCAGAGATGATATTTTTGAGGTAAATTTATTCTATGTGTGAAACAGGAACCTATACAACTAACTGGACAACTCAGTTTGTAAATCACTAGAGCTGGTAATCTAAAGGGAAAACTTTTATATAAATATAATCATACTACATTCATACTTTAATGCACTATCAAGTTACTAAATTTCATATATGGCCATCCATTTAAGCCTCTAATTTTAACAAAAAATGGACCTCTGTTCCACAAGGCACTTAAACATGCAATTAATCCCACATATGCTCAACAAACCAAAGCAAATAGAAGTATTTTAAAAACATTCCCATGCTACACAAAAGATTATAAGATTAATTTTCTGAGTTTGAAACTATTGTTGGTTTTAAGGCTTTTTGCTAAGTTATTTAAATAGAATGAGGCCACCACTAAGGAAGAAAACAAAAAACCAAAAACAATGCAGATTTTATAAAAGTATGGGAATTAGAGTTTTTTATACTATGTAAAATTTTACTTTCATTGCTTAATGGTACATTACTTTAGATCAAATAATACTTTTCTTTCTTTATAAATTGGGAACATTCAAACTGCATCTCAGGAAATATGTCAAACCTCCTCAGTCTGTTAATACAACATGAAAAATCATTAGTCACAACTGTTAAGAAAATTTTAGCAATAGAAAAGGGAGTCTGAATCTTTCTAGCAAGGCATTTAACATGGTTTGTTTTAATATTTTCCAGTTACTTTATAGCAGTTCAAGTTTAATTACAGAATCGAGTATTTCTCAAGTATTAGCATTTTAATGATATTCCTTTCTTCTGACAGAATGGAAAAGCTGAGTCTATTAAAACATATGGAAAGACTTTGAAAATATATATTGACAATTACTGAACAGTCATTGCAAGACTCAAAAATTTTATTGAATTTTAGGGTCTGGGAGTGTTGTTCATGGCAGGATCATTAGAAGACAGTTTCCATACTGAAAGATAAAAGGAGTTGGAAACACATAACCTGAGCCTCAGGAAAACATAAAATTTGAACTCTAATGACATATCTAACTGAGTTGACTGAGAATTAATTCAGTCTTAAGAATAAATAATAATAATTTCATTAATGCCTCTCTTCACAAAACTGTGTATAGATTCATAGTTCTCACTAGTTTTGGATGAGGTGGGAAGACATGAATCATTATTATAGAATTCCCTGTAAGTGTTTATTGAAGTGTTCAGTGGATCTAAATGTATTTGGGTTTCACTGGCCTGGGTCTAATCCTCTACTTCTGGATTTCCTAATCCCAATCCTTTTTGTATCTTGTACAAAAGGCATAATGATTAAGTGATATTAGCGATCCAAAAAGACTGCCCAAAGCCAGCATCACAAGGAGATTCTGACTCTCTACTTCTCTAAGTATATTATACCTATACTTGAAAATAGCTGTTAACATGGCACTGAGGCACAACACACTGCCCTGGTGGTAATGTGTTGCAGTACAAAATAAGTCTTTTGGTCTAGGAAGCTGCTCTTATGTTCTCTTGCCACACTCAATAAAAGAGGGGAGGAAGTGAGACTAATTTCTTTCACTGCAGTGCTGTCTTAAGTTGCTTAATTCAGGTGATAAAGCCCCATGTGGTAATCAGAAAGTAGGATTCTCCTATGTGAGTTGGATTAGCTTTAACAAGAGAATTTGACAAACAAGTCTTAACCAAAAAGGCTGAATATCCTTATAGTGAGGGCACTCTTCTGGGAACAGGGAAACATGAGTGTAAATTGCTTCAGGCAGAGGAAGAAATTGGACCTGGGTCCAAGGCTGAGAACCAGTAAAAAATATAGCTCAGTCTTTCAGGAATCCATTTTCTTTTGTTCTTCTGCAGATGCTTAAAATATAACTTGACACCCATTAAAATGCTGTACTAGTATTAGAAAGAAGTTTTCAAAAAGTAGGAATCCCCAAAACTGTCAGCAGAACTTAATGTAACTAAAGAAAATAATGACTTCTCAACATTTTGCTTCGGCAAGAAAGTAAAAAATTTGTGCCTCTGTCAGCTTGAAACATAAGAGTTAACACATTTATAAAGTCTATTTTAGCCATAATTCAAATATTTTCTTCAGAAAGGTATCTCAGAAAAAGGAGTGCATATGTTACATTTCTAATGCTAACCTCTACAATTACCAGAATCTTTCAGAATTAGGAAGGAAGCAAGCAACTCTCAAGCACTATCCCACATTGTATATTGGCCTGTTTTGGTGTTGGTTTCAAAACAAACTGTTACTATAGAAGTGTGAATTCTGAACAGATGATCATGACACTGTTCCTTTTCTCAGGCCAAGGCTGGCACTTTTCTTCACTTCTCTTTAGTCACAATAGATGTGGGCTTTGAAAAAGATTGTGGCTTTTTGAAACTTTTCTCTGCTGTTGTTTCACTCCTCCTGCTCTTTGTGTAGGTATTA
This sequence comes from Alaudala cheleensis, assembly GCA_013398995.1. Classification (NCBI taxonomy): domain Eukaryota; kingdom Metazoa; phylum Chordata; class Aves; order Passeriformes; family Alaudidae; genus Alaudala; species Alaudala cheleensis. The sequence goes on along the minus strand of VWYE01021664.1, from coordinate 77,873 downwards.
CTGCATCACAACAACTCAGCTGCATTGTGGCTATACTAGATATTAGGCCACTCTTGTTATTCCTTTGTCATACAGTCTTTGCAATAATTTACTTTCATAAATTACAATAAGAAAGAGAAAATAAAGCCAAGATGAAAATAAGAAAGCTATCAGTATTCTTATTGACTATGCGAAGAGTAAAATAAGGTCATGTTCATTGGGTTACAGTAATCACTTATGTAAAGAGAAAGCTGTATTTCCTTTTTCCAAAAGAAAAATAAAAATTATGCCAACCTTATTTCACTGAAATCTCCAAAGAGAGGTTGCTCTATGTATATTTTCCCCCACTGAACTTGCATGTGAAATATCAGGAAAAATTGGACAAAACACATGAGGCTCACTGCTTTTCTCATCATAGTAAATGCTATAAGTCCTACTGATTTTTATGGGAGAAGAAATATATCCATTACTATCATATGGTATTTGTAAAATTACCTCTTATTTCAAACTGATATATTTATTGAAGCCTGATCATTTTATGATACATTCACCTATAAAATACAAAAAACCTCACTGTGGAGCATAAACATAGTAACCTATCCATGTACCGGCAGACAGGATTTTAAAACTGTGTTATTACACACAAATGCATTTCTGACTTCACAGTCAAGGCTGCATACAGAATGAGTTTGCTAATTTATCCCAGAACATTTGTATAATAAATATGGACAGCAGAACCAGATTAGATCCAGAAAAGTTTCAGAAAAAAATACCTAGCAGCTTGAGTTTGTTTAAAATAAAGGAAATAAAAGTTTTTCTCAAAATATTTACATGTGTATTTATTGTGTAATTTTTGAACTTTTAAATCTCTATTGATGTATGAATAATGCATTTCAAAGTTGTGAATAAATTTCGACCTGCTATGCCAGTTATCTTCTCTACTTTGTTTCCTTTTCTTTTTTGACATACTGTTTTTAATAAAAGTGAGAAGATTTTGGATGGGTTTTTTGCATGTTGTCCTTATTCCTTCCGCACAAAATTAAAACTGCAGTAGAATTATACATCAGATTATTTACCTTTGTGGTCTTTAACCCATTTCACAAAGGATGTATCCCACCACTCTTTATTTTTGTTGTACATCCTAGAATTTGAATTATGCTCAGGAACTCCAGACTGTAGCTGTGCCATGATGTTTTTTTGACCTATTTTCTAGACTTCAAGTTTTGCAAAGAGATTCTTTTATTTCAATTGTATATTGAGATGCATGTGATTTAACATAACCACTTGGGTCAAGACAATCAGTAACAATATTGTTTGTCAGATTTCTGTAATGGTAATATACATAGGAGTTTAGAGCATCTGTGCTGTAACATGCTTGTGGAAGATGCCTATTGTATGTATAAATGTAACGTGTGTCCATAAGGGCAACATTATGGATGCTAGTGTCATACTCAATGGATTGCAAGTGACTTTAGAAAGAGCCTGAAGAGTAGTATGTACAGTTTTCATTAGGTTTAGCACTAATTCCAGTTGACATGTAATTGAAACATGTATCACCTTAAGTAGAATTGCAAGCTTACATATCATCACTAGTGTGCTTTCAAATATAATTCTTACATGATACTGATAATGAGACATAATTCAATTACTATTAAGGTAATTATTTGTAACATCGTGGGCTTTGAGAATAAATTATTCCTCTACATGATGATTGCCTGCAGTGCAGTTAAAGTAAAATATAACTGAAAAATATTATGCCACCTTTAATAATCAATTATCAGTCTCAAAGTGGAAAGAGAAATATTCCTTTCCAGCAGCCAGAAGGCAGGTGTTCACTTAACTAATCCTTATAATGTTCAATTTCCCTGTTTTAGTTTCTGCTATTTCTTTGCAGCAGCTTTATTCCCCATTCTCTTTTTCCATTACCTACATTCCCACTGCAGCACTCATGACTATGCCCTTTTAAAAGCTCTGTTCCTCCTCAAGTAGCAAATTTTGTCTGTAGAGAGTGCATAAAAAGCTTCCACTTGTTAATTCTTTACAAGAACACTACTGTGTGCTGCAGGAGACAAAAGCACAGGCATTTGTTGTTTCTGTTATTTCAAGAACTGTGTAAATTGAAAGGCCTGAAAAATGCAACATGTTTTCCAATGTTTTCATTAGTCTCCACCACAGGCAATCCACATTGCATGCGAAGTGTTGGACACCCTCCCCTACATGCAATGCACCTCACGAATGTCTTTTTCTTCATTTTGCTTCCAGGCAACTCCTAAATTCACTTCTTGGACTATCATTAATAAGAAAAATCCAAATTTTTTTTTTACTTCAACTTTTCAAAAACATTATGTTTCTAACTATCACTCATTGCCCTGGCAGCCCTAAAAAAAAGCCATTAAATTAGATATAATTACTGTAAACATCTGTAAAATACTATTGACACATACACAGCAATTACATCTCTTAGTAAATAAAAATACAAAGACTTAATAAAGCAGTTCACTCATATGGAAATGAAAGTGCCATGACCAAACAGCAAAAGCAACTGAAAAATGTGCTGATGTGGATTAGGCTGGTGAGATACCAAAGAAGTTAATATTAGAACCAGGACAAAACCTACAGATGACCAGGTTAAATTATTCCTTTGTCTCGTGAATTTACAAGATAAAGGAATTTATCTGGGTTATGGAAAGAAAGAATTGACTGTAAGGTGGGAGGAAAGATAAGAAAGATAGGAGGCAGATAGGAATTATACAAGCACAATATATTACCTGATTGCTCATTGAGACTAATTGGAGTGAGAAGAAAGTTTGTAATGAAGGAATAGAGGAGAGATGCAGGAAGACCCAGCTGCAACATTGCTATGCTACCAGGATGGGTGCTCCTTTTATCCAAACCAATTTCAATTTGCTCCCAGTCTAGAAACCTCCTTTTCCCAAATATCCAGTGCTGAGCCCATCTAGAAATGTGTGTCCAGGTTTCCTTAACAAACAGTCTCCTTTGGGTGAGATGCACATCAGCGTATGTCCCCGGATTCCTTTGAGCAAGGTACTTTTTTAATATAATTTCTTTTAATGATTTGAGGGCGGTGGGGGGGTATTGTTTGTTTTGATTTGTTTTTTTTCCCCAGAGATAACAAAATAAGACAAGACAGTACATCCACTGTAGAAAAAGTCTTCATAAAAATTGGCTTTGAAGGTAAAGCTTGTACCACAGAGTGTCATCCTCAGCTATTGTAAGTATAATATAGATATAATTATCTTTATTGTATTAATCCAAAACCATATCAAAAGTGGATTGCTTTCTTGCTTTCACCATGTTATTTGGAAAATAATAGAAAAATTTCATTGACTGGATATTTAGAAAGAATCAAATAAATGCATTCATTACCAGTTTAGAGTAATGTATTCCTGTTTCCAGTATATTCTTTTACTTTCTATGACCCTTTTTCTCAGATGTTTGCTCCACTGAGGTATTTATGGGGAGCTTTCAGTTAGGTGAATCCAGTCAAATGCCTTAAGTCTATGCCAATAGGATTCATTCCTTATCACTGCAATCATCCTAGGAGTCTTTTTCTGCATTTTTTCCGGTATGAATTTATCTTTTTGGAGTACTAGTTGTACTAGGATTGCATTCACTTGGAAATACCCAACTACTACTGTAAGAAACTATAGAAGAAATATTGGCTTTAATGATTTATGCATTCATTACAATTGTACTGGCCATAATTGAATAATTTAGTATTAATGCTGATATCCAGAGGACTCTATTAAGCCACATACATTTGTTAAAATATCCATGAAATTAAAAATCATTCAGTCCAAAATTCAAGCATTCAGCCTCTCAAATGCTTCTTCAAACCCTAACTTTAACCTTTCTCCTTGACTCTGATTCCTGCTCATCTGAGATGTGAGCACGTGATTTAGCTGCTCAATCGCTCTGCTTACCAGAAGGCTGATTTCACAGGAAAGTATTGTTTAACATCAGTGTCAAGTAAAAGTCAGTTTTATCCTATGGATAGAGAAGACAGCATTTTTTTTGCCAGTCTTTTCAGGAGCAAGTAGTTTTTCTCTTTACAATGTTTCCAAACTGGAAGCACTGACAAAATTAACTAATGAAAACATCAAGCAATCAGTCATCGTTCAAGAATTGGCAATACTCGCAAATGTGGCAGCTTTGGAGTCATTGTGGAGAAATTCTGTCTTTCTATTCCTAAGACCAGGGAAATTTGGGGACAGTATTAGCTCTTATTATAATTTAAAGTTAAGCAGAACAGTTTCTTATGGTCCATGTCAGAAACTGGCATGCAGCATGCTCCAGTGATGTCCACTCTGGCAAGAAAGCTTCAGAGCTGGCTGTAGCCTACAAGTAACCCTTACAGAGAAATCTCTAATCATGCTAGAGCAGCTCTTTATGCTCTTATGACTTAAGAAAACAAGTTCTATTCTGTTCTGTTCTATTCTACTCTATCACTTCAGAGTAATTAATTACAAAATATTTTGCCTTAAAAAAATTTAAAATAGAATCTCTTTATACGAAGGTCTCCTCCATCCTCAACGGAAATGTACTAAGCACATAATCCTTTCTGCCATTCTCATCAAACACAGGGAATTCCAGGCAAAGCTAGAAATAGAATAATTAATATTCTAACACTTAGGGGCTGAAGCTATTGTAATTCAGTGGCTAATTTTTACTGTAGTGATGAACCAGTAAAACTGATGAGACTGGACTGTGAAGGGAAATATTCTGGCCCTATGTCACGTGGCCTTCCTTTAGGTCATCCATTGAGCCCCCAGAGAATCCAATGAAGGAAATGATTAGAAATTACTGTGAACAACATCAGAGCTTTGAAAACAGACAGGCTCAAGTAATAGAGCCAAAAAGTCAGGTTTGGACTTCATCACTGATTTTTAGTCCTGTAACTGGTAGCAGTTGCTATGGTAGCACATGTGCTTAACACTCCCTCCCCTCACACACACACACACACACACACACAAACTCCCCAAAAAGAGGAAGAACATAAGATCATACAGAAAGCAATAAAGAAAAAACACTCAAGAAGACAATGAAACATTCTGTAAGCATCAGTCTACACAAAATAGCTATTGCAGGATTTCTTTCCCTTACTATTCTCTAAGGAAAAGGTCTAAATGCAGAGTTTTGCAATTAAGAGCCTTCCACTTTGTAGAGATGCTCTTTATGACTAAGGAAATTAACGTGTTTGGACAGGTTTCTGAAAAAAAACCCAGAAACAAATCTTGGGGGCTTTTTTTGAGTTCTTCAAATTAGCCCTTTTTGTTTTACATTTTGAATACAGATTTAAGAATTTGACTGTTACATTGTCATTAGTATAAAGGAAATACTGAAACAAAAAAAAATAGAAAATGTGGTCTCTATACAGCATTTTCTTGTTTCTTAGACTGAACATACTCTTTAGTCTTATGTGAAATCTTACTTATCTTTTCATTTTAGAAAAGAAAAGAAGTATTTAGAATCTATAAAGAGGTTGAGACATAGGTTTTCTTTTGCCTCTCAGCAACAATATTTTCCAAACATGAACTTCTTACAAATTATTGGAATCTTGAGCCTTAAATTTTCTCCTGCAATATGGTATTTCCTATTTCATGTCCTGTAATCGTTATTTCAGTTCCTTATTGCTGTAACTTGGTTAATTTTTTGCCTGCTTGCTCACATGCAGAAAAAAATCAAATTTTGAATTTTTGATTACACCTTTTATTTGGTGTAATAGTTTTAAGTCCTGTTGAATTGGAAATCTAATGACTGAATAATAATTTTAGTCAAGATATGTTTTTTTCCCAAGACCATGACCACTATCACCTCATGCACTCCACTAGCATGCTTAGGCTTAGACCAAATTATCTGGAAGAGTTTTCCTTGCTTGTCTGGGCTGGATGCCTGTGATTAGCAGTTCTCATAGAGGTCCAGATTGCTACTCTCATGTAGCTGAGGTGTTCTTTCTTGTGAGACCAGCCCAGTAAATCTGGTGTTTCACAGAGTCATCCAGCACAGGGCAGCCCCTGACCTGCTGCCTCTGCTGACACATTTGGTTTTCCATTGGTTTAAGGATCTGGCCAAAGGACTGCTTCATGGCAGATTCTGAGCCAAGAATTTGTCTCAGATTTGTAAAGGAAAACAGACTACACAGAAAAGCTACCTCTTCTCTCCTTGGGCAATGAAGAAGATTTGAAAGGATAGGAAAGTAAATGGCACACATCCTTTTTATAAGGTTTACCATCTGCCAGTGCAAATCTCTGATGTACCAAGCAATATAGCTGTGTAGCAACTAAACAACTCCCAATGATGGGTTGCCCTAGTGTCTGTATAATTAGAAGCCTTTCAAAAAAACTTGTCACTATACAAATGTGAGGCTCTTTGTGATTTCTCTAACAGTAGAGGGTATTCCAACCAACTCTATCTGGATAATAAGCAGACAATAAACAACTTTGTTTTTAAACATGGAGACATCCATGTGGATATTTTTTTTCTTTGAAAGATAATTTCCTAACAGGCTAGTACCAGAATCTAATTTTAATATCCTTAATCTCCATATTCCCCTTTTTTAAAACAAATAATGTACTGACAAAATGAAATTTAGATCCTTAATAATTTCAAAGTTTTTTAGTTCTAAAATATCCTGATTACTTTGGAAACTACTGGTTGTTTTTAGTTTTTCTTTAAAAGACAAAATTCACAGAATGTTCAGCTATTAACTCAAAAGCAATATAAGAGACTTAAAGGGCATCTTTTACTGTCTATGTTTCATAAGAGTAGTGATATTTTGATTTATTTTTTCCCATAGACAGGAAAAAGAATGGCATTTCTGAAACTTTATATCTGAAATATATATCTTATACCAATCACCATCTAATTATGGTGAAAACGTACTGTGAGAAGCAATGCATCAAACTAGATTTACCTCAATTATTTTTATCCTGAAAACAGCCAAAATGTGTTTCTTGAGGGGAGAGAAAATTATTTTAATTGATTTCCCATACTGTTGGAAATTCCCAAGTTTTGCATCTCTGTGGTTGTTTTTCCATGTGTGTTTGGGTGAATGACAAAGTAAACAAGGAACTGAAATTTATGCATGACCTCTGTTTTGAGGATTTTGCCACCTATAAACCTCTTCAAGAATAAAATTTAAACCTCTTTAAAATGTAGCTTTGCAGCTGATAAGTCTTGACAAAAAATTTGGGAGAGTGTGGTTGCAGGAGAGGTAGCCATGTCTAAAATAGGCACCAGTGACATACCATGGGGTTTCACATGGCCCTTGACACTCACACATCTCTACTTCATACTCTGTCTTTGTGGATACTCTTTCTCAGATATCCAGCTCTGAGAATATGTCTGTCTATGCTGTGGTTTTAAGTCATTCTGGTCTGGCATTTTAAATTTTGCACTGCAGCTCTGTTAAATGAATTGCAATGGGCCCCTTTCAGTTCTGGGGATCAAGAACTCCAGCAATATAACATCCATGTGGATACTGAGATCCCAGGTCTGAAAGCACCAGCTTGGAAGTCCTATATATTTTTGATATATTTTTGCTAATTATCTATATGGTACTGTTGAAAACAAGACAGAAAGTGTCCTTTTGACATTGAATGAAAGCCTTACAAGATGCAAGCACTGTCTGTACTTTTGTTCCTGGCATCTCTGGAAAGATACAGTACAGCTAAAGAAAATGTAGAGGAGGGTAAATATAATGAGGAAGAATGTGGAAAAATTCCCTTACCAGGGGAGAATAAAAGAAGCAACCGTGTATCTTCTGTCTGGAAAGAGGACTGAAGGGGTACCTAATCAAGATTTGCAAAATCTTGAATGTGGTGCATATGGTTGGTGTAGAACTGATTTCCATCAAAACTAGCAATACAATAGTTAGAATAAAACAATACAACTAGTAGAGATTCAGTTCAAAACAAATGAAATGCAGCATTTTTCCATATTGGGGCAGGAAACTTCTGGAAATTCCTGTCAGAGGGATCACAGCAGCAGAGAGTATCAGCAGGATAGAGGAGATGAGGCAAATTGTGAACAATAATTCCATAAAAAGATGGTAAAAGAAATAGAAGTGAATAATCCTTGCAATGCCAAATGGTCAAAGATGCTCTGGAGTTTAAATATCAGTGGTGGGCAGAAAGGGGCCAAGGTTGTGTGCCCTTCTTAAACACCCTTCAGTATTGCCAGCCAGAGACACAGTTGCAGGGTAAATGGTATATTTTTCTTTCCTTTCTGACATTGTTCCTCACTCTCCAGGATTCTTCAAGTGATATCAAGTTCTAAGTAATACAAGATAAGATGAGATAAGAAAAGCTCTCTGCTCCAAACTAGTGGAATGGAGACACATAGGATGGAGTTATTTGTGTTAACTAAATATTAGACCAATGAATGGCAAAGTTAATAAAATAAGTGAGATTTTTTCATCCTGGACCCATTGTTCCACAGGCAACATCCTCCTGTCTATGTTAGGACACAAATTCCAGGGGCACAAAATTCTACTGAGTAGTTTTAAGAGCACCAGTGTAGAGTAAAGAATATGAACAGAATGGGTTGTATCTTTTGTGTGGTTTTGGTTTTGTTTGGGGTTTTTTTTAGTTTATTTCACAGAAACACATGGGACTGTTTCTTTGCTTTTCTCTATTTTAAGCTAAAGTTTTTGTCATAAACCATTTTGTACAATTTTTTTCAATCCTTAAAAAGCAAGGAAATTATATTTTCTTTTAAATTTTTATTGAAAATTTATTTGATATTAAAGTGTAAATGTTCTAATTTTTGTATTTCTGGTCATCTTAAACTGTAGTGAAAATAATGTAGAGAAATTAATACTGTGCAGACCACAACAAATTGTTTTGTNTTCCAGGGGCACAAAATTCTACTGAGTAGTTTTAAGAGCACCAGTGTAGAGTAAAGAATATGAACAGAATGGGTTGTATCTTTTGTGTGGTTTTGGTTTTGTTTGGGGTTTTTTTTAGTTTATTTCACAGAAACACATGGGACTGTTTCTTTGCTTTTCTCTATTTTAAGCTAAAGTTTTTGTCATAAACCATTTTGTACAATTTTTTTCAATCCTTAAAAAGCAAGGAAATTATATTTTCTTTTAAATTTTTATTGAAAATTTATTTGATATTAAAGTGTAAATGTTCTAATTTTTGTATTTCTGGTCATCTTAAACTGTAGTGAAAATAATGTAGAGAAATTAATACTGTGCAGACCACAACAAATTGTTTTGTTATTAATATTATGCTATTACTTTGCTAATACTAATTATACAACAAACTAAGGAAGGATATTAATTAAAACAAAATTTTAAATGTTTTATTCTTGTTGATTATACTGATAGTGTCTTTTGTTATCCAAAATTGCAGTAAGTATATGTCCCTGAAATGTACGTTAGAGGTGCCAAAAATGAAAAGCAATGGTAGAGTTGTTTTACAGGTTTAAACTGGGTATTGCATACAGCACTTTTCAGCAGTAAAGATGTAAATTCTAATTGTTTTATGTTTGAAATTAAAATAAAACTATTTCCCAGGCAATAAAATTTTAGATTTAAGCCAAGAAAGTTCCATATCATATGCTCATACATGTAGTTGAACATACTGCTAAAAGGAGATATTTTATTTAGTTCATGTGGATAGCTGCTACTTTTAACTAGTTGCGCAGGTGTGTGCAATCCAAAGCAAAATAGTGATTAAAGCAATAAATGAGGATAGGCTCATAATGTGGTATTTTTAAACATAGAAAGAGAAATTATTTTGCTATTAATCTTTCGTTTTCTCATTCATTTACATATTATCAGGGAAAAAAAGTGTGTGCACAGGGGGGAGATTTGCCTGCATTTCAGAAAATTGTAATTAAAAATGTATTAGTTATTAAGGAATAGTTGGCTTGTAATGTATTCACTTCTCCTTTTTATCTATTAGCTTCACATGTTTTATTAATAATTTTTCCAAATGTACTAAATACAGCTGAAGCACAGTTGTAATGTAAATCATGATTACTGATTTTAAGATGGGCAAAGAACAAAATGATCTATTTAAAATGTTCAGATTTTCTTTCAAGTTTTTGTTAGGTTTTCTTGTAATACTTGTCACAAAATGCTGTTCTCCCTCACTAAGTTGCTTGGTTCCTGGGTGGTGAATGGAATAACTATTGAATGCTTTGCAACATGAAATACAAACCATGTGAACTTTAATGTGTGTTTGGTTTATATGTTTTTACCTCTCTTTTCTACTACTTGTTGCATCACTTGGAACTTTATAAAAAATACTTCATACATCTCCTTCTCCTTACAGAAAAACCTTTCTCTGTGTCTATAATGTTTTCAGATTAGAGATATGTGAAATTATGTGGTCTAATTAGGTTATTTGAACAAAACTCAATATGTCAATTTTTCCTGTACAATGAAACATATGAACAATTTTCATTTCATTTCTGGTGCATAGGATAGTGAGTTAATAGGCTTTAGTAAGCATGGTAGTTTGTTGTTGAGGTAGTCAAAGGACAAGTCTATAATTTCAGATTTTTCTCAAGTAACATATAAAGAAAGTATTTTAAATTAGCAAGCCAAGGAAAAATTCCTGCTTATTAAATGAAGGATTCTGTAAATACAAATGTAAATTTGAAAGATTCAGTCGTGGCATTCATGGTTAGTATAAGTGAAAGTGGGAAAAGAATCACCTTCAGTGACTTCAGCAGAACAATGTCTGAGAACCTAACCCATGTTTTGAGACAACTTTTGAACAACAGCTGTAGTCATTAAGAACTACTTTTTAATTTTGTACTGACAGGGATGACTTGCCCACATGTGCCCTTTCCTTTATATAGTTAAAGAATACAGTTAAAGAATATAGTTTTTTAGGATTTTGAATTTAAATATTTTCTCTTTTCAAATAAACCCAAGACACTGAAATTTTCTTTTCTTTAATGCCATCAGCAAAAAATATGTGGCCCAAATGATATCTTGGTACAATGCTATTATTTTTGTTACCGGTAGTATTCTCATTACAATTGTTCACAGCACTTCTTTTAATCACCTCCTGGAAGATCTCTGGAGTCCCAGGCTCTGTCATTAAAGGATTTACAATTTCAGCACCTGATGTTGTTTTGCACCATTAGAGCACTTCTCTGAGGAGCCACAAAATTACTTTGCAGCTCTTAATTAAGCTTTGCTTTATACCCACAAAATGACACGAGTCTTAATTTAACAATGGAGACCCGCAAAGTACTGAGATGTTGCAGGTAAAAGCAACATGTGAAGCAGGTTTTACTGAGAGCCAGTCAAGGATAGCAATGTTGCAGTGCTCCCCACCCTTGGAGGAGCAGCAACCCATACCACCATCCCCACAGATCCTTCACCCAGCGTGTGCTGCCTCCTTCTTGGCCACCTCTGCAAAATGACCTCAGTGAATCAAATCACTTTTTAGTACATTTCTAACATTACCTTTCTGTAACCCCCTTGATAGAATGAGGTCAGGGATGAGGAAGCTGACAAGGAAGTAATCCCCCCAGGGGAGGACAATGAGATGTCTCTGTAGGGATGGAGGACAGAAACTTTATTTGGGGCCAGGTGGGAAGCAAGTCTGCCCACACTGAATTTTGGATACTTTGGCTCCTCCTATTGTAGTCTGCTACTTGTGTGAACTCTGTGTGGCTAATGTTGGACTGTCACTGCCCCCTTAACCTTCCAGGTGTTCCTGTATAGTGACTGCAGAGAGAGGAGATAAGTATGTATATGCATAAAACGGTTATCCTATACCTAATTTTAAAAACAAGCAAAAAAAAAAAATTCACAGAAATTCTACTTACATCATTCTAAGTTTTTTCTAGCACAAGAAAGTTTAAAGTTTATGAGCGTAATCAGGTAAAATCAGTAGTAAATTCTCCAATTTGGTATGTCTACTTCTGGGCTGCTTAATACTATTATTTACAAAACTGCTTCAGTAAAAACATCTACTCATTTGAAATAATGAGTAAAATGCTTTTCCGCCAACTGATTCTTGAATAAGTTTTTACAAAGCAAACTCAGTTTGACAGTTGCAAAATAATGCAGTCATCTAATTCTGCATAATTCAAGACCCACACCTTTACAAAAACACCTGGTGAGGGCAGTAAAACTAGAATCTATATTTCTGAAGTAACTGAAAGTTTTATAGAGTACAGAGAATGCCCTTTAATTTATTACGTGTGTTGGAAAGACAGACTAGAATACTACACTATTTGGAAAAAAGTAATCACGGGAATAGCTTGGTCATGCTATTATGTGGTCTTTTCTGAGCTAACAGAAGCTCCTCAGACAGTCCTTGGAGATGGAATTAACTCTATCTTTGGAGTCTTGAGTAGCAACTTTCTGGAGCTTCTTCTGACCTAAGCTGTTCTATAAATTTTCACTTTATGACAATGTTAACTGTGAGCCTGCACACAGAGGATGAAGTTTACAAAGAAATGCAACCATTAAAAAAGTGTATATGTGCTTTTCTACATGTCTATTTCCCTTTTGAAGTTTTTAGCACAGTAATCAAATCAATAGATGATTATATTGACTGCTTGGGTCAGAAACTTCCTCTAGAAACTAGAGAGACTTCACTGATTAATGGTGCTGATCTGTAGAGATTATTTCTATCCCTGTTCTGTCAAATACCAAACTACTCAATGTTTTTATATTACCTATGACAGATTTCTTTCTCTGACATTTCAGGATCCTCAAATATCTCTGGGATGCTATAGGAGATGTGTTTTTATCATTGGAAATCACATTTTGTGTAGCTGACAATACTTTAAGCTCCATGTATAAGAGTGTAGAGTGCTTTTAATGAACTGATGAGCAGTATGTTTATTAATATAATTAAAGACAGCTTACCATTGCAAAACTTTGATTTGAATATCAAACAATGAAGCAATAACTATCTTTTTGCTGATGGGAGCAACCATTTGAACAAAACTGTCAGATTATCTTCCTTCATGACACATGTCAGAGTTCTTACCTGTCACATTCACTGTAACAGTGAAAACACCATCCTTCATGAAATAAAAATCTGGGTTGCTATACAGCCCTTCAGACACTCTAATAATATAGCTTAAAGTGGACCATGCTGTTAAGATTTTATATATTTATATATATATATATATGTATGGGTTTGAAGTTTTTAAAGACAGTTCAAAATAGGTATTTTATACTTCTTTTGGAAATATCTAGAGGGTTTCTTTTTCTTGCCTTATTTCCATGGTCCTTGTAAGTTCTAAACAGTTAAGTATACTTCTTAAATGTCAAAGATCTTCACAGTTCAATGTGATGGCATAATGGATTCTTTCTCTTTCCTAAAGAAAAATCTAGAAGGCTGAAGAAAAACTTTTAATACTGCTGCATGGGTGACTGATTTAGGATGAAATTGTTTAAGGTAGAGGAAGGAAAGTAAATAATTGATCTGGTGTTAGCAATTTTCAGTGATTTGAATACACTGTTTAAAAGGAAGGTCTGAAATTATAAAATTTGACTAGGATTTAAGTTAAAATTTTACATTTGTAATAATCCCAAAATTTTTATTAACTTTTAATTTTGGAAGGAAATGTTAATTCACCAGGAATAAAAGACATTTGATAGAGATTCTTACTTTTCCTAGAATTTTGGTTCACTGAATTTTCAGTACATAAATTTAATTCTAAAATTTGAAATTTTGTATATCAAAATTATTAAAACAAAAAAGGGGATCTTATATCTAGTAATTATTTTGTTTCTATTGTTGTCAATAGGATATTTCACACAGATATATATTGGGGAATTTATTGATCAAAAATTGATGGAAAGAAATATGAAATTTAATTTCATTATGATAGAGATGTTAAATTCAGGAGGGGATGCCTGTATTTCCAAAAAAGAAACCAAAAAATGATCTATGGGGGAAAAAGCATGACAGATGCTATTTCCTCCAGAAGCCATCCATTCCCTTTGTCTTCTATGAAAACAAACAAACAAACAAACAAAAAACTCCACAAGACAAAACAAACCAAAAAAAACAAAAAACAAAAACAAAAAAACAACACCCCAGCTTCTTTTTTGTAACCAGGTCTATCAAAAGCGTTCACAAAATAGTCTAAAACAGACTGAGTAAAGGAGACCTGCTGGCTCATAAAATATATCTCTAGTTCATGAAGATTATGGCTAGTTTTAAATTGAATCAATATATCTTTCTGACATTTAGTCACTTTGCTGGGTATCTCTGAAGTTCCTTCGCATCCTCTCAAGCACGAGCTCCCCTAAATAATTTTGCATGATTTGAGAAATTTTTCTACTTCATGTGGCTGCAGTACAGACCACTAAAATAAATACAGAATAGTTTGATATTCTGAATTGTGTAAAGGTCCAAAGCCCTGCTACTTTTCCAGGGTAAGAACTACAGCATAGGGGCCAAGCCACTTGGTGAACCCAACACTACCTTGTGAGCAAGAAACATTTCTCACCTTCGACAGGGGCCACTGTTAATTGAAGTGTCTGTTTCTGACATGTTTTATCATAGATTTAATGGGCCAGAGAATCTTGCCCTACTTCTGGTGTATCCCTTTCCCTCCCTGGTTTTGTTAAGTCTGCATTGGGCAAAAGGGTAATCAAATATGTCTGGAGAGACTGAGCTGACCTAATGAACATATGTCGGAGTTAATGAACACATCCATGGACTTTGTCAGTGCACAACCTAAGGCAATTGTAGGCACTGAGTGGCTGTCATTTTCTGAGCTGCAAAGTTGTTCAGTTAGCTTGCCTCAGCAATAAGTCAGTCCAGTTAGTGTTTCTATTAATAACTGCATTTAAAGTACCTCTAATTTTGCTAGGGGTTTGTGCTTTTGTTGGGGGCAGAATGCTTTAGTGCTTGATTACTAAGATGGATAACAGCATGCTGCTAAGTGAGAGTGAATGGTTTGATTTCCTTTGTATTCATTATTTCCCTAAATCTCCTGAAGTTTTACAGGTGAAAGAAGAAAAGGTATAAGCATATATGCAGCTTGGGGTGCTACTTTGGCACCAAGTCTCCTTGTACTGAAGGACTGCCTGCTGTCTGTCTCATTTTTCTCTTCCTGGATCAGCTCTTATTCCCACTCTTGCTCTGGCAATGCAGGCTCATGAAATATCTATCCACTTGCTCCCTTGAATAACATTGCATGGTTTTATTTTCATGTTTGAGTATATGGGAAGGTGAGTCCACCAAGGTGTCAGTGAGCATATGTCTACTCTGGTGTCTGGGGTATTTTTGCAACACAGATGTGCCAGCTTTGGTATCATTTTATGAAAGCATGAGAACAACTTACCTCACTAAAATACTCACAGTGGTATATGGTTATTTTAATTAAACAGTAAGTTATTTTAATGAAGCTCTATGGCTTTCTCATGACAGCAAATTTCACTCTCTTTGGGACAGTAGGAACACAGCCAGGCTGAAACTGCACACACAGAATATTCACAAATCCTCAGAGAATGAAGAGTCAACTGCAGCACCCTGTACTTCCTTGCTTAAATAAATGACATGGTCTTTGACAACAGTGAGCTTTTTAGTTGGGTTTTTTTCCTTTAGAAAAAAACCTAACTAAAGATGTACTACAATTTTGTTATCAACAAAAAAACCAATAAACCATTCTACCAGCCAAATAATGTGGTGTGACTGATTGGCTGAGTGGTAAAAAAATTGCAATTCAGCAGAGAAAAATGTAGAATGATGCACTCATTGATGGGTTTATAACTGATACTTCTGAGAAAATGGCAGCCTTTGCTCCATAGCAATCCAAGAAGTAAAAAATGTTTAGGAACGTTTAGGAAAGGAAGAGAGAACAAATCTGAAGATATTGTTATTTCTTTGTACAAAGGAAGTCCTTCAACACTAGGAGCAGCTCTGGTTGCAACAGTTGCATCCATAGAATGTTTCTCTGTCTCCATGAAAAGGGACAAGTAACAGCTGTGAAAAGAAACTATAAACAGGAAGAATTTACATAGATGAAGCAACCATGGTGAAGTTTTTTGTTTACAGAAGAGAGATGTTAAGAGGAGTATGACATAGTTCTATAGAACTTTAGACGTAGAAAAGGTAAATAACAATTGTTCATCATATTTCACATGAGTTAAAGGCATCTTTTTAAAATAATAGGTGTCCTAGTTCATATAGGTTGAAAAAGTAGCAGGAAAAACACATGAAAGGACAATCCACTCAAACTGAAAAACCCAAAAAATCATTCAAGCCCAAAAGATGTATATATTTGCTGTCAGATATCCCAGGGAAGAGTGCGTCTGATTTATTCCTTTTTCAATCATACACTCCTGTCCACTCTAAGAAACAGATCACTGGGTTTTATGTTCCTTTGGTCTGGCCTGATGAAGAATTGATTCGATGAAAATTAAATGGATGTATTTACTTTTTCTTTAAAATATATAGACTAATTTTTGAGCTTTTACTTCTTTTTTTCCATTTGAGTATATTTTACTGAATCTAAAGATATACACATTTTTCTTTTAAATACTAAAGACCGCACTCCTCCAGTCCAATATTGCTGTCTTTGTAAAACCTTTGAGATAAAATTCCCCTGTAAGCCACAGCTTGCAACATTCAGCCCTTCAGCTACCATGGTGACTGGAAGGGCTGTTACTCTGCAATGTTACACTTTTCAAAGAACCACAGAATGGGTCAGGTCGGATGGGACCATAGTGAATCATCTAATCCAACCTCCCTTCTCAAGCAGGATCATCCTAGAGCACATGGCACAGGATTGTGTCCAGATGGAGTTTGATTATCTCCAGTGAGGGAGACTCCACAACCTCTCTGGTCAATCTGTTCCAGTGCCCGATCACCTGCACAGTAAAGTTTTTTCACGGATACAAGTGGAACTTCCTGTGCATCAGGGTCTGCCCATTACCTCTTGTCCTATTGCTTGGCACCACCAAAAAGAACCTGAATCCATCCTCCTGACATCCTCCCTTCAAATAATTATAGACATTGATAAGGTCCTCTTTGAGTTGTATCTTCTCAAGGCTGGACAGGCCCATCTCTCAGCCTATCTTTGTAAGAGAGATGCTCCAGTCTCTTCAGCATCTTTCTTGCCCTATCCTGGAGCTGCTCCAGGAGCTAAATGTCTCTCTTGTCCTGAGGAGTCCAGAAGTGGACTCAGCACTTTACATGTGACCTCACTGAAGTCCATGGGAGTAATCTTACTTGCTGCCCTACTCCCTCTTTGCCCACTATTGAACTCCACAATCTCAGGGTCATAAGAGCCAGGGCTGCCCACAGTCTCAAATCCCCATCAAGACCTTCTCTATTGGTATGAGGTCAATCAGCATGCCATTCCCTCTGGAATCATCCACTACCTGCAGCACAAAGTAGTTTGACACTAGCAGAGAAGTGCCAGTGGTTCCTGATTATTCTGTATACAGTTTCTTGTGAAGGACTGCCACATATCCAAGAGCTTCCCCTCCATGTAGACCTGTTTCAGCTTCAGGCTCTCTTCATGAAAGATCTGGTGTAATCCCTACCTTCTTCTCACAAACCTGCCCAGGATGCTCCATATGCTCTCCTCTTCGCACATTTGGCATGTTACATCAGAAACTGGACAGAGTACTCAATCATTTCATTTACTTGATTGATCCAGCTGACATAACACCAACTAGGTGCCAGAGGGAAGAGTGATCCAATGCTGGTCAAAGGTGAGCATAGATGAGTACTCATGCAGAACTGTCCATGGCTTAATTATATTTACTCTTTCTCCTTCTTAAGAAAAACACAGAATTTGTCATTCTGTACCCATCTCAGACAAAGTGCCTTGGGTGACTCAAAAGGACAGGCATGATATTTTCACACAAATTAATTATAAAAATTTCAGCTAGCAATTAGTAAGGAAGAAATTAAGGAAACAAGCCTCTTTTTGCTTTCCCTTGTTTCTGTATAGAGTTGATTACTGAATACCAATAAGCACAGATTAAATGTCTCAGAGGATTTTAGATTAAGCATAGAGAAGGGCCACAGGTAAAGTCTCAATTTATTGCAGTGCACATTTAGATCACTTGTCTTTGTGCAGATAACCAACAAGCTTGTGAGATTTCAGGTAGTAGGTACCAAAAAAAAAAAAAAGAAATTTATTGTTATGTTTATGCTCACTGTAGTTCTTGCTATTACTCTGTCTCTTCTGAGGTCTGGAAATGTTATTTATTTTGTCTCTGGTATCAATACTGATCACAGCAGGCAGGCATCTTCTTCAAAAAAGTCATGTCTCAGCTGGCTCTTCTCTTCTCAATGGCAAAGTCAGCACAAAGGCCAAGGACTCAATAGAAATGAAACCACAATTTCTCTCTGGTCACTCCTGGTCGGGGTTGAGGTAATATGGGAGGATTATTACCTCAACTGCATGGTACTTGTTCTGTGGATAAATTGACTATTTCAATCTTCTGGGCTGTCAATTCAAAAACTTTTATGGACACTATACCCTGAAAGAAAGAGAAAAAGAGGGAAAGAGAGAGAGAAAGAGATAGAGAGAAATTATTGACTGTGCTCCTAGTAGCAGTAAAACCGTTCCTGGTATACATCTCTGTTATGATCTATTTGCTTATTTCTCTTCTGCAGTCCTTAAGCTTGATCATTACAATAATTATATTGCATAGTTTTATTGCACCATTTCTTTCAAGGTATATATGAGCTCAATATAAAATTACTACAATAGAAAAAGGTAAAATGTTATATGCACATGCACAGTTCAACCCTGTCTGATAAAATGGGGAAAAAAAACCCCTCAAAGTAGACCTAAATATGTTTTTGCACATGTGGCAATTCAAAATACAAAATGGCGTGGTTCTTCATGAAGTATCAAGTTGCAAGATTGTTCTTAACAGTGCAAAAACTAAGAAGGAAACAGATGAATCTAGAAATTTTGGCAAAGCAATTATGAAGTGTGGCTACAGAGCATTCTACATCCCCCCTCCAAAGTGTTGGCAGAAGAGCAAGAAATCCCATCCATCAAAATGTTAATTGGCCATTTGCGCTGAAAGCCTGGGACAGCTTATGGTTATACAAAATGAGATACTGATGCTATATTTAAGGAAATACTAATAACTCCTCCAGAGAGGAGGTAACGTTAGGACTTTATCAGGTAACATCTTTGAACAAAACATGGAGAGTGGCTTAAGTCGTTATTAAACTTACCCAATTGCTTGTTTATTCATTTATTCAAAATCAAAAAGAAAAAGCCTGTCATGAAATGTTTTTCTTTTAGATTAACGGTCTTTCTGGAATAAGTTACAAAATATCAAATAAATTCATTATTCAAGTAGTTCTCACTGAGCACTTAAAGAATTTTGCTTCTAGACTTAGCATAAAAGAAGAGAGATTATACTTTAAATTAATGGTTGGACCACCTCCATGACCTCTTATCTTATCTCATCATTCCTCTGCTGTATTCCAAAGATTTTCTTTTCTCTACTTCCTTCTAAAATAATCTTGAATTGCTCTTTGCAGATGCAAATATTTTAAATGTTTTTAACATGATAAAGAAATCATATTTGCAAGTCATCTCAAGAAACCATAACAGGGGAAACCAACCTCATTAAACATAACTTTTCTTTATTCCCAAATCTAATTTACAATTATTTTACCTACAATTCTTTCATTTAAAGTAAACTCCTAAAGCTGGTGCCTCCAGAAGAGTAACTGCTGTTATTCTGTTAGAATAATTATCAGAATAAAAGCTTCTAAATAGAAGCTGAAATAAATTAACACGTATATAAGAGCAATTAAGAACACAGATATACATATGGTAACTGTAAGTTTCTCTTGAAATCAGAAATAATTTGGTCTTATAACCAATTTTACACACATATATATATGTCAATTTGCCAACATTTTTACTCTGAGTGCTGTTACACTCTTATTTGGTTAGAGGAAATACTTGAATAAAAAGCAAGTGAGTAAATCTAAAATTTTCAATTCTCTTAATTCTGTGAGACAAAATGCAATAGTAAATCTCGTATAGTAGAATAAATGTGTATTTTATACACTGAGATCGCCAGACAGATGAGAAGAGAGACTGATAGAGCTACACATTTACCCTCTGCAGAATAGTGTCTGTATTTTGTTATCTATTTCTCAGCATTACTGAGGGATTAGAATGAGTGGAGATGGCATTGAAATATTAAAATTTTGTTCTTCAACTATGAAGCTGACTTCGCCCATGTTCTGAAACTTCAACTAGTTTTACTTAAAAGAGAGGATTTTCTTCTATCAGTTGTAACAATCAAAATAAATAGTTATTTACATTTACAAAGAAAAAAAAAATCGGTTGATTCTGTCTTATTTTCTGTGTTCTGTGATACTACCTGAGTCTTTCAGTAGTATATACAACAAAACACAGCAATAACAAGGCACAGTGAGATGATTTAGGAATAGAATTTGGACTTCCGTCTGAATTATTTTGGTTTTATGAGTTTAATTCCAGGTTCTATAGCCTTTGCAAGTACCTTTGGGGTAGCTGCACTTTGAATATGTCAGATTCTGATTTCAATTACACTGCTATCAGGTTGGCATAATTTGCCAGATACTACAGGTATAATTTCTGATTTACATTAATATTGATTTAGCAAGAATTAGTCCACAGATATTCTGGAAGGACATTCTAAAATGCCTCATGCCTGTCAGTTAATTATGTCTTTGAAAGCTTATATTTTTAATATAATAGGCACTAAAGCATGCATTTATATAGTTATATTTTACATTTATACATTTGTTGGGTCTTTTTAATTCCTAAATTATAGAAGATTGTTCAGGCACTTGCATAGTATTGACTGGTGCTATTCCTCTTTTCTTTAGTTCCTACAAAATTACAGAATGAATTTTAATAAGAAATGGTTATCATGATAGAAGGGAAGTTGTTGTAGGCTTTTCATTAAAATTATGTGCCATGAGGGAAAAGGCAGCAGAAAATAATGTGTTTAAATCTAATTCCTTAGTCATAAGAGTATGACTCCATTACTTTGTAGATGTTATCTATCTTTACACCAACAATTAAAAATGTTTCTATAGAATGCATAACATATTTAACTACTTCTTTGGGGATGTATTTTAAAAACACATCCAAAGACACGTAAACTAGACAAAGCAAGGACAGAGATTTTGTGTTTAGTACCACAGCTGAAGACCAGTTTGTGAAAGATGGTGTCCTCACACAGAAGACACAATTGCTGTTCTAGGATAGTAATCCATGCAAAAGACTGATAAAGGGGGGAAAAGTCTTCCAGAGTATACACTTTTAGCCTTTTCAGTGTATAAAAATTGTCACTGAAATTTAAGTGGTAGCTCAGTTCTGTATATTCTCTCTAGAATTTGCAAACACTGAACAAAAGTTGTAAGATATCATTATTAGGACTTCTCTAGTTATCAGAGTTTATTAAGTCCTCTATTAGTTTTTATTTATAGGCCATCAGTTCATGTGTGTACTTCAGAAAGAATTTGTTAGTTTTTTTTCATGTTACTTATTTTTTTCTTTTTTTTTTTTCTGAAACCTGTAAGACAGTGAATATGGCAATTAATTAAAGGTGCAATGGGAAAATAATCACATTTGGGTGACAACATAAATTTAGTAGGATATAACCAGACCCTGCAACTGAGATCCCAGTCTTCATTAGGTCATTCATCAATCAGAACAGTACTTTCAACAGGCAGTTTTTTCATGTCCCTTTTCAGCAATTTCGTAGAGACATAGAATCATTTAGATTGAAAAAGACCTCTGAGTCATGGAGTCCAACTATTAAGCTAGCACTGTTGTGTTCACCAATAAATCATATCCCCAAATGCCACATCCATATGCTTTTTGAACCCTTCCAAGGATGCTGATTCCACCACTTCTCTGGGCAGTCTGTTCCAATGCCCAACCACCCTTTCAGTGAAGAAACTTCGCAATATCCTCTCTAAACCTTCCCTGCTGCAACTTTTGACCATTTCCTCATCCTAACACTAGGTTCCTGGGAGATTGACTCCCACTCACTGCAACCTGCTTTCAGGTAGTAATAGAGAGGAATAAATTCTCCCCTAGTCCTCCTTTTTTCCAATTAAACATCCCCAGCTCCCTCAGCTTCTCTTCAGGAGCCCTGTGCCCAGGCCGTTCACCAGCTCAGTTGATCTTTGGACACACTCCAGAACCTCACTGTCTTTCTTGCAGTGAGAGTCCCCAAAAGTGAACAAAGGATTCAAGGTGTGGCCTCAGCAGTGCTGAGTACACAATCACTGCCCTGGTCTTACTGGCCACTTTATTCCTGATACAGGCCAGGATGCCATTGGCCCTCTTGGCCACCTGGGCACACTGCTGGCTCATATTCAGCTGCTGTTGATGAGCACCCTCAGGTTCTCCTCCCTGCTGGGCATCATTCCAGCTACTCTGACTGCCCCCAGCCTGTGGCACTGCCTCGGGTCGCTGTGACCCAAGGGCAGGACATGGCACTTGGCCTCATTTAACCCCATATTATTGGATTCAGCCCACCAATTCAGCCTGTTTGGATCCCTCTGCAGAGCCTTCCAACTGCCCTTTCTTCACTTTGACCAGGCAAAAACTATGACCTTTATAGGTTCAGAGCTTTGTACAACTTTTCCAAAATTCAAACAAGCTGCTGGGGCCTTCTTTCACTCCATTTTCACAAGTATCTATAGTTTAGATATTCACAAGCATCTTACCATTTGTCCTGACATCTTTGCTTGAAATACATCCTGTTGACAACACTGGCAGGCCAGTGCTTGGCAACACTGATTTTGATTTCCAGTCCCTTGAAACAAACAGAAATGTAGGTGCTATATGACCAATGAGGCAGATTTTAAGGGTTACTTATCTTAACACTTTTACTTAAAAAACATTCGTAATGACTATGAATTCATGTGGTCACAGATCTAATCAGAGTCCTAGAAATAAAATCTACATATCTATCTGAATAGGTAAGGTTCACTGTGATTTTTTATTATATGAATCTGAATAATATTCAGAAATACTAGTTTTATGGAGAAAAAACTTAAAAGCTTTTTTTTTAAATTCAAAACTACGTAAGTTCATGCACATTTGTCTTATTTTTGATTCTACCTACAAACAGGATAACTTGCAGACCATGACTGAAAGAAAAAAGGGCAATATTCAAAAATGATAGACACAGAATGCTTTAATAAAATATATCTTGTTTAAACTGAAAAGACTTCTTTAATTCAGAAATGCATTCAAACATCTTAAAGATCCCATTTCTCACCATCTAGTGCATTATTAATCAAATAATTAAAACATAACTTCTTTACGTACACATATCAAACAAAATTTTTTCTTTCAGTTTTACAGCAGAATTTTCTTTTTTAATATCTAGTGCTGAATAGTTTTTGGCATGAGCAGGTGGCTTTTATATATCTATCAGTATCAAAACAATATCAATAAACTAAACAGATTCAATTGTAATATGAATACCTTGGAAACACTTCTTGTTTATATCAAAAATATACTCTGATTCCAATGAAAGGCAAAGAAAACCTACCAATTAGCATTTACAATCTACACTAGATTCTAGAACTCATCACTATAACAACCATACTATAACAACAATACTCACAATACACACCTAAGAAAATACACTATAAAATAATGTTGGGGTTTTTTGTGCTCTAAGAATGTGAATAATCAACTGAAGTATCCCATAGGCAGTCACTGCTACCTAGAGATTAATGAAGTTTTGTCTTTTGATCAGAATCATCAAAGCTCTGGGATAAAGCAACAGAGCTCCAGGAATGCTGTGATATGGATGCTCAAAATTACAGCGTTTTAAAAACTGCATACTGAGGAAAACACCAAAACAATTGAGGCGTTTTTGAAAGCCTTGGTCAGAATCTCTAAAGGATCTGTAGCAATGGCTGCTGCTTTCTCTAACAGGTTTTGAATTCAGTCTTAGGGACTGATATTGTCAGATCTCTTCCTACTCTGCCAGACTATCCTTCAGGAACAATGTATATCACAGGGATTGTTTCCTGAGCATGATGCATAGTCCTCTGATTTATCTGGATGTTTAGATGTCTTTGTCCTTTGATCTGCTCAGTCACAAGAAGAATTCCAGAGCAATAGCCATTTGTCACTGCTGTGACACTACTGAAGCCACCAGCTCTGAGAAGATCTCTCTGTGTTCCCATACCCTTCATCCCTGCAAGCAGGGCTGGCAAACAGCACAAAAGGGGCACAGTGGCATTTATACTGCCTGAGTCTTCTGCCCCACAACTCACAAGTGTTGAAATAGCCCTAAAACCAAGTGTCCTCATGTGCCAGAACCAGTCCCAGAAGTTATGTTTGTCACCTGTAGGATGGTGATGCCCTATGTAGGTCCTGCTCCTGCAGATCCAACTCAGAGCCACAGGTACCAGATTAGAACTTTTTGATGTGCAGCTTCTTCCAATGGAAGATCATCAGTGACAATTTCATCACAGTCTTAAGGAAGAAAATATTCTTTTTCCACATAGATTTCTGATCTGATCTTTTCCAATGCATGTTGTGTGGGAGTTTTATCCCTCACATCTGTTGGGAGGGCAGCAGTGGAAAGTTTTAATTGCATCTCTCAGTCAGTGAGTCAGCTCTGTTTTAACCCTCCATGTGAATGCTTTAGCACCTACCTCTTAAAACAGCTGTCATGGTCTTTTGGGATTTCTTCTGTGATTCTATTCCCTAATTTTCTTTAGTATTAAGATTAAAATCAATGGTCATTTATTTTGAGAATCTGAGATATTTTTTGATTTCCCAGAAGTGATGGAAACAGGTGAGGCACATCTTTCATGTTTATCACTAAATACACTAGAAAACAAATCAGAAAACATTTTTCAAAATACCCTCTCAACTTTTCTTATGTTAGAAAATGGAAATAACTTTAGACCATCACACACTTCTCTGATAGCTCCCTGAAGTTTTTTTTCCTTGATTAAGCGGTCTTCATAAGCCATCTGTCCTGCAGAATGTGATGGCTTCTTTTTTTTGTTTTCCAGTGCAATACCAACAATGAAGATTTATAGATATAGTAATATAAATAATATCCATTTCTGAAGTGGCTTGATAACTCATTGTCAATTATCAATTTTGCCATTCCTTATCAATGCAGTAACTTGCAAAGACTTTTTTGAGATGTTAAACTTGGATGCAGAGACATCAGGGTTCAGGTGTTAGATTGTATATCGCCAGTTCCTGGTACTTGTGACTGTTTTCCTCATTGATTCATTGACATATTTGGATTCGAATCTTTACAAAGAAAGAATCCCTTCCTGAAACATTTTGTCCACAGATTTTTTCCGTAAAACATCTTGTTGCTACTAACTAAGTTGTCTAAATTTTCTTCAGAAGTAAATAAGCTATTCTGCATTTGCAAGCCATGGAAGTCTTCTCTTGACTGTTCTTACATTTATCTTAAGAATTCTTGAATAATTTGTTATTATCTGAGTATTATTGCAACTAAAACAGAGGTGGGAGTGTTTTCAACTTAACATACTTTATTTTATATCTTGTGTATTTTTTAAAATTGCCCGGCTTCCATTCATGTTTTTTTAAAATATAGCTTTAGATAGTTTCATTGCTTTTTTAAAATATAGCTTTAGAGAGTTTCATTGGTGTAAGAATGATACCATAAGTATCCTTTGTATGGAAACTGTTAATATTGATGCTATTGTTCAATGCAGAACTTGGTAATTTAAATCAGAACCACAGACAAATGTTGGGGTCCATACAATACAGAGGGAGAATACAAAATTGAATAAGTGCTGTTTAATGTGTATATGATGTGTGATGAACCCTCCTGATAGAAAAATCTTCATATTTGGAAACTGGACATGATTTTTGGAGAATTGGAATTATTTCAGCCAATTTTCTAGCACATTTTTAGATGGAAGCTTTGAGGGAGATTTCAGGCATGGATAAGAAGTAAGGATTGTGGGGACAGAGCAAGATTGAACCTGAGAATACAGGAACTGTAAATAATTTAAAAACAATATTAAAAATGTAAAAGAAACCTTCTAAATAATTATTAAAAATAGTAAATTACACATGCATTCATACAAAAGGTGGAATACAGACTAAGAAGGGCAATTCTAGCTAAAAGAAAGAATACATATACCATCTAGAAACAGAGCAAAACTGACTAAAATTAAACAACTTTTAGTTCTTTACAGATTCTGCCATAGTCAACAAAAGATTTTTCCCCTATTATTTCTAGGTATTATATTTCTAATTTTCAAGTTGTTTTGTCTTTTTGAACTTTTAATACAGGAATAACTGCACTTTAATGACACTAAAAGAATCTGGAGTTTGAACTGCTTGGATCCTTTATATGCAGCATATTCACGGTTACTCAGGATTCTAAAGGGTGCTAAAGAATAATTTAGCAGTACACAAATCAAAATCAGTCTCTAGGCCACTTTCAGTGGCCTTAGATCTTAAAAATGTAGAGTTTTTATCATCTGTTATAAAAAAAATTCTAAATGAGCAAACAAAGCAAGAACCTGAAAGTGAATCTTAGTACTCAATATTTCAAATATTATCTAAATAATGTTATAGTATTCAACTAATTATATTAAAATTATAAAATTATAAAATAATTTATATTATTATATAATGAATAATTAAATAAATAGTTATAAAATTAAAGTAAATAGAGAAATACTGAAGTACCTCAAAATTATTTTAGACAAAGCTCAAAATACTAAATTCAAGCTTACAAGAAATTTCAGGCTTATTTTTGCCTCTTTGTGTTATTTCTATTTACATTCAATTTAAAAAAATAATTCATTTCTGAAGTTCATTGTATCTGAAAGTGCATGGAACACATAAGATATTTAGGCATTCTACTTTTTTAATTAAGTTATTTTTAACTTGTAATAACTGCTCTGCAATAGCAAATAAGAAGGAGCTGACTCAAGAAGTACTGGAAAAAAAATCAGCATCACATTATTTTGTCTTTACAATGCTTGACTTCTCTTGTTTTGATTGGATTTTTTTTCTTTTTATTTTCATTTCTGTGTACATTGTGCTGCATGCAAAAGAAGGGTCTTTAATATCTTGGTCTAATCTAAAAAAACAGTGAAGCATCACTCATATTATCATGGTCTGATCAATTTATTTTAATCAAGTAAAGAGAAATATCAAAATTCACTCTATCAACATTTTTTTCCTACAACAATTGGTGTACAAACCTAAATTTTTCTGCCAGTAATAATGTTCAATAGACAAAGGCAGAAATTTGTAAACTGAAGGTATGAGGATTAGGAAGAGTCAGATAAGGACTCACTGCTTTTTACAAATTTTAAGGAAAAATATAAACTAATTCATAAAAATGCTTTTTTCTTTTTACTTTTTTCTTTTTTTTTTCCTAAGAAGTTTTANAAAACAATATTAAAAATGTAAAAGAAACCTTCTAAATAATTATTAAAAATAGTAAATTACACATGCATTCATACAAAAGGTGGAATACAGACTAAGAAGGGCAATTCTAGCTAAAAGAAAGAATACATACACCATCTAGAAACAGAGCAAATCTGACTAAAATTAAACAACTTTTAGTTCTTTACAGATTCTGCCATAGTCAACAAAAGATTTTTCCCCTATTATTTCTAGGTATTATATTTCTAATTTTCAAGTTGTTTTGTCTTTTTGAACTTTTAATACAGGAATAACTGCACTTTAATGACACTAAAAGAATCTGGAGTTTGAACTGCTTGGATCCTTTATATGCAGCATATTCACGGTTACTCAGGATTCTAAAGGGTGCTAAAGAATAATTTAGCAGTACACAAATCAAAATCAGTCTCTAGGCCACTTTCAGTGGCCTTAGATCTTAAAAATGTAGAGTTTTTATCATCTGTTATAAAAAAAATTCTAAATGAGCAAACAAAGCAAGAACCTGAAAGTGAATCTTAGTACTCAATATTTCAAATATTATCTAAATAATGTTATAGTATTCAACTAATTATATTAAAATTATAAAATTATAAAATAATTTATATTATTATATAATGAATAATTAAATAAATAGTTATAAAATTAAAGTAAATAGAGAAATACTGAAGTACCTCAAAATTATTTTAGACAAAGCTCAAAATACTAAATTCAAGCTTACAATAAATTTCAGGCTTATTTTTGCCTCTTTGTGTTATTTCTATTTACATTCAATTTAAAAAAATAATTCATTTCTGAAGTTCATTGTATCTGAAAGTGCATGGAACACATAAGATATTTAGGCATTCTACTTTTTTAATTAAGTTATTTTTAACTTGTAATAACTGCTCTGCAATAGCAAATAAGAAGGAGCTGACTCAAGAAGTACTGGAAAAAAAATCAGCATCACATTATTTTGTCTTTACAATGCTTGACTTCTCTTGTTTTGATTGGATTTTTTTTCTTTTTATTTTCATTTCTGTGTACATTGTGCTGCATGCAAAAGAAGGGTCTTTAATATCTTGGTCTAATCTAAAAAAACAGTGAAGCATCACTCATATTATCATGGTCTGATCAATTTATTTTAATCAAGTAAAGAGAAATATCAAAATTCACTCTATCAACATTTTTTTCCTACAACAATTGGTGTACAAACCTAAATTTTTCTGCCAGTAATAATGTTCAATAGACAAAGGCAGAAATTTGTAAACTGAAGGTATGAGGATTAGGAAGAGTCAGATAAGGACTCACTGCTTTTTACAAATTTTAAGGAAAAATATAAACTAATTCATAAAAATGCTTTTTTCTTTTACTTTTTTTTTTCCTAAGAAGTTTTATTTATTTCAAATAGGAATACAAGACAGATGAAGAAAGACAGGAAAGTTTAAAATATTTTTAGTTTCTGTTTGCATGTGTGCCATTTTTAAAGCATACCAGAAGATCCGGTACAATTCCAACATTTTCATGGAGGTACTAAAAGGATGCTTTGAGAGGTCCAGGAATTGTCTGGAAAGCTTTGTGCTACTGACAACTCAGAAAAGTCACAAAATCAGCTTCCAGCACACCTGTGAAGAAATATTTGGAACCAAGGGTCTCTTGTTGGCATTTTCTTAATGGCAGGTGGAGGAAATGGTTACAATCTTTAATTTTCATTATGTAAGTTCGTAATCTTTTAAGAAACTCCTGTATTCTTTTTACAGTTTTTATAAGCTCTTCGGTGCCTTACCATTTCTTACTCTTGATACTTCATAATACAATTTACCTTCATAAGAATGAAAGAACTCCCACACATCATTAAATCAAAGTTTCACCGAACTTGGAATTCCATGTCTGACAGTGTCAATTAGTGTGTACTTAGGGAAAAGCACAGGAAATAGGACAAGTATAACATGATTTTCCCTTGCAAAACAATTAAAATAAGATTATCTTTAGGACAAGGAGATCAGTAACAACACTACCTTCAGTGTATGTGCCCTGGAAGATAAACAACAGTTTTCTTATCTACTTCAGAAGAGCAGAACCTGTGAAAGGGCAAAGAGCATCTCATTAAAATAATTGGGAAAAAATATTGAGAAACAAAGTTTTTCATAAGTGATCTTTAGTTTTCTTTTTTCAGGATTCAATATACAAAAAACCTTCATTGAAGTAAGAGGCAATTTAACAATAAATCATATGAGGATGGAGCATTTACCCCTTAATTTTCCCAGAGAAAAACTGTTAACTGCGACACAATTAAGCTAGCCACTTACATCCCAATTCTGAATTCATGATTCTGTAAAACTGAAGCTGTTCCAGCAGTGGTTAGCTAAAATAAATAAAAGAGTTTGTCCACTTTAAAGTTGTGCAATACCTATTTCTCACTGCTTCATCTGAGTTTTTATTAACTGGCACTGGTTATTAAAGTCTTATATAAAACAGACTTAAATCCAAATGCAGTGTTGTTCTCCATTTGGAATGAGTCTTTAATTTCTTTTCAGCTATGAGTATTCCTAGATGCAGCAGTATGAAACTTTGATTTCATGAGATGACAGAATTATTTCATTCCATTGTGCAATTAAACCTCCAAATATTAAAGCTCTCAGAAGCAAATGTTAAAAACAAGTTATATTTCATATTGATTAAATGTTAAATATAAACAATGTTGAATTTTTTTTTCATTTTTGAAGCTTTTTTTTTTGAGGCACAAAGTTATGTGCCTCAATCCAGTTGAAAGAGGATATTTTCTTCACCTATTCTGTCTCTTGTTGCTAATAGAAAATATTGTATTTAGAATTAAATTTCTGAGACTATCTTTTCTCTCTGTTTCTCTTATTTTTTCATTCCTGTCTAAATACTGCAAATCCAAAGTCTGCTGTCCTTTACCACCCCACACATAAGGAAAGCATTACTGCAATCTGTCACAAGGGTGTCAGAACAGGGCTGTGGAGGGTAAATAGGCATGTCTATTTGAGCAAAGGTGGCAAGGGATAATAGAGTTAGGAACCAAGGCTGCAGACTAAACGAAGATGCAGCTTGCTTAGCAAATAAGGCACAGAGACAGTTTCAGCTTAATTTAAAATCTGTCCCATAGCCTCTGCAAAAATACTTAGGGATCAGAAGTTTCTCTTCTAGTCAAGTCTTCTTTCTCCTGCAGTAGCCAGTGACTGACTGACTTGGGAATTATTTCCTGATTGCTCTGGAAAAGGCCATTGCACAGTCAGGCAATAGCTCACTGCAATGGGCCTGTTTAGCTTGAGAAAACTGGTATGCAGGATTTAGAAAATCTGTGATGGAAATATGAAAACCTGAGCAATAAATGAAAACACAGGGAAAATCAGTGTGAGTTGGAAAAAAAAAAAAACAAGTTCATACTGATGCGTAAGTCAATAACTTTCCTTGTATTATAACCAGATATTCTCGACAAAGGGAAAGCACTGAAACCAACGGTTAGGTTTTTCTTAAATCTGGCTAAAGAATTAAATATCTAATTAAGATTCTCAGTCAATGCTATCTTAATTGACTAATACATCATTCTGTTAACACTAATGGTAAATTAAATATGCTTGATCGATATTCAAACAATGAATTCTGGTTAATTGACATTGATCTTAATGGGCATTACTTTAAAATATTAGCTGATGCACATCCACAGCTGTAGGGATTACATATTATAATATTAATTTTCAGGATATCATTTGCAAGAAACATTAGTGAGTAGTTAGTGAGCTCTCCTTATATATGAAGAGAAATTGCAACCAGTCATCTCAGAAAATAAAATTAAATTAGCCCCTTACAAATAATATATTATTTTCCTCATTACATTGTTTTTCCTTTTCTTTT
This sequence comes from Alaudala cheleensis, assembly GCA_013398995.1. Lineage (NCBI taxonomy): Eukaryota > Metazoa > Chordata > Aves > Passeriformes > Alaudidae > Alaudala > Alaudala cheleensis. The sequence continues at coordinate 46,631 of VWYE01021664.1, read as the reverse complement.
AAAGTGACTACTCTGAAAAATTAAATACTTCTTAATCATAATTTACAAACTCTGATGAATTATGCTCACATGTAAAATAAATTAAATGGATTAATGATGAAAAACAACTACAGTAAAATGCAAGTAAGTCCAGACAAAGAAAGCTGTAGACTGAGGAACTGAGATCAGATACCCAAATGTTGGGTTCTAAAGACTCTTAATGCCTTCTGGAAGTTAGTAATTCAGGTTGGAATTTCCAAAAGGGAATGCCTACAATTAATATCTTATTTTCTAGATGTTTGAGAAGAGTCAGCTTCAAGGAAAACAATATTAAATGGATGATCCCTAGCACTTTCTGAAATCCCTATCACTTGTTATTTCCTTGTCAGGAAAGACAAAATTATCATTGATTTCTAGTTTTCTCGTAGGTCTTGTTTCATGGTAGATGACTAACAGAATTGTGGCCTGAGAAGTCATCTGACATTTATTTGTACCCTGTTATTTAGATGACCGTAACAGGTAAATTTTAAGAGCTCGCCATCATTTTAATTAACGTTTTAAACAAGTTTGACATCTTACACTCTTGTAAGGATCCTTTTATTGTACATATAGAGATATATAGATATGTTAAGACTCATTTAATTTGATAAAGAAATCATGAGCATTATTTCAGGGGATATCTCAAAAAGCCTTACAAAATAAGTGATAGTCCTAACAAAAATGAAAATTAGGAGCACTCTTCAGTTTCCAAAGCATGTTTTTCTACTAATAAGTAATGAGTGAGCAGGAAACAACTGTATGAGAATTGAACCTAGAGTCAGCTGGCAAGTATTTGGCTAAATTAACTCCACTTTGTGCAGAGGATAAATCCATATTTGGGAATAAATCGAGCTAAAACAGCTCAAATGAAGAGAAGTCTTGCTAGCATAAGTGAAAAGAGACGTTAGCAGAACCTCATTTGATACCCTGAGAATTCAATTCACATTAGAGTACACTGGTTTTAATTTTCCCCTGAAGCACTGAGACATGTAACTGAAGTTAAATGGAAGTCTTCACAGAAATCCCACATTGCAGCTCAGCAGTTATGGGTACTTCTTATAGTAAAAAGCACATTATCTTGACTTCCTCATTTTCCTTTTTATTACCTCTTATCACAGCAACTTCAAACCAGCAGTAAGCCATGAGGTAGTGACACAGGAGACCATGATCTGACCTCCCATCTTGCCACAAATTTTAAATGTCATCTTAGGCAACTCAGTTTGGCTTCATCCAAATTGACCAAGTCAATTATGCAGCAAAATTTCAGTTGATTGCAAGGAGAAATAGACTTCTAAAAATTCTTCTAGATCTGGGATCCCCAGCACAGGAAGGACATGGACCTGTTAGAGCCAACAGCAGGATCACTAAGGTGATCACGGGATCAGAACTGTCCTATGAAGCCAAGAGAGGTGCGGTTCTTCATCCCAGAGAAGAGAAGACTTTGGGGTGGCCTCTTTTCAGCCCTCTAGTATCTAAATGGGACCTGCAAGCAAGACTGAGACAGACTACAAAGGCATGTAGTAACAGGATAAGGGAGATAAGGGAGAATAGTTTCAAACTGAGACTAGATTTAGACTTACTATTAGGAAGAATTTTTTTTTACTGGGAGTGTGGTGAGGCCATCGAACATGTTGCCAAGAGAATTTGTGGATGTCTCATCCCTGGAAGTGTTCAAGGCCAGAATAAATGAGGCTCTGGGCCACCTGATTTGTGCAATTTGTTTCTGCCCGTAGTAGTGAGGTTGGAACTAGATGATGGCTAAGATCCCTTCCATACCAAACCATTCTGTTTTTATGGTCTGACTCCAGTATTGCTGTTACGCCTGTAGTCTGTGCTGCTCAAATCTGAATCCACATCAGTCTTCATAATATCCACATTACATTTGTTTAGGCTCTCAACTGCAGACCCATCAGCTGACTATACAATCAAATAAAAATTTAAGCTCTAAAGTAGTTTAGAGAGTTGTGAGTTGTCCTGTGACACTTAACCTGTGTAGTTATTAAGAACAGGGGTGTGCTATGTTCACTGAAAGTGGATTCACCTTCAATCCTTCCAAAGCTCTGTCAATCAGATAAAGATGTTGCCTACCTTCTCTACTCAGGATTTATGCCCTGCTTTGTTGTTAAGCACTATTCATTTGGGTTTGTTTTATTTTGAAGATTTTTTTATGAAGTAGAGTGGATGATCTATTGATCATAATTCACTGATATAAATTTATAGACAGCCCCCTAATGAGCTTCAATTCTATCTATGTGAAAACTCTTTATGTTGTCAAAGATGTCCCTGACAGCTGATACCCGGAGAATTACTACCTGGGAGCATCATGTTGCTCTATTAGTATAATCTTATATTGTTGGTCAAAGGAAACTGAAGAGGAGAGCCAGTTTAATGGATGCATAGAAGCCACTTTTAGCACAGGTCAGAAAAAATCAGCTCTTGATAAATGGAACTCTGAACTCATTGTTATTCATCATATATCTAGAAGAGTATAAACACACATCAGTTGTGTTAGTTCCACTGAACACACAAGCAGGTGCAGCTTTGCACCTATGTTAGAAGAGCAGCTGAGCTTTTCATGGGTACAAATGATGTAAAAAACCTAAGGGCTATAAGGCAGGTACAATCACCTCAAGGTGCCAGCCTCAGAAACTCAAACCTCAGCTCAAGCCAAGCCTCCAAAGTTTGTTCAAAGTCTCAGCAAGAGTTGGGAACAAAGAAAATAAACACACATAAGAACACATGCACACATGCCCATAAAGATACACCCTATCTTTTTGGGCCTGAGAAGGGAAAAGGTTGCTAGAATAATGGTAGCTGCAAGTACCTGAGACAGATGGTATCTCAGAACAGCTAAAGCAACAATTAAAAGAAATGTAACAGAGCATCAGCTCTACATACACCCTGCAAAGTAATGAATGCTGTTGCAGAACTGCAGCTAATTAAAAGGAATTCAAAACCAGCTATATCTTGTTTTTCACCCAGCAATATGCTAAATATGGACACTGCTACATCAGATGAAGCAGAAAATGTCTACAGTAAAGGCTCCCAGGTCAATGCTTTGCAGAGAAATTATCACAACAAAAAAATAATCTAGCACACGCAATATGCATGTAATAAAAAAGGTAAATGTAGCAAAAGCCATTCTGAGACAACTCTTTTCTGTGATTTTATTTTTTGGATTAAAACATTACCAAATCTTTTGAATTGCAGTGGTAAAAATTATAGTAAAGAAAATCACATCACTTTAACCATTCATGGCTGACTTGATCTGACCTACTCACCAATGAGCATTGGTTTTAAGATTAAAAGAGCTGAAAATACTAAAGAATCCAAGACTTTTATTTCAGAGTCTCATTANAAGGGAAGGGAAGGGAAGGTTTAAAACCATAAATAATCACACTGAACTGGACACAGAATTTTCCTTGCATATCTGATTTGTTTTTCTCATTGTGTCCTCTGTGTGGCAAACCCACCACCAATAAAGTAGTGTGTCCACACTATTTTGCACATGTGAAGTATTTNACATTACCAAATCTTTTGAATTGCAGTGGTAAAAATTATAGTAAAGAAAATCACATCACTTTAACCATTCATGGCTGACTTGATCTGACCTACTCACCAATGAGCATTGGTTTTAAGATTAAAAGAGCTGAAAATACTAAAGAATCCAAGACTTTTATTTCAGAGTCTCATTAATACAACTATTTAGATGGAATTTGTATACTGAAATAATCTTGGAATTTGACTTAGAGACACGTACACTCAAGTGTTGGGATAGATTTTGTAGAAGAAAGAGACAACCTAAAGTGCTTACCTGGAAATTCATGGTGAACTTCTACATCAAACCATTCACTGGATTCCNATAGTGTGTCCACACTATTTTGCACATGTGAAGTATTTGTTATCCTCGAAATAAAGGTCAAATAAAAATATAAACAGGATCAGTCCCTTAAAACTATGACAAAGGAAAAAAAATTAAAAAAACCTGAAAGAAAATTTAAAACTCCTTAAACTGGAATATCTAATTAACCAATTGCCCTTTTTTATTTGGAGTGGAATTGAGTGAAGAAAAAATTTTCAGATGGCACAAAAAATTGCTGATGACATTATGATCAATAATAGTTTTTCCTGCTATCAACAGAGCTGTACTTAAATTAAGAAAAATACATGAGAAGAAAAAGTAAAAGCAAAAATTTAATAGAACTAAAGAACTTAGACTAGTGTCTATTTTTGATATTTGCACCAGAAAGATCCATTTCTAACCAATTTGAATTGCCTTAGGAACTCAGGATTCCCTTATTCACAAGCACAAATTTGTTTCATTTGGTTTGCTGCCTTCGTAGGAGTTGATAAAAACTTTATTTAATCAAACTGAGGACCTCACATAATCCAGCCCTTCAAACCCTTTTGAACTTTATGTTAAACTCCAAATACTGTTGTCAGGCCTTATCACAGATATTTTTAATTACTCACTATATTTTTTATAGGATTAACCTCCAGGATTAGTTACAGTGCAGAAACATGGAGAAACACATAATACTTCTCAGCAAAAAAAAAAAAGAAAATTCAGGAAAAACTCATTTTGAAAACTGATCTATAAAAAATAAGCAGACAAAATGGGAGGGGATGTGCTTTATCACTTTATTGTTTTATTACAGGTCAATGTGCTGGATATAGGGATCTTTCCTTTCCCTTTTCTTTCCTGCAATTACTCTTCATCTTACAAAAGCCCTTTCAGTATTGTGTCTCTTTTTTTTTTTGCTGCAAGTATATTTCCTTCTTTGGAATTTCCCCTTGGCTCCTGTTAAAAAGTTCCCAAAAATATTCTATCTAATCTCTAATCTGCTTGGAATGCCATGAAAGTCATAAACTCTACCTCTCTCCCTCTGTTTCAAAGTATTCTTTGAAGAAATCTTGGGAATTTTCTTTTTAAGAAAAGTCTGTTATTTTGGGATTAAATTAATAATTTGATAATGCTGTTTGTAAGAAATGTGGTTGATATAACAGGCTGAATCCCAGACAAATCTTTTCACATTTTCTCATATATGAATCAGTGACAATTGAGTCCAAGTGTGGAGTTGTGTACAAAGACTGTTATACGAACAATCAATCTGTAGTTTCACCATGAGGACAACCTGGCATCATTCATGGCTGCTGCATGATTAAACATGCAAATACTCTTTAGTATCACTCTCTTGAGACTTCCCCAATCATGAAAAAATACACAAAAAAATTTGCCAATGGGCTTAGAATCACAGAATTCATATGAATTGAGCATATTGACTAGGAGTGACTTCAGTATTGACCAGTGCTTCATTAAAGTATTGTGTCTCTAATTTCTTGGAAAAAAAAAAAACCGGAAAAAAAAAAAACCAGAAAAAAAGAGGTCAGTGTAGTGTACAAAGTAATTAAAATGGAATCACGATTCATTAAATAAATGAAATTTGCACTTGAGAGAGAAATAGTGCCACAGACAGAAAAAAAAAAAAACCTGTCAAATCCTGTGGGCTTAATTCTGCGTTGCACTTTGGTAATTCTGAAGTAGTCCTATTGAGTTTCTGAGTTTATTCTGAGTTTCCTATAATGTCTGTGGGGAGCAGATTTGTGTGTTCTGGTGTCCTGATGTTGTGGCACTCAATTTTACATTTCTTGAAGATGGCCAGAACAATGGGTTCTTTGCCACTGCTTCATATATGCATAATTCTTTTCTAATATGCATCATCTGTTTTCCTCATATTATCCTGCCTCAAGTTCACCCAAAAAGTGAAGCATTCATGTCTATCATTCCTCACAGAACAAATGGAATAGTCTTTTAATAAGTTACAACCCAAGACTGATTTTCCTTCTAATGCCTATTGCAAATTTTAATCTTTCCTGTCCTCAGAAGCCACAAAGGAATTTAAAATGTCTTTAGAGAAGCACCAGAATTCTGCAAGAACATTTACTGCTTCTGCAGCTGCTATACATACTTAGTTCCTGCTCTCAAAACAAAAGAAACATGGTATGGGATCTTAAGGGGATGCTTCCTCTGACAGACTTTGGGGCTGGGGATACCTCCTGATCACTGTAGCCTGCTTAAAGTTCTCTGTCCCAAGATAATGCATGTGTTTTCTTGTCATGTGTGGGTTCAGACAGCAGCAAAGTTGAGCATGTAACCTGAGCAGACAAACTCAGGACACAGGCACACAGACAGCTCCTCAGACCACCAAAGACAAGGTGCTGCCTTTAACAGTGCCCACATAAACATTACCAGGTCTCATTAAACCTAGACATACGGACATATATAGGCACAGAGACAGTCAAGCACCCTTCTTCTTCTCCAGCTGTTTAGGACTAAAGGTCAGGCTCCCAAGCATGCACACATTTGGAGGGTCTCCATGAACTGGGCAGGGCCTCTCTGCCTCTAGGGCAACCCTGCTTGGATCCCAGGTGATCTGACTCTCTCCGTAGCTCTCTTACCAGTTGGCCCAGCCTGAGGTTTGCAGGTGAATTACACACACATACTCCCATGCACACCAGGTTTGAGGAAGATGCAAGGACTCTGGTAACCTCTAGCAGCCACCACCATGTACACACACTGTGACCCACAGTTCTGCTCCAGTTGCTGTTGCTGAGCCTCCCCCTCACTTTGTTCACTCCAATTTCCCCAGTAGTTGCACCAGTCGCACCCAAGTTTCCCAACTGCGGACCTCCACTAGCTTCAGGAGCTGACACCCCTGGCCACAAGGCACCTTGGTGTGACTCCCGTTGCTGGCAGCAAATCCACTCACACAGGTCTCACCAGTAGCAGGCAATCAGCCCTCACAGCCCCTAATACAGAAAATAGAGAGTGGGATTACACAGAAGTTTTTAAGAAACAATTCCATGAGAAAATAGGACAGACTGGGGTGATCCAATACCAGGCTTAGTCAGAGAAGAATACTAATCAGCCCCAGTTTAGACATGCCAAGCCCCTTTTATACGCCTTTCTGCTAAATTTCCTCTTTGTTCCATCCCATCCCTTCCCCTTAAGTGATCTCTCAGAAGTTTTACGTTCTCCCACAAGCTGCTCTTAGATATCTCAAATCATCACGTTCCTTGTGTTTCTCCCTTCATATCAATACAAGTTTCAGGTTGTATTCAATGCTGTGCCTGCAATTTCTTGGTAGCCCAACAATTACCCACAGACCAGTTGTCCCTTTATTTTTGATCCTCTTTTGCATTGAAGTTTCCTGACTGCATGTCCTTAACAACACAGGTGCTCTCAACCTACACATATTTTTTTACCAAGTTGGGTGAGCCAAGGCAAGAAACTGAGTTTCTGAGTTTATTCTGAGTTTCCCATGGATAGCCATGGAATTCCAAGGGCCAGCTGGTTACTCAAAAAGAAATGTCTATTCTAAAAGAAAGAATTGTATTTCAAGAAAGCAAGATATTGACAATACCATGATTTCCATTTCCTAATCCCAGCTGTCATGAAAAGTAAGCAAAATATTTATTATGTCGATGAAATAACAAGTATTTTTATAACACAAGAAACTTCTGGAGAATTCTTCAAGTACAGTTTCATTATCAACCAAAAACTCCCTGCCAAGCACAAGGACACTGTATAGTGAAATAAAACCATTATTCTGTCATATTTGATACCATCTTAAGTTTATGTGGCAGTGTTCTTGTTTTTAATGTGGATAAATGTCCCATGGTAGACAGTAATGCATAATTGATAAGTACATGTAAATAGTTACAACAGAAACAAGTGGGCTCTTCCCTACAGGGGATTTTTTTTTTTCTGTACCTTATGAGGTAAAGAAATATGAAATCTCTCTGTATGAATAAATTCCTAAAAACAGCTTCATACTTAAAGATGAACAACTGAAGCAATACAAACTTTCACTTAAGGGACATATCAAATATAATTTATGTCAGAGACTAAAATTCTCTTTAAAAAAATCTTATTTGAACACTTCCTTCACTTCCTTGTGGCACTTGTTATTTCACATATATAGATAAGGGACAGCACAGAAAAAAAGATATGAAACAAAAATAAACAAAAATAAAGGCAACATTCTTGAACACAAACAATTTGCTTATTAAACAGCAGAAAAGTCTCAATTTTGTGTGGAGTCTAAAATCTTCCTCCTAATGGAAATGGAAATGAGAAATAAATGCAGTTAGGATTTCCTACTGTTGGTTCTTCAATTTTTATTTCATTATATACTGACAATTAATTTTAAGAAGTGTTTATAAATTTTGGATAAAAGTCCATGGTTGCCCAAAATCAATCTCACAACATACCTTCATTAAAATGTGTGCAAGACTCAGTTTATTAGATATTTGTGTACATCCCATCATCTATATTTACAGTTAATAACATTTGGATTTTTAGTGAAAAGGAGGTTCCAATGTAGATACAAGTCCTCAGAAACAGCTTTAAGACAGAATAAGTGCAACAACCACAGGCAGTCTGTTGGTTTATTAAATGTTATAATGATTAATCTATCTACTGTAAGTTGTTTCCTTCATGATCCCTTGACTTCTACAACTTCCTCAGGCTTGATTAGGCTCAGACCAACCCACTGAAGCAGGCAGCTACCATGCTCACAGGTCATCAGTCCAGAGACAGCCCTGGAGACATTGCAAAGTGAAGAGGGTCCTGCATTTAGAAGAGGAGAGATGCAGAACAGACTCAGCATGCTGTGCCTCTGGAACTGCAGAAAATAAGCATGGAGACCATTTACAGAGCAGAGAAAAGGCTGATATCATGATGATCTGGGAAACATGGTCCTGTCATCAAAAGTGAAACAAAACACACAAGGAAGGAGGAAATTATGGCACAAGCTGTGTAACCCTGAAGCAGGGCGTTTGGCCTTCCATCCCAAGTGGTATTGTCTGAATACTCTGAGAGAACATCTTGAAGGACAACAGAACATCTCTATTGTGGGTAGCCAGAGTCATGCTAAAAAGGAAGAGCTGCTCTTTGTCATAGGAAAAAGTTAAGTGAATTATTTAGAGTGGAAAATGAGAAACTTGCTACAGAGGTCTACATAAACTTCCTTATAATGAAGCAAAGGAAGTAATATATGGAGACAAGAAAACAGCTGTAGATAAATGATCCAAAATTTCATTTCTCTAAAATCTAATCAAAATGTTTCATATTTATCTTACAATAAAGATTTTTCATATTGGTGTAGTTTGTGTCAGATGGAACTGAATTGCCAGGCTGCCCTGAAGTTATTTTCAGACAAATCAGCACTAGCAGGAACAGTAGCACTGATAACTTCACAAAGTAGGTTTGACTTGTTTTATAGCCCAGTTTGGCAGGTTTAAATGTGAAAGCAGTCATTCATGAGTTAGCATTTTGAGGGTATGTCTCTCTGATGCAGTCAGTGCTGAGCAAAACTGATAACCAGGGCATGCAGAGTCATGAGAGGTAACAAACATCAGCTTGGGAAAAGTGCCATGTTAACATTTGTCCAGTGATGCAGCACTGGAGTTGGGCTCTTTCCAACAATTTTTACTGAACTGTGTCATGGACACGCAATGGCCCATCTGTAAGATAAAAAATTGGTGTAAACCCCATTTTGTGATTTTTTGATATTTTGTTGCTGTTTGTTGCTTTTCCTCCATTTCCTAATATTGGAGTCAGATTATTTCTTGACAATGTCACTTTTTCACTTCTTGAAACAGTAATTAATGAACCTTTCATTTGCTCAAGAGGTTACATCATTAGATAAAGAGAAGCTAAACTTTTTGTTTAAAAACAAATCTAATGATTTTAGGTTGATTTCATAATTTTCAAGAAGGTGTTTTGATTTAAATGGCTATCAGGATTTAGCATTATTATTCCTCTGTTATCAGACTGTGTTTCAAAGTTTATTCTTATGTTAATATGTAGTAATTTGTTGATGTTGTTGTTGTTGCTGAACTGGGCTTAGTGTTTTTTAAATCCTGGTGTCATATTATTATTTATACAGTTAAATCTACAGCAAAAACTGAAGAGCTACTATTGACAAAGTTTGTAATGAACCTAATGTTACTGAAGGTCAGTCCAGTCATTCTGATCATCAAGTTCAGAATTATGCCCTCAGAGAACCCCTAGAGAATATGGATAGTTAAGGAAAAAGTCACAAAGGATTAATCAGAGAAGCAAAAGTAAAAACCTGAAGTTAAGGAAGCATGGAAAGGCTAAGCCTGGAGACAAATGAAAAAGGAATGGGAGGAGGCAAGTCTACAGTGAAAAGAAAAACAAAATCATAACCAGAAAATAATGATGTAGAAAATGGCATATTGAGCATGTTGCTGGCATACTGCTCCAGCTGTATTATGACTCTTTCAGAAGACTCCCTCGTACTGACTTGAAGCTTATGATAAAACCTTTTAGGGTTTCTAACTTATGAAAACACCACTTGTGCATTTACAGGTAAAGCTGAATCCTATTTCTACTTCACTCAAGAAGTCAGCCTTCAAAGAATTTATTGTACCATCTACAAACTAACAGCATGTAGAAATGGAAATTATCTGAATTTTCTTCTTTGTGAACTAGAGGTATTAAAAACAGGAATGAGAGAGAAACTGGATCAATAGTAATTTGCCAGAAAAAATGGAAGGACTTTGAATGTTTTTTTACACTATTTAATTTTCCTTGCTATTACTTAAACTTTTCCTTTTAACTTTCATCTTTGCTCTAAATGTAACAATAATTTTCCTTTAAACTCTAAATTCTCTGGGATTGTGGTTTCTGCCATTGGATACTATCATTTGTAGTGGTGATACTAGTGATAGTAATGGTAGTAATAGGATCTAAATATTTTTACAACAGAGATTCAAATCCAGAACCAATTTTAATGTCTTTTGCCTTCAGATATTTGAAAATACTAAATTTAACAAAGTGAAGATAATTAACAGTCATTTCAAGAGCTGATACCACTGTGTTCTCTTTCTTCAGAAGCTAGCACTGACTGTTTTTCCAGTTTGTCATCATGAAAAATAAAACATACAGTTTAATAATACTGTCAAACGTAAGCACTGGAAAAAAAAAATCCCTAACACTGACTTAAAAGCATGGGATACCTAGATCTATTTTTATATTTGTCTTCTTTTTCCTGTTTCTTTTCAAGTATGGTCACATCCACATGACACAGAAAGATTATGATATCTTTTTTTTTCTTCTTACTGGAGGGAGTTGGAATTGTCATAAAGTTCATGTGGATGTCAGGTTATAGGAAAACATAAAAAATACTGAGAAAATTGACAATATGAACCAGTGAATCCATTGGGCAGCTTGAACCATTTAGGTTTTGTTGCTGTAATCTGAAATTATTTGTCTGTGGGAGGACCACAAGGGAAGGACTCAGAGATGCCACAGTGCTCTCACCTCACCCGGGAGCCTGGTGCTGCTTTTGCACACACCAAGTGCTCTTCAAAGGCTGGTGGCCAAACCACAGCAACCTCCTGCCCTGCTTTCAGAGCTGTGGGACTGAGTATTGCTCCCAGATTCAAGCACAGTGTTTCTTTGGCATTTAGCACCAACTGAATCATATTAGGCTGGGCAGAGGAAACCAACACAGCACAGCTTATTCTTGTCAGATAAACAGAGGCCTTTTCTCAAACTGCTCCAAACCCCAAAACACTGCCACAGCAACCTGCTTACGAATAGAATACTTTCTGATTGATGGCAGCTCTTCTGATGAACTGTTAGAGCCGAGGTTCTGCCCTTTTTTCCACCTTTTTTCTCCTAAGCCATCTGTCCACCCATGCCTTGCCCAAATACCACCCAAATACCATACAAAGCTGTGATACTTTCATGCTGTATCTTGACTGATCTTTGTGCTGTATCTGCTCTAATTCCAGAACTGCTTCTGTTCTGTTCTTTCTAGCCATTCACTAATTTCCCAGAAAGGTGACCCATGTGATATTTTCCAGTTTTTTTGCATCATTGAATCCATTCTCTGTCAATAGACAAAACATGCCTAATGTTGTCAAAATACCAAGTGCAGGTGAGACATGCCAGATCTAAATGTAGCTGTTTGTAATACTCAGAAAAAATTTATCTGAGTGAACCTCATGATAAATGTGTGCTCCTCTGTGCCATTCTGCCTGGTAGATGCAGGCAGAAACAGTGCTTCCTATCACAGTGTCTCATATATAATCCCCTGACAGTAACAAGCTGTAAACTCGAAAAGGCAAATTTCCTTCCTTACTGGTAATATGCACCAAGTCTCATGGCTTTTACTCTGCCATTTAATTTTTTTCTTATAAATTAGTGTTCAGGTATATTTGTATTCTTTAGGGGTAGATTAGTTTGAAAGCTGGGCTCATCAGTAGGACCAAAGAAGTGGTTTACATGCACAGGCCTAGGAAGCCTGGAAGGCAGATACATGTAATCAGTGATGCATGGGAAGCAGAGATCCTGGGTATGTCATTGCAAAGCCAGGCTGACAAGAAGACTCATAAGATGAACTTTCAATGGATAGACAGTCACATCGATGCACATCACTGCATTGATAGTTCATAATTTGATAAAGGTAAATCCTAGGAGGTCTCACATGATTGGAAACCCATGCTGACATTGCCTAAGTAAAAATGTCTTCTAATGCCTTCAATTGCAGACATAGTCACTGGACCTAAAAAGTCTCTGTCATTGCAATGGTTGTTCCACAGGTGGAATAGAATAATAATAAAAAAAATATTAAGGAGGCACAATATTGTCCAAAAGAAATAAAGCAGAAAACTTGCACCTGAGAAACTGAATAATATAATTTTGAAAGGTCTCAATGTAGGACTTGTAAAAGGACTTGGAGATGGAAATCTTTTTTTATATCTGCTGTCATTTGGCTCAATTAATAGCTGGGATGGAAACTGGGGGCTCAAGGGACCGCCATGAAAATGTGGAAAAATTTGTTATTGATCGGCAATGCTTCTCATGAAGAAGAGTTTAATGCATTGATATAACCATAAGAAAAGGACATTGGTTTTTTTAAACCTGCACTGCGCCTGACAGGATGACAATTTAAGAAACAGATAGCAGCAATGATTAACATCTCTTTAAGCCACTTTTCAATATCCTCTGCATGAAATCATGTGAATGAAATAGATTTTTATGAACTGTATAAAACCATCAAAAATTGTACAACTATGATCACGTGCTCAATAGATGGAAATTCCCATCTCAAGTACTCTCTTCTATTTCTGGTTTTAATTATTTTTCAAGAACAGAGAGGATACAGGGGAATCAGTGAAGTTGGCATTTATACTTATGCTCACACACTTTTCTTTCTAAAACAGAGACTAGACCAACTGAGACCTGAAAATCATATCTAAGTCAAGGGAGAATAAAATACTCCTTTCTCATTATTTCTTCTGAAGAGAATTTCTTCTGAAGTAATGATGAGGCTGTTAGAATGAATTCTTTCAAGCTGGGGAACAGCAGATTTCCTATCAGCACTTATATCCTGCTTAATTTTACTTTAACTACTTAATCTGGAGTGGTGAGGTTTACTTCCAAAGTGGTATAAAAGATTAAATATCAAAGTTGTTTTTCTCTGATGAAAGTCAAGCAGCATTCACTGGCAAATTGATTCCTGCCAAGAGAGAAGGATGGTGTCAAAGCAGGGAAATCTACACCAAGCTGACATTATGTTTCTACCCTTTCTGGATGAACGCTGCTCACCTCCCATGATGCACATTTACCTGTACCTAAAGACACAGACTATTCTTCCTGAATATGGAGTTACTTTCATTTGCAATTTGATATAAAAATCACACTGAATCACAAAGATCAAACACTCTTTTCACTGTGTCCTATGACTGCATGGTTAACTACTGAGCAGGGCTGGGCTGGGCTGCCCCAGGTCCTGAACTGCTCCTGTTCTCTCCATGAAGAATGGTGTCTTCATCTGTTTGGTTTTTGGCTGCAAAGAGACTCCATTAATATTAAGGTGCCCGAAATATAGATGCATGGCTTCAAAACACAGATTGCAGTGCTGTAACCCTTGGTGGCTGTTTCTGCCAGACTGTAGAAGAAGGCAATGGGGAGAACATAAAGAATCTTCCTGGTCTTTGTGCTTCCAGCAGAAGAGCAAAGCCTTAAATACAGCATCTGTGTTAATGAAACCTTGAGGCTTCTAGTATCTATAGTGGGATAATACATTTAATAAAAGCAAATTCGGGAGGTAAGGCTCTACTTTCCCAATACATGGCAGGGTAGGGGTGTGCTGTATGTATCTTTTCATACTGAGGCTTGTAGGATTTTCAACAGAAAATTTTCCTTACAATATTGGTTCTTTGAGCTGCCAATGCACAGCCTGTCCCATTATGTGCATGTTTCTGTGATTTCTTACTTAAAATTGTTGTTTAAAAAACAGTCTGAAGACACTTCTAAACAAAAAAAATACATTCCATGCATTTGGAAAACAACTTTTAAGTGTTTCTCTATCCCAGTACTTTCTTGTAAACAAAACCACTTGCACAACACTGAATTAGTTTTTAAAAGTTTCAGTGTCATTTTCATTTTATATAAAATGCTTCTCATGGGGACATCTTTAAAACCACTCTATCAATCTCTGTCAGTTTCTCAGAGCAGTCATTAGTGAAATGTCACCTTCTAAGTTCTTCACACTGGGAGTTTAGACAGCTTCAGCTTTGAAAAAATAAAAACTTGAAGGTAACATAATTGGTACACTTAGTTAAATTCACTTAAAGGTAGAATCATGACAGAAGAGAGACTAATAAGCATGTTAAATTACTGTAAGTATGGGGATGAGGGTGGAATTGCTTTTGTTTCTTTGAACAACTTCAATATTTGAGTATTTCATTTTCCCAATGGCCACTTTTAAACTTCTGCTGAATTTTAAGTAAATAGTCCCACATTATGCAGTGTCTGAGGTCTTTGTTCTCCCTGTGAGGCATTTAGATGTAATTAGCCAAGAGATTCTAGTGTAAGGTCCCCATGAAAAAGAACAGGCCTCAGAATGAAGTATTTTCTAGTGGAAACATAATTAGGAGGCTTTGAGCAAGAAGGTGTCCAGGGGAGAACATCGCCAATTGAGTCTGTATGTTCAGCAAAAAATACCTGGATATTTCGGAGGCACAGAACCTGGAAACCCAAATCAAATGGATATTCTGACAAATTAGAAACATTTAATGGATTTTCATGCTCCCTTATAGCTCTTGGATTCTCTAGTCATCCATGGAAAAGATGAAAATCATACCCAGTTAATCTAGCATAGAATCAGACAGCTAAGGAATCTTTTGACAGTGTTACCAGGGCCTGTAACATCCTGAATTAGCTTTTGAGCACGTGTCTGACACATTCTCTATCCTACAAAAAGCAGAAATACTGCCTCACCTTTACTTGTGTCTGAAGACAAAGAAAAGCAATACAAAATAATTTCTTCTTATGGCTGGGCAACCAATTCATTTATTAGTATGTTTACATAGGTGTTACCTGCACTTGGTAGCTTGACATCACCAAAGCAGCTGGGCAGAGCTCTCTTGTGTCTCTGGAGCACTAAACAGCACAGCCTGGGGGCAAAATCTTGGGCAAGAACAGCTATGTGAGTCCATGCATCTATTCCTGCAAAGGACAAAGGGCTGTGCCTGCCATGAGGAGTTGCTTCCAGGATTAAGAGTCCAGGGGAACTTCCTGGTCTTTCATGTCACAGCTTTATGCTTAAGCAGGTAAAGTTCATTCTGCTATGTGCCTATGTACTTTTGGTAATCTGACTGATGTAATAATGGGTAATGGAAGGTATGATTAAAAGACAGCAATAATGGGTAATGGGAGATGAAGATTAAGAGACAGCACCTCTGTATTCAAGAGCAGAAAAATTAATGAAATAGGAGTTTTAGATTTAAATTTCCAAGTCTCTCATTTTATAGAATGCTTTATTTTCTGTGTAACTGAGCTTTCAGGAATTAACTTCTCCAATTTCATATTGTCTTATATTTTTATCTCTTCTGTTTCTGTTTAAACTGAAATTCTGATGCAGCTGATTAAGTCATCAACTTTGTCTGCCAGCTCCTGGGAAGAGCCGTTGTACAGGATTTAATAATAGATATGATGACACCTAGTGGTAGTAGGAAATACTTATCCATAAAATAAAGACAAAATGCAATGTCGTTTAAATACCTACACATAAAACAATTGAAAACGTTGTCTCTGGTTATTCTTAACGCATTTTAATAGAAAAAATTGCAGTGGTCTCTCTACATTTTCGTTTTAATGGGGAGAAAACAACAAATAAAACATTGTCTCAGTATAGGAAATAAAATGCTTTGATTGAGATTCCTGTTTGCTTCCAGGTCACAATGACCTCTCAAAAAAGGGTTCTAAAGAAAAACAGTTATCACCATGTGTAGGCTTATCTCTCTGATGAGATATCAAGGCTTAACTGTCTTTCTTTCCTAAGGAAGTTAGTTCCACAGTGATAAATAAAGATTACGGAACTTCCTCCTCTCTGATAAGTTACATTACAGAAAACAAAAAAGACTTAGCAAGGGATTTCAAAGTTCTCTTTTATTTTTGTAACTTTAATTCTGAATATCATCATACTACTGGTTGCTTACAGTGCCAGCATAAACATGTACCTAATATTCAACTTCCCTAATTTTTCAAGGAGGTAATTAATAGGAAGTAATTAATAGATTACCAGAAATAAACTGACATAACTTCTGGTATTAAATGATTTTAAATGTAAAGCAATTATCAAATGGGTCAACACTTAAACTTATAGGATTCTCAGTATTTGCTCTCAACATAAAGCACATCTAATTCCATGTAGCAAATAACAGCTGGACTGTGAAAGTAAATGCAAATTACCATGGCGTTTCTAACTCTGTAGCCTTAGGACTCTGCCAGCTTTATAGTCTTAGTTTTCCAAGTCTATTACAAATGAAAATGACCAAAAAGAAACCCTCCCTTTCTCATCCTTATCCCATTTGATGGTGACACCTCCATTCTCAATAGGTAACTAAGATACCTTGCTTTGCCTATTCTGACTTTCTTCTTCCCGTGTGCTTTCATTGTGCTTTAACCTCAAAGGTGTCTGGCATTTGTTAAGAGAAACTACAAAAAAAAAAAAAAAAAAGGAAAACCAAGGTATTCTGGCAGAAGGTGAGAGGTTATTAATGAAACAATGAAATAAAGAATGAGCTAAAAATAAGGAAGTGATGCATAATTCCCATTTATGGAGTTTCACTGTATTTTATGTGATCAGAAGGCAACCAAGTATAAAGAAATATCAATAAGTCCCCTCTTTGCATGTTGTATTTTTCATTAGACAGTGGATAATAAATCTGAGTTCATCCTAAAACCAGTAGAAAATAAGTTTCCTAAAAAATATGGAGGAAGGTACAACATAATAATATATAGTGTAAAGGTTCTGCAATGGACTTTGAAGTGTGACAAGAAATACACCATACTTTTCACAGGATGGTGCCACAGGCTCATACAGCCCAGGAAAAGGTGATGCTTCTCTGCACTCCTGTCACCTTGCCTTTGTTGTTTTTAGAGTACAAATCATTAGCAATTTTCTCCTGTAGATAATTTTAATTCTCTCATTTTTTTTCCCATACATATCAATGTACAAAAGACAGAAACAAATTATAAAAAGACATGGGAATGACATAAAAATTTGCAGAGACAAAAGTGACATTGTCAAAGTCAGTATTTGGCTCCATTTCCCTCAAAGTTTATACAAAAGTTATCTTTTCAACAAAAAGAAATATAACACTTTCAGACCTTGAAAAAAAACATACACTGAAATGTTTTTGTTTTCAAAAAGCCTGATAGTTTCTTTGTAAAACTCTTGTTTGTTTGAATTATGGGTACAGTCTAGTCTAGACACATTCCTCAATGAAGTAAATAACCAATCCTTAGTTCCAGGGTAATGATTTTACCCAGTAGAAAAAGCTAAAGCCCTATTCACTTTCTCCAGTCTCTATTGCAGCTGCATCATGCAGAGATAATATATTTATGGAAGAACACCTTTATGTACCTTGAAAACAGCAAGGAAATGAGAGTAGAAATGTCAATAATGAGAGTGAGGAGTCTAAAACACCAGTACCATATGGACTGCTGTGAAGACAATAATTCCAGCAAGACCCAGAACAGTGCTAGTGGTAGAGATTTCTTCAGGAATTCAGCAGAAGGTATTAGGAGCACCTTCCAGGCAAACTTTGCAATGCCAGGCACAATATGTTCTTAGGAGCCTGACAACAGGAACTGTTTATTTACACATTAATACCTTACCTAGATTTCGTTATGAGTTAAGCGTATGCAGCTACACTAAATTAAAGTCATTACAATGACTAATTTTAAACTGAGACACAGAGATACACTGCATCAGCACCTGTATATTGAGAGTAGAGAGGCCTCACAGTCGGCAAGTGTCACAAGATAATATACTTTATGGAAGGGTTTGGAAAAGGAAATCACAAAGTCCTGAACAGAAACAGTTCTTGTTTCCATGGCCACCGAGCTGGGGAAAAGGGGGTTAAATCTTTCCTGTGTGACTATCTATAGATATTGATAGAAATACAGATATAGATGTAGATGAATTTGGAAAGATACTGGCATTGATTATTTAATAATAGAAGAAACAAGTCATCTTTTCAGCCCTATCACACAATAACATCCACCCCCCAAAACAAGACATAGTCACTTCTGTTAGTGAACTACAGAGAGTACTCACTGGCTGGCCTGTCCTCACTGACACAAAGGACAGACTGAACTGATAGTTGTTTTATATATTTAACTTCCATGACTCATCACATGGAAGGACAGGATGCAAGAGAGGGCTGCAGTATAAAACTTAAAGCCAAAACTTTGTATTCACAAGAAGAGCTTCATTAGAAATTAGCTGGAATTTAGCTATCAAAGCTCCGGGTCAGGAACATAAAGACTGTGTTTATGTATAAATATTTGGATCTCTCTATTGAATTAAGTTAGCCATAGGCTGATTTTACTTAATCAAACCTGTATGGTACAGTAAAATTGGAGCAGTCAGATATTTAAAAATTCTTTTGTAATTTTATATACAAAACCAAAATTATGTTTAGTGCTCCTTATTTGTCTGTTATTCACAGTAAATTAATGAAATGCAAATGATACTCCGACAAATTTCTTCATTATTACAATTAGTTTCTCCAAGTATCAATTAGGTAGATGCTTTCAAAGTTTTATGTTGCAGCTTAATAAGTAATACTGGTAAGACCACTGATGATGTTGCAAGCAATAAGAAAAATAAAATCTTTCCTATTTAATGAGAATAGTTTTCAATTAAATAGATTAAACTAAAGAGAGAGATACTGATCTTAAATCTTTTAATATTGATATTGATAATTATAATCTATGAATTACATATACCTTTGGATTATTAACTGCATATTCCAAGTATATTTATTTTATTGAGGGAAATGGAGGCAGGCCTTTTAAAGGCATTAATTTAGGAACACAAAATGTTCAGTTGGAAAAGCGTCTGTTTACATTTTTGTTTGCCAGCTTTTTCCCATTAATGAGTTGAAGTGTTTTCAGATTGGTTTTATTGGAAATTTCAATAGTGTTTATAAACATATCGTATTTAAAAGGGAGCAGGTTGTGTGAAAGCAAGACTGTGCCCATTCTGCATTTTCCTTCTCTCCTTGCCCATTTCCATCTACTTTTAGGACTGTCCATCTCTTGCTCTGAATCCCTTGTAAGAACATGTACTCCTTTCACAGAATGGCTCCCAGAGGTCATTTTAACTCCCTTATTTATATTTCAGAGGTTTGCATATCTCATTTCTACAAAACAATACTACAGTATGATGGAAATCTTTGAATGTGCTCCATCCAAACAGAAATCCCAAAGATAAAATATCAGCTTAGAAACTACCATTTGTCACCCATCTGCATCTCAAAAGAGCCATGTGCTTAAAAAAGCAGTATTTCTTCAACTGCAGATTGAAGTAGAAAGGAAATGAAGAAGATTCCTCATAGGATATCACTAGAGTAAAATCAAAGTCAGAATCTTGAAAATAAATATCTCAGGAAACAATTGGGAGTTTGTGGCAGAAGCAGTAAATTCAGTGAAGTACATGGGAAATAATTCTAAAGACTCTTCCTCATCCATTGATACAAATAATAACACTCTTTCTCCTGTCACTGTCAGTAAGGGTACATTATGGAAATTTAGAGTTGCATAAAAGATAGATTTGTGGTAATTATAATCTCTGGTGATGTTTGAAAACAATGATTTTTTATGTTTAATTGACATTTGCTGGAAAGGTAACAAAACCAGAAGATATTTCATAGTACCACATATTTTTTATCAGATCACTCAGTTTCCTCTGATTATTTTTGCATTTCCAGTGCCCAGAAGTGAAACAATCAGCAGCAAGTGAACTCAAGGCCTTAATTTTCATCAAGACAACAAATGCAGTACATAAATGACACCTACTGAAACTACCCAGTCTGTTGGGCTAGGAAGGCTGCTTCCCACCCCACAAATAAAGGATGCCCAGAGCAGTGCACCATAGTGTGCCACACAAAATACTTTGGTTTTCTTCAGCAAGCATCATGCCATAGATGCAAATATCATTGGCTATAGTTACGGGAACATGAAGCACACAGTAGGTTGATTAAGTTTTCAGGAGGACTAGTGGCATAGATGTCTCACACATGACAAACAACACATACTAATTCACATTTATATCAGAACTTTGTTTTCAACCTCTAGTCCTCAGGCCTAAAGCACTGGCAGGCTGGTCTATAAGGAATTGAGAAATACAAGTCTAGGCTTAAATTGAATAGACCTACATTAAAAACTTCCACCGGGAAGTGTTTCTATGTCCACAGATTAAATGAAAGCTTCATAATGACTGGTCTGCTCAGGTAAAAACACAACAAATAAAATCACAAGTGTAAAACAAAAACAGGGTTGCACTAAGGGATATAAAATGCTGTTCATATGACAAATGACAGATTCAAGGGCCTGATGTTTGATATTTACATGCACTTTTTGTATAGCACCAACTAGACTGCCTCATAATTAAAGACAACTCCCATGAGGTAGAAAGTAATTGCTCATTTGTAAATGAGGTACTTCTGGATCAAGAAGTGATTAAAATATTTATATTGCACAGCTTGTTCAATTCACTCATATAATCAGATTAATTTACTTTAATTCACCATGCATCCACATTTACATGGTTTTTCTCAAAAAATGGTACTTGGAATAAAATAACTTTTTATTACCCATTTTGCAGCTTAATAATATCAGTGTGTGGGGTGGATAGATGGCTACTGTCTCATTAGCATTTGTTATTTACTCTATCAGCAATATGTTGTGTACTGGACATGAAAAATTTATAGGTACTTATGATGAAATAAATTTCAATCTGGAATCTTCAGAGAATATGGTTTGAATTAATGAAGATTCACTAATAACAACCAAGTTTTATTATGTGAGTCCTGAGGAAAAAAAGCCTTTTTTTTCCTTCTTTCATTAAATCAAAGTGTTCACATCTGAAGGTTTTGTAAAACCTGATATTCTTCTCTGACCTGTATTTATAAACAAAAATCTCTGTTCTGCTGTAATTTCTGTTGCTTTCTCTTCCAAAGTATTTAAGACAACAAATTGAAACACAAGACTACAAATCTAAACACCTACATTATGCCTGGAAGTCCTCTCAACAATTTTACAGACATGAACACTAGATAGATAGATAGATAGATAGATAGATAGATAGATAGATAGATAGATAGATAGACAGATATGTAATCATGCAAATATTGTGCACTGTATTTGTCAGTGCCAGGGCCTGTAAATACATTGCTTGTGATACAAAGTGCCCAGATTCCCAAGGTGAGACTTCCATAAGTGTCATGAAAGTGTCTGACAAAATCTGCGATAGACACATTTTCTCTGCATAATGAGATCTGCCTGAGGTGCAATTTCAGAGCAGCCTTTACAGCCTGCCCAAGATGACAGGTAAAGGCTCAGATTTTAACTAACTGGTTTAATATAAACCAGGCATGTTTATCCAGCTTTGCTGTAACAAGGTAGGTACCACCCCTACAAAAGGTACTGACAGTGGCAGTACTGAGGAACCCTACCAGATCTGGGGACTTTGCATCATTAACTATCTTTCAACACTGTGTTTCACATGGACATACATGCAAAAGCAGTGAAAAATGCATTTTGGGCAAGCAGAAGGCACTTTGTATTCTGATGTAGCCTATCCTTGTACCCATGGAAGAAAGCACTATCAATACATGAACCATGGAAGAGCAGAGTATTTAGTCCGTGGTGTAGGACAAACCAGTGTATCAAGGTTTAGACTTCCTGCAGACTCAATAAGCTGATTTTAAAAAAAAATTTATAAAGGCTCTGGCTTTAAACTGACAAGATAATATCCAAAAACCTTTATTGAGCATCAGATTATACTGAGACTTAATGCCTCCAGTTGGAAGAAATTATTTTTGCTAATCTCCAATAGTTTCACTACTGTGAAACTATTATAAGAAATAAAAATATATACTCAATAGAGATTAATAAATACATATTTCTAGAGTCAAAAAAGTTGCTTTCAAACAAAATAAGACTTTCATCTTTTACTTTATATATCATTTTTACATTTAATGTGATCTATAGAGATGCAATGGCTGACTGAAGATACAACTCTGGAACTAATCAAAACATGTTTTGATTTTTCATGTTTCATTGCATCAATTTTACACCCCAATTTCTCAGAGATTTTATGACACATTTTTTAGGTAAATTATAGTAAATCCTCATTTATATTTCCTGTTAGCTAGATGTTCATCAATATTTTCACTGAAGCTGTATCAGATTATTCCAATGATTGTATTATTACTGGAACCTAACTTCTCACAATGCCAACAGAACATCAAAGTAGGAAGTCATGAAAATTAAAATAGTATGCCTGTTTTATTTTTTTTATCAGTTCCAAATAGTTTTTCAAGGTATAATTATACTTGAAATGCAATACAGATTTGCCAACATAAAATTTTGAGACAAATTTTTTTGCTATATCTTTCTGCAAGATAAAGAAATCCTGAAGAAAGTGATCATACTTATAAATCATTAGTACTTCAACTTTTGCTTTCAGAAATCTGCTTGCTCAGTTAGCAGTTTTCCAAGCATGTTGCCAAAACATCTCACTCACAAGTCAAAGACTACAACCTGCAAAACCTGTGGATATGTTCGTCCTTGGTTTGCATATCAAATGGTCCATAAACTAGCAAACCTGCAAACCAAGACTGAGAAAGAGAGCAAGTGTACTGGAGATTAATTAGAATGTGAGTGAGTGAGAAGTGTATCATTGTTTTCCTTCAATCAATAGAAAATGTGATACATGAGAATTTCGAACTCTTGGTTTATAGACCTAGCACGCACTTAGGATAAACCTCAAAGTAACAACAGTTTTGTGAAGTGATTTTGAAGTAAATGTTAAATGAAAACTCTGAGTTATAGTATTTATTTTTCTTCTCTTTCAATGCAGATGGATGATGTTCAGTAGGCAGCTTAGGGCAGGGCATCTTCACTGAGTCTTGCTGCCTTCAGGAAAGGAACAGAACTGTGTTCAGTTCTGTCAGATACAGGCTGCCTACAGTGCCTGCCTGCATAAAAGACAATAAAACAGACACTTCTCCAGTATCAGACTAAATGGTGCCTCCTAAGAGACTTTGCTGCAGCTTGTTAAAAAATAGAAAAAAAAAAATAGGTTAGAGGAAGGTACTTGCCAAAACAAAAGCCTACCATGTCTCTCTGACCAGCAAAGGGCCTTTATGGTCACTGCTAGCATTTTCACCTCTAGGCATAGTTCTTAGATTTCTGGCATAAAAATTCAGAAAAAAAGGTCCATAAACAAATGTTATGAGACCTCAGTGAGGAAAATCTCTCTCTGGAAAGACTTGTAAGGGAATTTGAAACTACAAAACAGAAATGGTAGTAAATAAAGACATGGCTTTAGTATAAAGAAAGAAAGAAAGAAAGTCTTTATTGCTATGCTTTGCAATAATTAAGGCTGAAGTTAGTTCTCTAAAGGTTTAGCCATACTGAGTCCCTTTCCTCAGGAGTTTTGTTTGTTATAGTTAACTGTACCTTTGATCATTAGTTTTGTTGCCTCCTACTACTAAATCCTTAACAAAAATAACAGCAGAAACTTATTCACAGAAGAGCAGCCACAAGCTGATTTCCTCATTTTCGTTTTTCAGGAAATAAATAAACCAAAAATCTCCTCATAAATGTCTATGTATAATATTCTGTATTGGAGATAGATCTTTTCCTATAAAGCCAAAACCAATAAGTTCTTCTAAGTATAATTCTTAACCCTTGTGTCTCTTCTTGCACAAAATCTCACACAAACATGGCTTTCACATTTATTTATAGTACAGAAAATTCAGGCTGGAAGGGAGTTTTTGGGCTCCTGCTCAGAGCAGGGCCAGCTCTGAGTTCAGATCTGGTTGCTCAGGGCTTTGACCCAGTGATTGTTGAAAACCTCCAAAACTGCAGCTTCTTTGGGCAGCCTCACCCACTTCTGAGCTGTCCTTAAGGTGAAGAAATTTCTCTTTGTATCCAACATGAACATCTCTTGGCCCAGTTTGTGGCCATTGTCTCTCTTTTTCCCACCACACAGTTGAGAAAGGTCAGGCTCCACCTGCTTGATAACATTCCTGAAAGGATTTGGGAGGTTGATCTTAAAGCCATCCTTGCTCCAGGTCTTGTATCTCAGCATGATCACCCAGGGCAAGTTCTCCCACTGTCTCCACCCTGAGGATCTTCTCCTGAATACGCTCTAATTTTTTGACGTCTTTCTTCTTATCAGGGGACAAAAACTGAGCAAAGTGTTGTGGATTTGGCCTAATGATTGATGCCTGTATCTCCTGGCCATGGTCCCGTTCATATAGGCCAGGGAGCTGTTGGACCCCTTTTCTGGCTCAGGTTCATCTCATTGCTCACCATAGATTTCCCAGAGCTGCTCCCAGCCTGTCTCTATGCAACCTGTTGCCAATACAGGAACTCCTCTGCCCCAGGACTAGCACTTCATGCTGGTCCCTGCTCAAATTCACAAGATTCCTATAAATCCATTCCTCTAGCTTGTCCAGGCCCCTTTGGATGTGTGCCTATCCCCAAGCACATACACTTGTCTCCCCTGAGTTTGGTTTTATCTACACACTTGATGAGTGAGCACTCCACTGCCTCCTCCAATTCACCCATAATATCAGACACATCATCACCAGCTGGGCAAGGGAGGGGATTGTCCTGCTCTGCTCTGCACTGGCACAGCCTCACCTCCAGTGCTGGCAGCAGTTCTGGGTGTCACAAAAAAATGTAAGAAAACTATTAGACAGCATCTAAGGTATGGCTACAAACATGGTGAAGGGCCTGGAGGGGAAGTTTGTGTGAGGAGCACCTGAGGTCACTTGGTCTGTTCAGCCTGGAGAAGAGGAGACTGAGGGGAGACCTCACTGCAAGTTACAACTTCCTGGTGAGGAGGAGGGGCAAGCTCTGATCTCTCTGGTGACCAGGGACAGGACCCAAGGGAATGGCCTGAAGTTGTGTCAGGGGAGGTTTTGCTTGAATATAAGGAGAAGTTTCTTCACTCAGAGGGTGTTTGGACACTGGAACAGGCTCCCCAAGGAAGGGGTCACAGCCCCAAGCCGGACAGAGCTAAAGAAGTATTTGTAAAATACTCTTTGGCACAGAATGTGACTTTTAGGGCCATCCTGTGCAGGAGTTGGGCTTTGATGGCCCTTGAGGGTCCCTTACGACTCAGGCTATTCTATGATTCTATGAGTGATTTCATTACTTTTGTCACAAAGGGAGAGACTCCTGTTGTTACAATTAGATGCAGATTCAAATTAAGCTGCTAGAGTCCACATAACCTTCATGTTACAGTCAGGGGTTTTCAAATTAAAAGCACTGAATTTCTTGTCTCATTTTTGTGTAAAGTTTATGTTTTGCATATTATTCTTGCTTGACATAAGTAGTAAAAAGACTGCAGCTCCATTTTTTTTTCAGCAGCCTATGTATATGTAGAGACAGTTGTAAATATATTAAGCATCTGCTCATTTATACATTCATTAATTATTGGGAATAACTTTTTAATATTATTTTTTTCTCAAATTTCCCACTGAGACTACCATACCAATGAAAATGGAATTTTTGTGATAGATGTATTCCCATTCCTTTCTTTCCAGAGATGTGACAGAGCCAAGGAATTCTAAATTTTAGAGTAGATTTCAACTGGCAGTGTTAAATACCAATTTCTCACACCTGCTTTAACAATATCTTTTTTTTTAATGCAATTTCCTGTTGGGTGTTTTCTTTTTCTACCCATGGAGTATTTAGCACTGATCCAGATAAAACATATGAATGCAGTTCTTCCCTTTACATTTCTTTTTTCCCCCAAGACTGCATTCCAGATGTATACATGTGCATATCTCAACAGTAATGAACACCTAACTAGAGATTAATTTTGCACCTCAACTCTCTGAACAATTCCAGTCCATCAATGAGTTGGAAATAGTATCTATGTTCCTAATGTAGAGAAGACTGTTTTTTATTAATTAATTCATTAGTGAAAACTGAATGATTGGAGACAAATCAGTTCCTATAGACATAGATTGTTGACCCCAGAAGGAAAAATTATATTTAACACTGGGAAGACAAAGATTGTTGGTTTCCACTGAACTTACTGGTTTTGGTACATTCTTTATCACTTAACAATATCAAAAATATGTCAAACAATCTGGAGTTCAGAAAGAAAATCCATGCACACACACAAACATGCAAAAGAAAATAAACCTTAGAGTAAGTTAAAAATTATAAAGCTTCTCAGTAGTAACAAGATGCTTCTGGAAAGAGCTCTTCAGATTTCTCTAGGGTGTTCTAGTTTCCACATAAGATGCACACAATATTTCCTCATTATTAGTTCTTCAGTACAGAGGCAAGAAAGTATCATGTTCTTTGCAGTCACATAAAAAAGTGGTACTTTGAACAAATAATATAGATCAGTAAAATGGAGGAAGGAAGGAAGGATGGAGAGCTTAAGTGATGCACAATTATCAGAGGAAAGGGGCTATGAACCTATCCATCAGGATTAAAAAAAATGCTTGTGAAAACTGATTTAAGGAGGGAAGGAGGAATGAAGAATAAGAAAAACAGAATGCTTGAGCATATGTGTTCCTGCATTACACCTGGTCATGCTTAATCTGCATTGTTTCACATTCATCAAAACAAGACAAGCAGGTGCAAACTGTGGAGTATTATTTGGGCATCTTGTTGATTCAGTCAAATCATCAGTTTTACCAGCAGTAAACAAAACATTTTCTATAAAACTCTACCACTGGCAAAGCAGTATATTTTTCATTTGAATTCCCAAATGTGGACAAGAGATGTCATCCCAACTGTTGTTTCCCTACTTTAGCTTTCAAAAATACAGACTTTTAGTGCCATAAATGGAGGAGTACATTTTTCAAAACATTTTTTTAAAACACGTTGCTGCCCTTTTAAATTATTATTATTATTAAATGGTACTTTCAAAAGCCTCCAGAGAAGTTAGAACAATAGCTCCAGAGATGTTTGAAGAAAGCAGTACTTTTAGTCTATATCCTCATGTCTTTTAACCCTTTCTACATTAAAGGGAGTTTATGATTATATATATGGTTTTGGGAAGTCCCTTAAATCACATTAAGAGTGAATCACTCTCCTTCATAGAAGAAAGCAATGCGATGGAAATGTGAGTTCTGAAAAATTATATTTTGCTGTCTTGCATACATTTATTGTCTTCCATCCTTTACTTTGATTTCTCCATCTGCAAAAGGAAGCTAATGATAGGTAGCTGCTGTGTACCTGGCTGCCATGCAGAGTAGACTTTTAATTGCATTGAGATTATTCAATCATTGAAAATGGTGATGAAACTACCACTGACATTAGTGACTGGAATATGCATAGAAACTGTATTTCTTGGGTTTTGAAAAGCCATCCTCTGTTTTAGCCTGTAAAAACCAGCTCTATCTTATCTACTTTTGGAAACCTCACAAAGTAGTCTGTTCTATTATTTAGCTGTCCCTGCAAGCAGGTATTTTCCCCTAATTTCTGCAATTAATAATTTCTTCAATAAGTCAAGTTAATTATATCCTGATTATAAGAAAAATTCTTTGTATTTACAAATACTTCATAAACACGGTAATAGTTTAGTATGTGAAAACTAATATTGTGTTTCCTCTAACCTTACCTATTTCTATGTCTTCTATGTTTCTCTCATCCTAGGAAGAATTCCTTGTAAACATCTCTATTAAAAATGTTGACATGGTAATTCTAAGGCAGACAAATAACAAAAAAAAATATTTCTCTTTTCTTAAAAATGTCCTTAATGATATCTGTCGTATCTGCAACTAAGTAATTTTGGCTCAAATACCATATTTGAATAGATAAAACACTAAGATCAGTTATTTCCCCTCTCCTGGCAGGATTTTCCTGCCTGTTTTAAATTTGGTATTTGCTGGGGACAAGAGACCAGGTTGACTTAAAAGATATAATATTTACCCTTACTGAATTTCATCATGTTACTTTGAGGCCACATCCTCACTTGTAAAATCCTCTTTTAATTCAAAACTTATCCTTCTCAAGCACTTGGATCTTCCCTACTATATAAGAAAATTCTTTATTCAATTACCATAGCCTTTAATACAAATTCTGTGTAATTCCAGGTCCACAACATATCTCCAAGGGTTCACACAGTAAGTCCTCTCAGTTTCAGAAGTTCCCACTGAATTACAGGGGAGTTTTGTTGGAAAGCAGAGGCTTGTTGAAGCCAAGGAAAGACTGGATGCATACCCCTAACAAGCTCTGTATATGCAAAATCCACAGATTTGCATAAGATTTCTGGAGAAGATTCCTGTGATTTCAGATAAAAACCTGGAAAACAACTGAACACAGGGCTTTTGGGCTACATCAGCACCATTGTGCTGGTTTTGGCTTGGATAATTTTCTTCACAGTAGATGGTATGGGGCTGTGTTTTCGTTTTGTGCTGAGAACAGGGTTGATAGCACAGTGATGGTTTTAGTTACCTGCTGCTGAGCAGCACTTACACAGAATGAAGGCCTTTTCTGCCTCTGATACTGCCCCACCAGGGAGAGGGCTGGGGGTGCACAGGGAGGGGACACAGCTGGGACAGTTGAACCCCAACTGACCAAAGGGATCTTCCACAACATATGGCATCCTGTTCAGCATGTAGCTCTGGAGAAAGAAAATGAAGAGCAAGGAAGGAGAGAACATTTAGGATGGTGTTTGTCGTCCCAAGTCACCATTACATGTGATGGAGTCCTTTCCTGGGAAAGGCTGAACACCTGGCCTGCACAGGGGAAGTGGTGAATGAATTCCTCATTTTGCTTTGCTTGCATACACAGCTTTTGTTTTACCTATTAAATGATCTTTATTAGAAAACATGAATTTTCCCACTTTTCCCCTCTGGTTCTCACCAGGGGAGAGTGAGCAAGTGGCTGAATGGGGCTTAGTTCCTGGCTAGGGTTAAAACACACTTTTCATATCAGCTGCATGCAAATCACTGATAAGACAATTCCTAAAATACAACAAGCATCCAAAGAGACCAAGTAAGGAGAAGGAAAGAAACCTCAGAAGAGACAACTCCTATGGTTTGGAAGCATGTGCCAGATGAAGAATGTTCCTTTGAAAGAAACTCTTCTCTTTGGCCTGATAGACAGCAGCAGAATTAAAACCAGACTGGGCAGATCAGGGAAAGGCAATATAACAGTTATTGGTGGTAACATCTAGCAGTGTTCTATCAGAAAACACAAGGAAAAGCATAGTACACAATGCAACATGAGAGCCACTATGGTCTACTCCAATAAAATGAAAAATAGCTATAGATATCTTGAGTTGTACTTCTAATGTGTAAGGGCAACAGGAAAGTTGTGATAGGGAACAAAAAAAAGTATGTTTTAGACCAGTTTGAAAAAGCAATTATATCAATTTTCAGTGGGAAAAACAAAACAAAACAAAACAAAACCCAAAACTGATACAATATAATACTTAGATTTTTTTCATCTGAGTTCTATTACACATGAGTAATTTTACTCAGTTTTATTTGTCTTTAGAAATAATGGAATCACAGTCAGTAGTAAATACTTGCAGGTTTGAGTTTTTTGTGACATAAAACACAGGAAAACTGTTCTCTGATTTGAAACAATGAAAGTTAATTAGTCATAAGAATTTTAATTTTTTTACAACAAACTGCATGAAGGGTGAAGAGGCAAAGAAAACATGCTTGAAGGATATCCAGACAGATGACATTTAAGAATGTATTATGGGGAACAAAATGTATTTTAGTATGAAACATTGTTCAATTTTCTTACAACTCCTTTAGTTTTTTACCTGATCAATGAGAGATATGTTTGGCAGGCCACTGACAAGTTTAATACCTCATGTGTTTATGTCTCATGCCAAGTATCCTCAGTGAAACTGTAATTAAAAAACAAATTAGGGTGGCCAAAATCCAAGTCCATAAAGATGACAAGTAAGATCTTATTTAAATGTTTAATTCCTCTTGAGAAACACTCAGACATGATTACCATGACAATGAGAATTGTCTCTCTTATTTTCAATTGATATATGATAAGGTCTCTGTAGTGCAATGTCATTTGATACAAATATTTCTAGGAATAGTCTAGCCAATTCAGTGTAGCATAGCTAAAGCAAATTAGTTCACACAAAACCTTTTCTCCAATATGGCACTGCAGTTCCCAAGATAGCTCAGTGTCTTCTAGGTAAGCTATTTCTGTGCCACACACCATTTATTAGACAATCCTGATAGCATAACCTAAGAAAATAAAGACAAATCAGAAAAAGTATAAATTGCATATTTCAAATATTCTGAATAGCTCAGTGAAACTTATTATATTTTGTTAAATAGAAACAAAACACCCCTGCATTTTGAAAGACTACTCTTTTTTTGCTTTTTAATTAATTCCTAAACTAGGAATGTTTATTTGAGAAACACAGCTGTGTGGAAGTTGTGATTTGGAGGAAAAGGAAGATTAGATATTGCAGGAATGAGGAACTGGCTTCTTTTCCAAAATGTATAGTACCATTCTTTTTTTTTTTTTTATTTCTCTCGCTAATGTTTCATGTCCTTATTTGTTGCACAAAGGATACAAATACATACATATTTTCACAAGTAGAGACTATATTTTACCCATGTTCTTTTAAGCATTGAAAGGAGAATTTACTTTGTCTCTCTGGCATTTTTTTCTTGAAAAGTAAGAGCAATAGCTATAATATTTCTGAAATACAATTCTGCCAAACATAAAAATTTTGCTGTTTTTTGGAAACTTGAATTTGAAGGCTAGTTTTCTACCCAGTCTTTTGAACTTTCATGTCTTTCCTGTCCTTTGAGCCATCCATTGCACATATCTGTCTACATTAATTTCCTATTCAAATTACTTTGTAGAGCTGTTTATAAAAATGGTTTTTTGGAAAGTTCCTATGTCCAGCTTTACTTATTCTGATTTTCTTCTTTCTTGATCTATGCACAAAAATCCTGAGAAATTGGTACTTAAAACTTGGTAGACAGACTAATCATACTAGTCTCCTATTATTTTAGGGAATGTTAGAGATCCTAGTAGGGTCATTTAAATGCAGACCTCAGAAAATAAATAAAAGTTGAAATAAAAGAAATAAAGAAGATAACACCACTGTTAAAAAGTCTTCTGTGAAACAGCCATTCAGAAGAAAGGAGACATCCATAATACAGCTTTTCTTTTCAGCCCCTACCTTAAGTTACACTGACCTGGGAAGAGATAAAGAGCCTCCTACATGGAGTTTCTAGACAATTTCAGAAGAATTATCTCACAGTCTCTCACAGTGGTACACCTTTCTCTCTCTTGTGAATTTACTTCATGGAAAGTGGTGGAGAATGATAGACTGAGCCAGTGTGTATGACTTCTTTGTTGGTTCCTTGACTCTATGCCTTTTTCTCCTGTGGCATATCAGCTCCTCACCATCAATTGGGCAATNGATACTCTGGTCTGCCACAGATATGTGATATCTAATATCCCTTGTATATTAGGGGGAAAGGCTAATGGAATCTTGAATGTATGTTTACATGGATCACATAATGCAGAAACTGACTAATGCCCTCTAAAGGCATAGTTAGTTAAACTAGATGTATAGGCAGACTTCACATTAGGAGGATCTAGAGCAATTGGTTATCAGCATACACCAAAAAGAAAGAAGAAGGGGTGGAAAACTTGATCTGAAATTCTTTTCTAACATTTTTAGCTCATAATGTGAAATCCTAACACATTATGTGTCTAGTTGACAAGGTGGTGTTAGGTCAGGAGTTGGACACAATGATCTCAAAGGTCTTTTCCAGCCCAGTTCATTCTGTGATTCTGGGATGATGCACTCAAACATTTAATCCCAGTTATTAAAAACTCTAGTAATATTCTGTTAAATGGCAAGTTGTCAACCTCTTACAAGTTTGGAAGAGAGAGTTATCCTGTTGATCCAGAATAATGAAATACAAAAGACCCAGTAACATTTCCCAGAGGAAGGAGATTTAAGCTTAAGTATTTATTCATTGCCCTCTTTTAGTAAATGTTTATTTGAAAACATTTGAATCAGCCTGCTAATATGCAATAATATATTCAAAATGCAAATATAAAATTATACTACCAATGTAAATTGTCCAGCTACAACAAGATGGGACCATGTGTTATGCATAAAGCAGGTCTATGGTAGTTTAAACAGTAGGTATTTTTTCACTTGGGAAGACATTAGTTTTCAAAAACATAGATTAAAGAAAAATCATTAAAAACTTGGCTTCTCTTTCATAAGAAGAATAGTATATTTCTTTGAAAAAAAAATCCCTGAAAGAGGAAGGGATTGTAAAATGAATATACACATTAGAACATTATGAAAGGTTTTGTTAGAGAAAATTAAATAAAAAGATAAACAAAAGTACAAATCTAGCATGTGAAGACATCTGGACTGAATATATCATGAAATCTTATTACAGAGAGAAGTGAGGTTTAGAAGAACCAGGATGGGATGATTAGGAAGGCAGTAGAAAAGAAGAGCATGAAGGACAAACACAGTGTTAAAATGGTACCAGAACATATAGTTCAAATTAGAAATTTAAAAAATTAGAAAAACACAAGTACTTGATGTAAAACAATTATAAATATTTCACTGTATTACGTGCTCCTCAAAATATGTTTCTGTTGTAGTAGTTGCAGTAGAAGGCCATAATGAAATCTCTTCCAGAATTTCCAGACCTGCTTAGTCATGCCCAGGAAAGATGAATTCAGAATGCAAGAGGTTCTGATAAGAACATGCAAGGTCAGCTATCAAGTGGAGCATATCTCTTTCAAGAAAATCTTGTAAAATGAACATGGATGAAAGATACAATTATTTCCTGTTATTACATCATGTTTGCTAACACCTGTCAACCATAATAATTTATTCAAACCATAGTAATAGTGATAAAAACCAAATAGCTATATAATAGCCATTTTAAAAAATAACCAAATAAAAACAAGTTTTGGCCAAAAGACTAAGGGAAGACACAGCACTGGCTTTCAAATGCATCCACAACAATTGCCTTTTTTCTCATAATAAGGAGTTATAAAAGCAGAGCTATTTCCCTTGTCATGTTTTCTGCATCTTCCTTACTATCCAAATAATATGATGATCAAAGTATATCTTACCCCCATTGAAGATAACCTGTTCCTAGACATGTTTTATTGTTCATTCAAAGAATAAGAGAAAGAAGACCAAGGATTTTAGGGACACTGGAGATAAAAGGAAGCAGAAAATAGCATCTTTTTAAACTTTTAACAGTTAAGTTTTAAAAGCTGTCATTTTCTGTAAAGAAATAAACAAATTTTGAAATTATCGAGCATTTCTTATTGAAAGACAGAGCTCTATGTTCTGGAAAAAAGGTTTTTGATTAAAGTAGATGTGTAAGGCCCATCAAATTCAGTATAGTATGTCTTATTCATGGCCTCTAAGCCAACCCTCAGACAGCCATAAATCTACAGCATTATCCAAGATGTATTTAAAGAAAAAAAACTGCTTGACACCAGAGAAAAGGTTAGCACTACACTGCAGGGATTCTAATTCTTAGTTTCATTAAGGAATTAAATTAGAGCAGAACTTTTACCCTTTCCTTCTCTCTCCATTTCAAAAAGAAATGTTGACCTCAAACAGACTTGCTGCTCATCTTCAGTATTTTGCAACCTTTGCTTCACAGCAAGGGCAAAGGCCTCTGCATTGATATTCTGAAGGAAATCTGCATGGCACTGTTAGGAATGGGCAAATGATCTGAAAGTCCCTGCACAGCCAATATAATTCTGATTAAAGCTTGGCATTTGTTTTCTTGCTCCTTGGAGCAGATAGCATGCTGCCTGGAATTAGAAATATGAAAGGCAGAGGAACTTCCTACTGTGCACAGAGAGTATTCTTTCCTCCTCACTTTCAAAATGCAGCTAAGTTTGAATATTTTTCGTTGTTGTTGTTTTCCGGACAAATCATTAAAATAAGGTCAACCTTTTTTGCCATTTCAGAATGAGATTTGCTGTGTCTCACATATTTTCCTCCAGAATTACTGAGAAAGATCTTGCTCTACCAGCTTCATCACTGATACTTCACCTCTGGCATTTTAGAATGGAAAAATCATGATTTAGCTCTTCAAGCAAAAAGAGATATATATAACTTTTGAGAGAACCTTTTATCTATTATAATGGGTTTATTTCAAATATCTATAGCAAAATCCTAAAATTTTGAAGGAAAGTTCTTATTTGAGTATGTGCATATTCACTTAGTAACATCAAACACATTTGTGCCCACATTTTAAACTCTGAGTTAATGAACTGATTAATTTTCACTTAAATGCACCTGTCAAAAACCATGGATGCAGACTATGTTTGTCCAAAAGGCTCCCTAAATTGTGCAGAAAATGTTCAAGTGCAATATGAATTCACTTGAAGTCAGTGGTAGAACCATCATTAGTCTTCAGGAATTCAGGATTTCAGTTTTTCTTTCCATCATATGTGTATATTATTCAAAATCAATTGCAGTTCACATTTAACTTGTGCCATACTTCAACGAAAACATTTACAGTGCAATCTCAAAATAAGCTATTGACAAAAAAAAAATCCCACAGTAAAACTTACAGAACTGCCATAACTACTTTTGTAGTTGTTCATGAAAGTTACAAACAGTTTTTCAGATAAGAAATGCTTGGTCATCACAATTTTTATTTTTTCAGAAATTATAGATTTTGGCTGTATCAGTTCCTTTTCAACTATGAGACAGAGTATCTGGATAAAATGTCAATGCTTTGTTAGTTGCAATAAAGTTGAACTCTGCAGGAAAATGAGCACAGTAGTAGCCAGTGTCCAGAAAACTCATTAAATAGGATGGAGGTATTCCCAGATGATCTAGTTTTTCCTTGAACAGTCTCAGTCAAATGATTTGGGACCTGGACCAATAGGTTTTCCTGTTTCTCCTCTATAAAGAGGCCAATTGTTTGTCTCATTTTGCCTCAAGGATCCAAGGGCATGCACAAATTTTTAAAAAACTTAAACTGTCCAGAGATACAAGAAACAATTGAGGGACATTATTGAGATTTCCGACAAAACAGTGTGAAAAAATTAGTTTCTATTAGAGGTATGCATCTGGTTATCTGTATAAGGGAGGGACCACTTCCCACCTCTCTCTTTTTTTCCTCTGGCTCTATTGCCTTTCTCTATCTTCTTGTCTTTCTCTTGTCTTTCTCTTGTCTTTCTCTTTTGTTTCCTTTGTCCCAGCACTGGACCATCAATGTGGCAGGACCAGCCCAGGACCTGAGGACTGGTGCTACTCTGTGTTTTCTTCCCTTGCTTTGTCTGGGCTAAGCACAGTGACCATCATCTAACCCCATACCCCATACTGAACTTGGCTGTGGGACTGGGAAGCTTCTGTAAAGGTGTGTTGTGTGCCTGCTCTTTTGGATGTGTGTGGTGGCTTGTGAGGCAGCATCTTTGAGGAGAGTGTTGTGGGAGGTGAGAAATGTACTATACAAAATAAAGGGCTTAAAGCCAACACTTTTTGTGGAAATGTATTTTAAGAAGGGTGAGTTAGCCCATACCTTTTGAGTCAAAACAGTGGGCTGGTTGCCAAAATTATAGCAATTGTACAATAAAAGCATAGGAGTTCCCTGAGATGTCTCTGTTCTGCATGGCAAGAAAATGAACATCACAGCCCCAACCAGTGGGTTATGATAGTCAGTCTCTTTTTTGTTTGTAAACTAGTTTTATTATGTAGGAATTATATCTCAGGAAACTTGTTTTACTATTTTCCTCTGGGCAAAGTTTAGATTTTAGGTTTTGGTATTACTACTGTTGTTGCAGCTATGACTTTTTCATAGATAAAAATACTTACTTTTAACTTGAGTTGGAGTGTTAAGTACAGTATTTTTCTGTTCAGAGAAGAATCCACATAAAGGTTGGTTTAGCTTTTCTGCTATACTTAGGAGCAACAATATCAAACTGAAAAAAACCTAAGAATCCAGAAACTATAAGTGGCATACTTCTTTCTGATGTTTTCGCAATGCACAAACTATTTCAGAGACTACTGTAATAACATTTTTGATCAAGGTAATGTGAGCTCAGAACATCTCATCTAAGTGAGCAAGAACTGCTTGCTTATCAGACATGTACTTTATTTGCAGTTTTTATGCGGCAGTGCATTATGGTGATCTAGTCCAAAATCTTACCTAATACAAACCTTCTTATGTTAAGAAAAGTTCCATTTCTAGGAATTAAATGGTCCTGTGTTCACTCACATTTTCATCCGTCTTGATAATTTTATTTTTTTCAATAGAGGTAATCTGAGTCTGTTGAATTAACCTTTAAATCATCTTCAGGCCATGTAAACTGGGAATTTTTTTTTTTTACAGGTTACTTCTGGCCTATGTCCACTGGACCACCGAAACAAAATTCTTGTTAAGATCAGTGCCAAGTCATGCCTCAGGGGTTGGTGTTGAGACCTAAGCTGTTTAACATCTTTGTCAGTGACATGGATGGTGGGATTGAGTGGACCCTCAGCAAGTTGGCCAATGACGCCACACTATGTGATGAATTTGGAGGAAAGGGAGGTCATCCAAAAGGACCAAGGCTTGAGATGTGGGCCTGTGTGAACCTCATGAAGTTCAACATCCTGCACCAGGGTCAGGGCAATCCCAGGCACAAATAGAGGCTGGATGGAGAATGAACCAAGAGCAGCCCTGCCAAAAGTACTTGGTGGTATTCATGGATGAGAGACTGGACATGACCCACCAACGTGCATTTCTGCCCAGAAAACCAAATATGTCCTGTGCCACATCCAAAGCACCTTGGCCAGCATGGCAAGGGAGGGAATTTTGCCCCTCTGCTCCGCTCTGGCGAGACCCCACCTGGAGTACTGCACCCAGCTCTGGGGTCCCAGCACAGGGATGACATTGACCTGTTGGAGCAAATCCAGAGGATGGCCAGAGAGATGATCAGAGGACTGGAGCACCTCTCCTATAAATACAGGCTGAGAAAGCTCAGATTTTTCCAATAGAAGGCTCCAGAGAGACCTTATCGTAGCCTTCCTATAACTAAAGGAGGCTACAAGAAAGCTGGAGAGGGACCTTTTGCTAGGGCATGTAGTGACAGGACACGGAAGAATGGCTTTCAGCTGAAAGAGGGTAGGTTCAGACTAAATATTAGGAAGAAATTATTTATTGTGAGGATGGTGAGGTGCTGGAACAAGTTGCCTACAAAGCTGTTGATGTCCCATCTCTGAAAGTTTTCAAGGACAGGTTGGATGGGGATTTGAGTGATGTGGTCTAGTGGAAGGTGTTCCTATCCATGGCACAGGAATTAGAATTAGATGATCATTAAAGTCCCTTGCAACCCAAACTTTTCTCTGAATCTGATTCTACAAAAGCACTTAGCTACTGGATCCTTTGGAGAGCACTCAAACATGTCTTTGCTATATACCTGGACATGCCAAGCTTTTTAATGACTGTAATACTTATTCTGAATAATCATTTAAAAATAATAATTTCTTTCCCAGTACACTATTCCATTTTTCTTGATAGGACACAGCTAATAAGGCAAAGAGGCTTATTTAAATAGACCCTGAAGCTGAGAAGGAGAAGGTTCTGCTTATGTTGCTGTTAATAGCCTTTGGCATGACAGCTGCAAAGTTATTAATTCACCAACCTATGCCTTGGTTTCCTTATATAAGTTATCTATGCCCTGTGTAGAATGGTCTTACCATTATGAGGGAAGAAAAGCTGGTGATCAAATCTGCATTTAAGAATTTGCTGTATTTTCCTGTTCTGACTATCTTCTGAAAAATTACTATTCTAATAATTGTTTGAGAAATTTCTTGACATTTCACAAATCAACCTAATTACTATCACTCAGCTGTTATTTTTTATGAAATGTTTATCTAATGTAAACACTATTTTTAAAACTTTTGTCTTTACAGGCAGAAATAAGTTTTTTTTCTGACATTTTAAACAGAATTTAAAAATTATTTCTACATTTACTCCAATCACTTGAGTTTATTTTGCACCACTGAAGTTTAAGGAAAACTTCCCACTAATTTTGTTGAGATTTCCATCAATGACACTTTTTCCTGACAACACTAGCAAGCATGTAGTCATGATGACATTGTGTTTGCCAACTGAAGCCTTCAGAATCCTCTGTTGTCACCACGTACACAAGCAATTTATAAGATGTTCTTGCACAATAAAACAAGCCATTGCCATATGCTTGGGAGACTGATAGGCTGGAAGAGATTTTCTATAGCAATTGTGCTAATAGAGACTACTTCCTGAAAAATCATGATTGAAGGAGAGTGAGTAAATTAAGAAAGCAATGGCCTTTTTTGCCTGAATATCTTGGTTTATAGAAATCTGCTCATCTCACCTGTAATAAATTACAAATCATCTTTGGAGTAAATCAGAGAGAATTTTATACAAATAGGAGGATTTCTGATATATTCTTTAATATTAAATTCAACCCTAAAAAGCACTACTGGTAAAAATTTTGCCCTATATAGGATTATCAAGAGTAAATTTGTATTGTTTCTTTTCTTCTTGGAAGAAAATTTCAGAAAAGATGATTATAAGATATTAGTATAATTAGTATCCACATAATGATATATATTTTATTCCTTCCATGCATTTTATTCCCTCACTGTTACTGAGTTTGTCTAAAATACACATGTTTCTCCTAAATACCCTTGTCTGATTTGTCATTTTGGCTCTGTGTGTCATTGGTCCCTCTACTGTAGTGGCACCAGTTATGTGGTCATGACTGTTAATAGAATTTAAAACAGGGAATTTTCAATTCAACATAAAGAAGAGAAAAATAAAAAAAAAAATCCCTTGCATTTTCTTGGCTTGATCAGTAAGAAAATATTCCTCAAAATCAATACATAAGCCAGAAAACTGAGATTAATCAAGCTTCAGTAAACTATAGACAACTTTTAATGCATTTAAGTAAAATGCCAGATAATAACTAGTTTTTACCACAGCATTCTTTGCAATAGTACATCTTGTGTGCTCACATGATGCCTTCATGAAAACACCAGGAAAGAAACTTAATATCACTCACAATAAAAAATCAAAAGTAACAAAACTTTTTTTCAGTCATAGCTATCTGAACTTTATTTGACTTTAGTCCTACAGGAAAGGAAAAAATAAATTAAAAAAGGAAAAAAGCCAAAAGTCATCTTATTTTTTTATGAAATAGCTTCCACAATGGTCAAAATAGTATTTCAGTGCTTCAACTAAACCAACAGAATGATTGTGGCAGACACACAGCATTGTCTGGCTTCTTTCTAGAAGATACATTACAAGTCTTGATGTGATTTTAGACAAGTATAGATACATTGAGACAATGTTCATTCACATCATTTATGCAAAGGAAAAAAACCGGCATCTAACAGGAAAAAAAAGTGCTACATTATAGACATAAGGATATATTCAATAACTGTGTAATGCCATAGCAACAGCAATAACCCACTGCTTTGAATGCTTTGTTCAAAATACATTTCTCTTAAAACCTAAACTTTTGTTTTTTAGCATACAAAATCATTCTGCCAAGACAACAGGATTTCAGTTGAGGATGGTTGGATGTAGCTAGAAAAACAGAAGTAGCACTTCCAGGAGAGGGGACCAATGTCTCCTCTAAAGTACAGCTGATAAAAAAATAAAATTTGTTGTGAAATTCTGGGTTTTATGGTTGATGTACATTACATCAATAGAGCTCAGAACTGATCTTAAAGACTGATGTCCCAACACAAGACAAGTACATCTCTTAGGGCAAATACTGCTGTGATGGTAAGGTAACTGAAACTGGATTTCAACATCTGCAAAAAGACAAGCCCATGATGGAACAAGATCAAATCATAGTTTCATATCATTATTACCCTCGATCACTAGAGAAGAGAAGGCAGTATTTGTTGCTTTTGCACAACACCTCTAATTTTCTTCATTGTACTTGACGTGAACCACATTAGTCTCACACTAATTCCATCATAGTTTACATTCTCTTCCTCTAACTCAATTTCTCAGGATTAACCCACCTCCAAAGAAAAGTAATTTTCCTATTTGCCTTCCTCCTATCTCACTGAAACCTTTATTAAATGAGCTTCCTGATACATAGTGCACTGTTTTTTGTAACAGGTTTAAATATTTTTCCCTGAAGAAAAACAAATTCAAGAGCAGTTTTTGACGAGGAAGTGTTTATATCCAAAACCTAAAACCAATTTGGATTTGTCATCAAAAAAAGTACAAATATTCCTCTAGTAATTTTTTCATGCAATGAAAAAAATTATTATGGTTTGTCAAATAATGTTTAACAGTTCAACTTCTGTGCACTGTGTCACACTTTCTTCCACTCCTTTCAGGAAAAAAACAGAAGATTAAATTTGAATAAAATATCAGGAATTAATCTCCCACATGCTGTTCTCAGAGAAAAGGAAAAAAAAAAGTTTATGCAAACCCAATCTATTGAAAGGAGCATGTATTTTGATCCTTGTGGCAGAACTCTACTCCTTATTAGCACTGAAGTGTCCTGGCAAATGTCAAAGGACAGTTATGCCAGATGATATTTCAAATGTCTAACAACTTATAACACTATGGTATGACACAGGGAGTATATTACTAAAGATGTTCTGGTCATTGACAGCTTGAAAATAAATTTAACTGAGGTTTGTGATGTCTTAATTTTATTTAAAAGAACACTAGAACAAATAAGCACATTGCCAGATGTTCATTGTCAAAGCAACTGAGCTCTGTTTTGGCTGAGCTTTGCAGTTCTTGCAAGACAACATAGAAGATGCCACCTCTTGCAGGGCAGCAGATGAAATCAGGTTTTGAGCACAGAGGGAGCACAATTTACTGTAAGTATTTTTTAGCGGCCTCAGCAAAAACTTTGTTTCATAAAGGATAAAAAAAATTCTTCCTCTGCAAACAAAGATGTTATTAACTTTACATGATAAATGCTTGCCTTCCTCTAGACATTAAGCCATGTTTTGTGCAGGCTTTGCAGAAACTGTAAACTGAGTTATAGTACAATTTTCCATGTCTTTGACATAGCAACCATAAAGAAACCCTCATGGAGTGCACAGAGCTGCAAGGGAGGAGCTAAGATGACCACTGTATAATTGGAAAACTGTATAGGTGATCTGGATGGAAAAGGGAGGAGGATAAACCATTATGTCTATTTATTGTCCCTGACCACAGTCGCAGGATGGATGATTTGGTTTATTTTCTTCATTCTTTTCTCCTGAGATAAGGAGATGTGTGTGAAAAAAATCATTGGAAAAGCAGTCAGAAATCTATTCAGAATTAGCCATAAGGAGTCCAAAAATATTACTAAGAGCAGTAGAAAGTAAAAAAGGTTTACACTTTACTTCTAACCTATTCTTCTGGGAACAGAGTACAACAGCCTAAGAAAGTCAACTACCTACAAAGAAAAAAATAAGTAGCAAAATAGCATATATTTTGATTCTTTCTTTATTTTAAAACAATAAACAATAGATTTCATTTAATTTTAAATAAATGGTAACTCCTATTTAGATTCCAGATATTATTATTTTATAAAGCTGTTTTTAATTCGTACTCTTTGCTATTAGTCATTTGTAAAATATGGTGTTCAAAACTTTAAGTGTGTATTTTTATATAGAGTAGTTTTATCTGCATTAATAAACTTGTTGACTGAAAATAGTGGATGGGAATTTTGGTGAAACTCCTGCCACTAGGAAAGCTATTCACTTGCCCAAATATTTAGGGATTCAGCTTTCCAGCTATCTGAAAAATACATTGAAAATTTGAGATACATTGAAAGTAAATATCTACAGTGAGAAAAGAAATATATTCCCTGAAAACAAACAAACAAACAAACAAACATACAAACTCATCATTTTGTGAACGATTGTTGAAAAAAAAGGAAAAAAATCCCATTGTTTTCCTTCATACTATCTAACACATTTATTGTAT
Source organism: Alaudala cheleensis (assembly GCA_013398995.1). Classification (NCBI taxonomy): domain Eukaryota; kingdom Metazoa; phylum Chordata; class Aves; order Passeriformes; family Alaudidae; genus Alaudala; species Alaudala cheleensis. The sequence goes on along the minus strand of VWYE01021664.1, from coordinate 4,076 downwards.
ATTAATGTGAGTATTTTAACTTTTAATATTTTACATGTTATCAGTTTCTCATATAATTGGAAACAAATACCAATATTTAATATTTGCTTTATCAAATGATCATCAAACACAGTCTGGATCCCACAGGTTCCTGAAGATCTTATGCTCTGATACTTAAGTAGTCCAAAATTAAAATCCATTTGAAATAGCTGACATTATATACCATCTTATTCTAGATTTATTCCACATTCTCATAATTTGGTAAATTTACAGTATATGCTGCAGCATTTCCTCTTAAACAGTGTCAAAAGGAACCAACTTTCACGCACAGTGAGATCAATGACAAACTGCATGTATATAGTATTTCTAAAGAAGAAAGGATGAATTTAAATTAAAAAAATATTCAGACATCCAAATGCTGGAGGGAATATACTTTACAGGGGTTGGGCAAGAAAGAGAACACAGAGGCAGGTTTTTCCCCCTCCAGTATGCATAGTATGGCTCTGTATGCTGGTGGTGCTGCAATGACTTCACAGCCCACTAAAAGTGACTGCATGGCTGCCTCTGGAAGTCTCAGCCCTATGGTCACACGAAGCTTCCTACCTCAAATATCAGGTCAAATATTTATATGAACGGAAAAAAAGAACTTTATTGTTAGGAAAATGCCTGACAGAAGTATTGGTCAAACTTGAATTTGACCATCAGAATTTTTTTTTTCTTTTTTTCCCATCTAGTGCAAGATGGAATGCAGAGAACAAAGACATTCTGGGTGTTCCTGTAAAGAGAGAGAGGAAAAAAAAATGGATGAAGTATGGGAGATGTAATGGACAAGAAAGAATGAAAGCAACAGACGAAGAGAAAAGGACTTTATGTTCTTCCTTGAGACTGACAATGACAGAGATGGTACAAAAAGCACAGGAGCATTACAGAGTGCTGCAGAAGTATTTGTTGTTCTGTCAGATTAGAAATAGAAATAACTCACTAGTCTGAGCCTGGGGGACTTACGTAAGACTTCAGTCTAAAAGTTGGCTCCTGTAAGATCTAAGAACAAAGAGAGACGAGTAATACAAAAATATGTTGGGCTGTGTCAGTTTTCTCCTATCCAAATACTTTTATAAATTTTGTTAATACCCCTTTTAAAAATCCAAACCCCATTTAAGAAATAAAGACATTGAAATATGTTTTGCACTGTTAACTGTTCACTACACTTGGGAGATGAGGAGGGGTTTACAGTGGGCTGTGACTGTGCCACGAAGTGTGCTGTAACTGCCTGCCCGAAAATTTTCTCCATCAGTACCTTTAGCCAGCTGGCAGAGCTTAGATCAGCTCCTGGCTTTCATTTCCCTGTCACTGATCACGGCAGAAATCCTTTCAGAAGAGGGGGCTTCTCTTCTTAGGATTGTAATTACCAAGCTGAACCTCTGTGTTTAGAGCCATCTACTGAAATGATTCCTCAAAACCTTGCCATTCTCTTAGAAAGAAAGCTATGGGGTAAAATAAAATCATCATGAGCGTCTTCCTCTCTCTTCCCCATGCAATGTAAAAGCATTCCTTGCCACTAGTTATGTCTTTTGAACAGTTTTGACAGAATGACTGGGGAATTAGAGACATTTTCATGTATCATTTCAGCACATTTAAGGTGTTTCTGTGTTTGTGATGTTTTCACATGCATTGGCAGAGGAGCAGGTGGATCACATCAGTCCCTGACAGTTCAGTGGCTTTGAATCTCACACTCCTTTACATCATGTATTAGATCCGATTCTGCGTGCACGTTTCAGGTCTAACATAGTGTTGTGTTTTTAAATTTTAATTTTCTCATTTGCTTACAAATGTGAAAATAACTCTATCCCTCAGCCATTTTTCAGCTTCTACTGCCATCTAGAATAGCCCTATTTTTTCCTTTATAGAAGTCCTTCATTCACTTCAAACATCACTGGGGGTATTTTATATAATCAAATGCCATAATTATACAATAATTTTCCAATAGATTAACACTGTAGTTTCAGATGAAACCAAACTGCAGCAGTTTGGGGGAAGCAATGTCAATCTGTCTTCATATCAGAGCTAGGTTCAACACTTCTCTTTGAGTACTGCTCTGGGACCTCAAAAAAAAAATGCTGTTTCAGGTGGTGAAACTGAAAGTTTACTTATAGCACCATCCTAACAATCCTTTTCTACAAGATGTTAAATAATAAACCGCCTTTTTCTGAGGTGTTTTGGGCTCAAAATCAGGAAGAATTTTTAATTTATGTTGCAGCTAAGTGACCTGGCTTTTACTCCAGGAGCTCACTAAAGATATAGCAAAGAAATGATGGTCAGATATTTTCACTTCTTATATCAGCGGAAGTTTTCTTTGTCCTTCAGGTAACTCTGTAACCTTGAAGCTGGAGCAGTTCTGAGATTTATTTAGAAGTTCAGAGCAGTCGTGTAATCAAGGTGCCTTGTTACCACATCTGAAATGGAGCACTTGAGATCTGGGCTCCTGAGGGCAGCCACACAGATATTAGTTCATACTGCTCAGGGGGCGTCTATTTTTCCCTGCCTTAACTGGTATACTGCAATTTTCTGTTCTTGCTTCCCAAGCTAATTCTTGTTGGTGAGCAGTTCAATGGAAAAGACACATATTGTGCCTCAAACAGGTCTGCAACTCTGCATAAATTGCAATTAAGATACATCTCTCCTAATTAAAGCATTTGACAATTCAAAGCAATTTTAATATCAAGTTTAGGGATTTTAATTTTCCATGTTCCATTAATTCATCAAAATGCAGTTTATAAATATTCTTATAAACATATGCAAAAGGCTGTGCCTTTTCAGACTTTGACACTGTCCCAATTGCTTTATGAACTTTGAAACAGACAACATGTTTAAGACTTCACTAAAATATATTCTGTAGAACTAAGCCTTTTAAAGTTTTATTGGTGTCTCTGTTTTATATTAATTGTGTTGCGTGTCCCCAGGTAATTTCACAAAGGGCATTTTAGAAAGGCAAATTCAGCTGATGGATGAATTTCTCTGCAGAGGTTTATTAACATTTTTGTCAATTTATCCCATTAAGTACAGCAACATCCCTGGGTGGTAATGAAGTGCAGTAGCAGCAGAGGCTTCACACAATGATGGCAGAGAGATTCCAATAATTTTCTCAGTAGTATCTTCATAGCACAAGTAAAATGCTGATCTTTACAAGTATGTCTGGGTGAGTAAAAACCCCACACAGATAAAATCCAAAATATATATTTATGAATGTTAAAGTGAACATACCTCATTATGTCCTCAAACTTCACTAGCAGCCTAGGGCATGGAATTAAGAGGAATTAACAGTATTGACAGCAATATTTTCCCTGGTAAAGCAAACATACCAGAAATTTGTGTAAATATATGTAGAGGCTGACAAATGAGGCACGTGTAGCAGAAACTTGACCCTGAAATCTCACTTTATCTTAAAGGAGCGATAAAACACACAACCACCCCACACTGATGCCCACAAATGCCAGTGAAATGGTTTCTCTTTATTTCAGCAGGCAGTGTAATAGGATATCAAAAGAATGCTTGAAATTCAAATTTTGACTACTAAATATTTACAACAATGGGATTATGAATAAGTTAGATTTCTTCATGGGGATTTTTCAGCAAACAGCTTCAAATAATTAGTTTGAGAAACTGCAATTTATCTTTTTTCAGAAATATCTCAAAAAAGAAAAAAATAACTAAATAATTCATTGCAACTACTCCCTCCTGTGACAGTGACTCCCCATTTCTCAGATCACAATTTACTTTTACTGCATTACCATGGTTTTTTCCTATAATGAAAACATAAGTACTCATAAGATTCTAAGAAATATTATTAATGCTACACTAAAGAACACACATTACTTTTTAAACTTTTTTGAAACTTAAGTAAAAGAAACTATAATAAAATAAGGATAATGGAAAAAAAAGTAAGTACTAAAAGGGATTTGAAGAACTCTGCTTAAAAAGCTGATCATAATATTAAATACTACTTTAAAAGAAATCAAAAGTATTCTTGAAGTTTAAATTATTAGGTTGTTCATGGTCAAAAAGTGGGAAATACATCTGCTGTTACACTGTGGGGGGGG
>VWYE01021663.1:12735-27854 GCA_013398995.1 Alaudala cheleensis | reverse complement strand
ACCAGATCCTGGCATGGAGCACCCCTGGATGTAGGGACAGACTGGAATTTTCACACTAGAATTAAGTAGATTTTAAAAAAAGTGCATTATAATTCAATAAAAACCCTCTGTGGATATGGGTGCAGCACGTTCCACATGGATAAAAAACAAGCAAAAAATCCAACCTAAATAAAAAAAAATTAAAATCTTAATATCATATCATACCTGAGGTTTGGGGACTTTTCCAACTTTAACAGTTCCAATTCCAACTGCTCTGCTGCAGAAACATCCCTGACCCCTCACACACCACATAAACAAAGGATTTTAATTCAGAACTTTGATGCCCAGGCTGAATTTTCTCTGTTTCTGCATTTAAGAAGCCCCCAGCCTTGAGGGCAAATCATCTGTAAAAGGTCCTAAAAAATTCTGTCTCCAAACCACAGAGGATGAACCTCAGAAATGAACTTGTAAGACAGCAGCAATTTCATTCTTAAGCAACCTTAAAACCAAAAAAACCACACAAGTGTAAAATTGTCAATGAGTTTAATGACTTCAAAATCTGCACTTTTCAATACAAGCTTCATATTTAAAAAAAAATTATCAAAAATTTAACATTATACTTCTGCTAATACATCTATATATTTTTTTAAAAAGAATATTTACACAACTCCCAGCAAAAAAAAATAGAACTTAAGCATAGGAAAATTTCAGCAGAAAATAGCTTAGCTAAGTAATATGGCTTCCTGATTGCTGCACTGATCAACAGGAAAAAGGGGAAAACACTGCTATAATAAAATGTATTTTATATTTGCAGCTTTGCACAAGCACCCCATGGTTTATGAACCACCACACATTGGCAAAGCTGCTAAAGAAATATCTACCTCCTACCTGTAAACACACGAAGACATGGATTTTGTAAAGGAACCATAGAATTATCAAATATCTGAGCTTAAAAATCTGAGTGCAAATCAATTCACATTCATAAAACCTGTAATTGGAATTACTGAATTGATTTAAAAATTGGTTCTGGAATTCTTGAGGCTATTTCCTTGTTCTTGTGCTGGATCTTGTTCTCCTCTCCATCCCTCCAGTGCTCTGAGCTGCCCTTGCATCTTCTTCTCCAAGTTTAGTTTTGTTTCTTCTTCCTCTTTGTAGAGACCCATTTTCATCATTCCCTGTTTGGAAAAAATGTCAATTTTTGTCATCAATCAAACATTTCCCACAAAATTCCATCTTTTGCAAGGAAATGTCCCCAGTGACAACATTCCAAAGATTCCACCTCTGAATCCAACAAACCAGACACCAATCCCACACACTTCTGAACATCCAACATCCTTTCAGCTGGATCCCTGAGGATCCACAGCTATTTCTGAAAGTAGGTTAACATTAATGAGAGCACCAAAACCAATTAGCTGCCATTTTAGCTAAAATTCCTTCCACTGATATGTCAAACTAAAACTGAACAAACACCAAAATCCTGCAGAAATGAAAACTGAGGAAGTTTTATGGCAGGAACTTCCTGGCTGTGTAGCTTGAAAGAGTTGTTTCATTTCATGTCATTTCTACTTCAAGGCCTTCATTTGATAATGTTTTCTGATTTGGAGTTTTGAAGTCAAGCTGGAAATCCCAGGGAATATTTTAGGTGGCAGCAGGAGGGGCTGTGCCCAGTTTGGGTCCCTCAGCTCAGGAGGGACATGGAGGGGCTGGAACAGGACCAGGGAAGGGAACAGAACCCCAGGAGGGGCTGAAGGAGCTGGGATCTGGGAGNTGGAACAGGACCAGGGAAGGGAACAGAGCCCCAGGAGGGGCTGAGGGATCTGGGAGCTTTTCCAACTTTAATGATCCCATCATTCTGTGACCTACAGCAGCAGTTCCCAGAGCTCTGCACACCATTGTAGCTGCACATCACTCAGCCAACCTGAGCCAGGGAAAGGGGAAGCCAATCCTTTTCTTACCTGATTTGAACTTTTTGGCTGCCACATCCTCAGCTGGCAGCTGGCATTTCCTCCTGCGGGAGGTGGGGGCTGCCTGGGGAGCAGGATCACCCTCCTGGCCTTTTCCAGGCTGATTCTCCTCAGAACCAGGGGATGCTCCACTCCAGTCCTGAGTTTCCAGAGTGTTGCCATGTTCTGGCAAGTCACTGCTTTTATGGGGAGAAGTGGAAGTAGCTGCCTCTAATGAGAATTCCACCTTCCTCCTATTATTCCTCAACTGCCTTGTCCTTCCCTGGCGTGGATTATTTTCTGGAGATGCATCTTCACTTCCTCTAAGAATCCTCTTCTGGCCTCTGCCTCTGGGCAGGTTGGGTTTGCCCCTGAGAGAAGTGGAAATTGTTTCTTCAGGAGTGGAAGAAGCTGTTCTCTTCCTGCCCACTCTTGATGGATTTTCTTTTGCAGGTGGAGCTGCTTCCAAAAGTTTACTCTGTTCTTCAGGAATTCCATCTTTACCATCTTCTGGCAAACCCTGAAGTGAGGTGGGACTAAGAGCCATTGAAGGGGTTGCTTGCCTCAAGCTCCCTTTGACAAGATCCCTATTTTCTTGGGAAGAATTGTCCAAACTCACTTTAGCTTCCCTATTGGTATTTTTTCGACCTCTTTGCTTTGACAGGACCTGGTTTCCCTCAACAGAACTTTTGGCTTCTACCAAGGGGGCAGTTTCCTTCCTCCTGCCTCTTTTGAGTTGATTTTCTTTTCCAGATGCATCCCAAGTTTCTAAGGGAACATTCTGCTCCTCTTTGGGAGCCTGTTCTCCATCCCCTGCCGGCAGCCCGCGTTTCCCTCGGAGAGGGATGGCATTGGTTGTGTGTGATGCCAGAGCAGCTCCTTTCCTCCTGCCCCTTCCTGCTGGCTTCTCCTCTGCACAGGACACTGCTTCCAAAGGCACAGTTTGCTCTTCATGGGTACCCTCACTTTTAGTTTCTGACAAGCCACACTGTCTCTGGAGAGGACTTGAACTTCTTGCCTCTGCTGCCGGCTCTGTCCTTCTCCTTCTGTCCCTTGCTGATGCATTCACCTGTAAGGTTTTATTACCCACAGCTGGATTTTCATCCTCTCTCTCTGCCACCTTTTTAGCATCTCCTGCCAGCACCCCACACCTGGTTCTGACAGAGGGAGATCTGCTCTGTGATGCTGCAGCCGCCTTGCGCCTCCTGCCCCACCTCGGTGCATTGTCCTCTGCTGGAGAGGGAGCAGCTCCCACAGCTGATCCTTGCTCTTGCACCACAGCCTCATCTTCCCCGTGATCTGCACTTGATGTTTGCTCTTCCATCAAGGCAGGACTAGCTTTCTGTGGGATGGAATCAAGTTGCTTTCTCCTGCCCCTCCTTCCCTGTGCAGGAGGATTTTCAGAATTCTCATGGTGATTGTCTTTGTCAGTCACCACTTCATCACCCTCAGGGAAACTTCTTCCTTCAACCGCTTTGGGACTGCCTCCTTCAAGCTGAAAATTAACTTTTTTACCTTTTCCTCTTCTACACATCACTGCATTTGTTTGTGCTGGATTCCCCTGCAGGATTTCAGTTTGCTTTGTTTTGAGTATTCCCCGTTCATTTCGTGTCGTCCTCTGAGTGCCCTGAGCAGGACTGGCACTGCCTGAGGTGGCACCTGGGCTGGGCTGCTCCTTCCTGCCACCAACAGAGCCCACGGAATCATGGACAGGAGATTCATCATCTTCTGTTTCTGACTTAATTTTGGGAGTAATTGCTTTTAGGCTGTTCACATTTTCAGTGAATTCATCAGCTTTTTGCTCCAAAGAGTCTTTTTTGCCCCTCCTGTTTCTAGCCCTGTTTGCCTCCACGCTCTGAGCACTGCCTGGCATTTTGTTTGTCTCTGCAGAAGGTGACTCTGCCTTTAATCTTCCAGCTGCCTCTGTTGGATTTTCCTGAGCATTTTCTGTTTCACATCCCTGAGATGCTTTCATCTCATTTTTCACGTGGGATTGTGTTTCAGCACCAGTTTCAGTTGATGTTTCCTCAGTTTTCTGAATGTTTTGTGTGTTTTCAAGCACGACCCCACGAGTGTCTGCTTTTATTTCAGCTGAGTGCTTTCTGTTCCTAGTACTTCTAAAAGCCTTAACTCTTCTCTCTGCTGCCCTTAGTTCAAGTTTAGTGCCATTTTCAGATTCTTGTGCTGTTACAGCCTCAGGAGCTTTGTCACAAGCCTGTTCCTGTCTCTGGGATGGATCTTTATGAAGCTTTCTGGTTGCTCCATGAAGGTCTCCAGCAGAAGCTCCTTGACCTTGGTCATTCCTTGCTCGTCTCCCTCTTTTTGGTGGAATCACTGGCTCTGTGTTCTCCACTCCTCTGCGCCTCCTCCTCAGTGACAGAACCACTTCTTCACTGTCCTCTATCCCACTGTCATGAGCTTTGCTATCAGGATTATTTAAACCTGTTTGCAGCTGACCAATTTCATTCTGGGTGTTTCCAGCTCCTGTCTTTGTGCCTGGATCATCTCCAGTTTCATGGGTGCCACAGTCCTGCAAACCCTGTTTGGTATTTGCAAGTGCTTTTTGCAGAACTGAAGAATCTTCAACATCAAGATTTTCATTTGGATGCTCCAACTCCTTCAGCTCTTTCCTTTTACCTCTTCCTGGTCTCTGAGCAGCTCCAGCTGGTTCCACAGATGGAACAAAGTCAAGCCCTTCCTGATCAGGGCACTTTGGAACAACTCCTTGTCCACGCTTTGTCCTCCTTCCCCTTCCCTTGTTTTCAGGTGTGATCATTCCCATCTCCTCTGGGCCACCAGGACTCTGCAATTCCTTTAAAGTCACACCATTTTCATTTGGCTTTGCTGCAGCAGGAGGAAGAGCCTTCCTTGGTCTGCCCCTGCCCCTTCTGGGTCTCTGGGCAGGCTGCTCTTCTCCAGCTGAGTCCTTCTGTTGAGAATCTTCACCTTGGGAAACTTTTCCTTTCTTTTCTAGAACAAGGTAAAGAGCACAAACAAAAATTACACATTCCTGTGCCTGAGCAAAGTATCTGTGTGTTTCCATTTTCCTCACAGAGGCATCTTGCTCAAACAAATCATACAATAAATAAAGAGATATTTAACCAATTCCTAGATTAAAGGCCAGGCTTCTGACTGGAGTTGTTTAATTTATTAGGATGGGTCAAAGGGAAAAAATCATCTTAGCTCAGGAAATAGCTGGGCTCACTGACAGAGGTTTGAACTTCATGGTAGCATTTGTGATTTTGTACATTCACTATTCCTCTAAGCAAAATATTTGTGCTTACCATGTTTATGACTGGAATCAGAACCAGGAGGTGCAATTTCTTCCTGAGAATCCATAACATTTACTGATCTGACCTAAGGGAATAAAAGATAACCAATAAATGCATGTCTGACAGGACAAGAACCTGTGGAGCCAACCAATACCTGATGAATGTACAGCAATATTTATAAAAATTCTTCTCAAATCCTTTTCTTTACAAATTAAATCAATTAGTCTGACGAATCCATCCATTTATCTGACAAAAGCCCACAAACACAGCAAATTCAACTCTTGCCATCTAAAGTGAAAGACAACATTGTGGAGAGGTTGAGAAGTGCCTAAAAGAGGGCTCAAAAGGGAATTTGGGGTATTGAAGAGAAACTGAGTGTTCTGTAGTGTTTTATTGTAGCTCTAAGCACCAAGTCCAGGGACACATATGAGAATCCAAATCATTTTTCCATGATACTGGCAGTGATGTCAGCACATCTCCACTGCATATCTAGATTCTTCTCACTATAAAATCCAGAAGAACAAACCAGGCTGGGCACAGACACCACTAAGCCTGGCCCACTGATGGGAGAACTTCACTTGTCCTACCTGTAATGTCTGTGTGGAGCAGTGAATGAGATGCTGGGAATGTCACTTTTATATTAAACTTATCACTTTTATATTGAGCCTATTTCTAATGTAAGCTTATCACTTTTATATTGAGCCTATTTCTAATTACACTTAATCTTAAAACACTCGTTTGTGACAGGTCCCCTCAAATAAATACATTTTAACACACACAAAATGCAAGATACAAGGTGTCATACTAGAAAGTCTAAATTAATTTTAATCACTAAATTCATTTCAAAGTCTAAAAACATCCCTTCCAAAAGTTCAAGTATTTTACCTTCATTTCCTCCGGGGTACCAAACATTTCAGTCACTCCAGCATAGTCCACTTCAGGATCAGCAGATTTCTGCCTGGGTTCTGCCATGAGCCTTTGCAGTCCCACAAAATCCTCCACTGGCTGATATTTCTCTTTAGGAGACTTCATCAATCTGCTGATTCCAAACATGTTTTCTATGGGCTCAACCTTCTCCTTTGGTGTCTGGAAAATGCGGCTGATCCCCACCATGTCCTCCACGGGTTGGGATTTCAGCTTTGGGGTTCTCTTGGTTGAAGGCACACCTGGCACAGCTTTTTCTGCTTCCCTGCTCTCTACTGGAGTCTCCAGCAACCTTTTCAAGGCAATTTCATCTGTCACTGGTTCCAGCTCTTGCTGTGGGGTCCTCAGGAGCTGCTTGATGCCAGACAGGTCCTCCACTGGTTCTGGCTTCCTCCGTGGGGTCCTCATGAGCTGTTTGATGCCTGATAAAGCCTCTACAGGCTCAAATTTCTGCTTTGGGGTCCTCAGGAGCTGCTTGATGCCAGACAGGTCCTCCACTGGTTCTGGCTTCCTCCGTGGGGTCCTCATGAGCTGTTTGATGCCTGAAAAAANATCCCTGACAAAGCCTCCACAGGCTCCTGTTTCTGCTTTGGGGTCCTCAGGAGCTGTTTGATGCCTGATAAAGCCTCTACAGGCTCAAATTTCTGCTTTGGGGTTCTCATGAGCTGTTTGATGCCTGATAAAGCCTCTACAGGCTCCTGTTTCTGCTTTGGGGTCCTCATGAGCTGTTTGATGCCTGACAAAACCTCCACAGGCTCCAGTTTCTGCTTTGGGGTCCTCATGAGCTGTTTGATGCCTGACAAAGCCTCCACAGGCTCCACTTTCTGCTCTGGGGTCTTCATGAGCTGTTTGATGCCTGATAAAGCCTCTACAGGTTCCTGTTTCTGCCTTGGAGTCTTCATGAGCCTCTTGATACCTGACAAAACCTCTTCTGGTTCTGACCTTTGCTCAGGGGTCCTCAAGATCTTCCTTTTGCCTGACATGACCTTAACTGGCTCCAGTTTCTGCCTTGGAGTTCTCCTTTTACTTCCTGATTTCACCAGAGAGGTTGGTTTTTCTGGAATTATTGCCAAACCATCTTCATGCACAGCTTTTCGTCTTTCAGGAGTTTTTGTGGCTATTTCATCAAACATAGATGGAGATGACTCCTCTCTCAGCAAGCAGAATATGCTTGGACTCTCTTGCTTCTGCTCTGAATTATCTGTATTATTTAATGGTGACACCATCATCTCCCCTGAAATAAGCAGTAGATTTATGTCATTTGGAAAAGAAATCAAGCAGAAAATCCAAGCATTTTAATTGCTGTGTAATAAAAAAAAAATCTAATTCAAATATACCCTTCTAGAAATCAAAATCCAAACATGTGCATTGGGCATTCAGTGTCTGAGACAATCTGTCAGCAGATTGAAGTTCCAAACCAAACTGAAATAATAATGAATAATAAAATATCTTACTCAGAAATTAACTGGAACTCCATTTTCTTTTAATACCTGAGAAATCTCAAAGGTTCCTTCCAGGGGTGCTTCACCTCAGTTAAGTTTGCCTAGGCTGAGACTGCTGCTAACCCATAATATACCAAAATATTCTTTTTTTAATATACCAAACCTACCAGATTCCTCAGGAGTGTGCAAGTCAGAAAAGTCCCCTGCAGCCCATGGTGGTGTAAAATCAGCATTCTGAGCAGCAGCCAAAGGAAAAGCTCCTCCTCCCTGATTTTCTGGAGTTTGGAACATTTCAGGCATTCCTAGAAATGACATTTGGAGAAATGAGCAGATGTTTTGACAGAAGAACTGCACAGAGGGCAGATGAAATAGCAGACTTTAGAACCTGACCTGTGAAACTTTCATCCATATCCATGTCCAGCTTCAGGCTGGGATTTTTCACCACTTTAGGGACGTGTCCAGCTGATCTGACTCTGGTGGAATAAGCTCTGCCTACAACTATGGTAGCAGGGGACTCTGCATGACCTGTGCTGAAGGGATCTTTTATTTTCTTCTCTGGAGTCTGCAGAGGGAAAAGAAAAAAAAAAACAACAAAAAAAAGTTATTAAACCAAGATTCATGGTGGAAGAGATGATCAAGCTCCTTCCATAATTTATCATGTCATGGTTAACTGGGAGGTTCCAGAAGTCTCAAGGATGTCCAGTGCCAATGAGGGTTGAAGGCACAGCCAGTCTGAGTTTAGGAAAGGTCCTGCCTGATTTTTATGATCAGAGGTTGGACTCCAAGATCTTGGAGGTGTTTTCCAACCTCAGTAATTCTGTGATTCCTTTTGTGCCAGCCTCCATTTCCCACGTGCTGTGGGAAACATCAGCTCCCATTTTACATCAGGCCAAGAGCTCAGCTTCTCCATGGAAATCCATCCAAGCTGTTGGGTGATGCAGGAAAATGAAACAAAGAACCACAGAAAAGGAAAGGATACCTTTGGTGGGTGGTTTTTCCTCTTCAGGGCTCTTCTTTTACAGACAGTTTTTTTAGCAGTCTTTGACTGTGGCCTTGCAACTCCCAATTTTACCACTTCTGCCCAAGATTTTGCAACTGGAAGAAAATGAGAAAGGACCATTTTAACTCTCAGCTGTGTAAATGGAAGTCCACAATTATTTCTTAATGATTCCAATAGATTTTCTGCAGTCTGGCAGAGGAAAGTGGTTCTGACAACACCTGAAGTGTTCTGTGAAATATTCTCAGTTTGAAAACCCAATTTCAGCTGAAGGTTAGGAAGAGTCCAAGTACCCAATGTCCTTTCCACACCAAAACAGTGAGCTCCACACAGTGTCAAACACAGCTCAGATCCCACAACTGAGCACTGACCCAATTCCTTCCTCTCTCTTTTGGAAGGAACTCAGTTTTCCCAACAGAAAGTCACCATGAGCCTTTCAGCCTCGTTTATTACAGATGAGCTTTACTCTGGTGAGATTTAACAACACAAGAGAAATTGTTCCTAAGTGAAGTTTCATTTACCACCATCCTGAGGAATTTCACTTATTTATCCTGAATTTAAATCTACACAGACTTCCCATAATTTTTCTTGTATCACCTTCTCCTTGTGACACACTCCCAAAATTCCCAAAGCAAGGTTCCCTTCATCCCAGCATCATTCTGCACACAGCAGTGGGAGCAGGGGATTACAGCTGTGGAATAAATGAAGCTGCAAGTTGCAGGACACCTGCCTTGTTTACTTCAGAAAAAAAAAGCTCTCAGAACACAGGGATCATATAAAAGAAATGATTTTTTTAAAGGTAGATATCAAAAGGAGAATAGTGTTGCTAAAGAAAAAGATGTTGTTACTCTCATGTCAGAATTGCAATGTCAGTCTGTAAATAAAAAGAACTTTGAAAAGCTGACATTGCCAGGGTGTGCAGGATGCAGAGAAAAAAGCCAAGCATCCAGAAAATTACCTGAAAAAGCACAGGAAACAGTTTCACTTTGGAGCTGAAATTTTTAAGAGCTGTGATGTTCTTTCCATATTACAGAAGGAACTGGTGCAGTGATATTAAAAAGCACATTGCAGAGAGGAGGTGAGAAATGCAGTGCTGCTGATATTTGTCAAGGGCTCTGCTGCCATTAACATGGACAGAATAATAAAGTAATAAAAACTCCTGGGTGAATGGGGAATTTGACTTTGTCAAACTGATTTAACTGATGAAAACAGGTGACAAATACACCCTACTTCACAGTTTATTCAAAAGTCAAAACTTTTGAACCAGAACTCCCCTATTACAGTTTCCAGTGCTGTCAAAACTATTTCAAATCAGTTCTCATCACTGGGAATTTTGAAGATTTGAAAGTAACACCCAGTTATGATCCTGTTTTTAATTTCTAGCAGTTATGTACCACTTGGAGTTGTTAAACTCCTGGACAAAGTTTGTGAGCCTTGTATAAAAATAAGGCACAAAATAACCAAAGTGAAGCTGCATTGCTATAAAATGTTAAGTTTTGATGTGATAAACATGATTTAGTTTAACACTATTAGAACTTGACAGATTTTAAAGATCAGGACTCTAACCTTGCAAAGAGAATGTTAATTTTGCCATTTTTAAACTTTTGAACATTAATACTTGTCTTTAAATGAGTTTATAGATGCTTCAATCAATTTGCTTTATGAAAGAGAAAATGCAATGCTCTGCACTTCTAAGAAGCCCAGCAGATTTCAGAAGACTCACCAATTATTTGGTGGCCTCTGCACAACAAAACAGGCCTTTTCCAGTTTATTCTAAAACATGAAAATGAATATTAAAAATTAACTGTTGAAACCAACCTAATAAATTGGCACTGGAGGCACCACTTCTCCTCTTGGCACTGAGAACAGCCACAGCCCCACCTCTGCTCCTCCTGGCAGAGCCCCTCAAACCCAGCTGGGCACCTCTGGCTGGCTTGGCAGGTGCCACTGTCACCAGGGCTGTGGCATCTTGGGCAGCAGGAGAAGATCTGGGTGTTTCCCCTTGGACATCACTCTTCCCCTCTGGATGCAGGTCTGCTGTGCCATCCTCCTTCTCCTCTGCAATGGGGAATGGTGTGGGGGGCCGGGAGATGGAGAAACGGCCCCTCCTGACAGGGGCAGGAGAGGCTGCAGGGGTTTGGGGGGCTGCCTTCCCTGGGACAGGGGCTGAGCCACCTGGGGAGCTCTGGGGTGACCTTTTCTCTTCCTGGTAAGAAAAAAACACACATTAGTGAATGGATGATATTCCCTTCTTTTTGATAAAGTGATCTGCCCAGGCAAACCCTGCCTGAGACTTGGATTTTAGCTTTTCAGGAATGATACAAGAAATTATTCCTGAGCTGTTGCTCAAGTCTGGGCCAAGTTTGGCAGGAGGGTTCACCTTACTTTTGATCCTCACACTTTCCCATCCTTACCCTTCATCCATCCCCAGCCAACAATTAAATCATTTCTTGTCAATTTTAGTTTCAGATTGATTGATTTAAAATTTTCAGCCTTATTTTTCCTTGTGTTTTACCCACTCAGTAAGCAGCAGAGTGACCTTGCCAATGAACTTGGTTGTGCTTTCCCTTTATAATTAAGCTGGTTTTGCTGATGATTCTTTGAGCATCCCAAAACACTCATGAGTGACACCAGCATGCACAACACAAGGTTTTGAATTAATTTTAACTACTAATTTTGAATTAATAAATAATAGAATAAATACATATATCATAGAATTTATAAATTCTGGTCACAGTAATGGACTCAGCAAGTTGATTACTCTAAACATTTACCTGATCTAGCAAGTGCTTCAAGGCCTGAGCCTTTTTGAGCACAGCCCGAGGAGAGTTCCCATTGGGCAAACTCCTCCTGGCTGGGAGAGCTCCTCTCTTCAGGGGAGAGTTGGGAGGCAAACTTTTATCAAAGAGTTCTGGACTCAGATGACCACCAAAAGACACTCTCTTTCTTTTGCCCAAAGTCTGAGGGAGCATTTCACCACTTTTCCTCTTCTGAGAGATTCTTTTTGTCTTGCCTGAAAAGAACAATTGAAACGATTTTTAGACGTCCAAGGCAGCATTTGAACCTTTCCTTGTGCATTTCAAAGTTGGAGACAAACCCAAAGGAAAATAGATTTTTCTATTTATAATAGAGACTATTATGATAATAATGTTTTATTACCTTCAAGGGAAATAGATTCAATCCAGGGTATTTTACACATATTTTGTATTGTTAAGGACAGATGTAACTCCATGATAAATATTTTACACTTAGTAACTGGTTCCACATTTTATCCAAGTCAGGAGAATTCTCAGAAAAGTGCTACAGAATTTCTCTAACACAAAAAAAAAGGCAGGGGACACAATGTATTTACCTGAGTCTTCTCCTTTCAAGAGGCCAGGAGTTTTGGTTTCTGAGGCAAGCTCAGTGTCTCTCTGCCCAGCAGCACTTCCAGGAGATCTTCTCTGGGCTGATGATCTCTGAGGTCTTGTAGCACTGGCATCTTCCAAATCCTGGTTTTGGTGGCACCTGTCCCTGTCCAGCTCTGCTGGAGCTGCACTGGCTTTTCTGCCTGGGCTGTGATGTTCCTGAGCAGTGTTTGTCTCTTCAGCCAGCACTCCAGAGGTCCTGGGCCTTCCCCTCTTCCTTGCAGGTGTCTGACCAGCAGGAGATGCCAACATCCCATCTGAAGCCAATGCCTCTGAATGGGCACTTTTGTCCAAGAATTCTTTACCTTCCCTGCTGTTCCTTCTGGGACTCCTGGAATTAGGGAGAGAGGCAGGGGTTTCACAGAGTCCCACCTTGGAGTTCTCCAGGTTTGGCTGATCCCAGATTTCTTTCAGAACTTCTTGGGCAGGTTTTCCTTTGCTGCTTCTTCTTTGCTTCAAGCATTTGCCCTCTGGCAAAGGCAGCTGTGTGCTATCAACCCTGCACACTGGATCTTCTTCCCTTGGAGCTCCAGCTGGCATTTCTGGAAGTGACTCCACCTTCAGTGCCCCACGCCGTGGGGTCTTGGGAGTAGCAGGAATTCCAGGATTGATTCCAGGGGTTTCTGTGGGAGGTGACAGGAAAAGAGCCCGAGGACTCTTCCTCCTGGGGGTGGGTGTGTCCAGCACACAGCGACCTCCCCCAGCCACACGGGGGCTGGGGGCTCTGGGGCTGCTCACTGTGCCCTTGGCTGGACAATCCAACTTCTCTATGGAGCACTGCTCCAGCAGGAACAGGGAATCCCTGTGGTTCTCCTTGCTGGGTCTGGGTGTGACTGCAGTGCCTCTGGATCTGCCTGGTGTCCTTAACTCCTTAGGAGGCTGCACTGGACTCTGACAGGGCTCTCCTGACACCTCCTTGGGAATGGGGACTCCAGGGCTCCTGGCCAAACTCCTCCTGGGAGTCCTTCCCCCAGCTGCCAGCTGCCTAAAGCCTGGGCTGCTCCCTTCTTCTCTTCTCACAATCACACATTTCTCAGCATTTTCCATCCTGCCTGATCCCTTTCCTTTGGCCAGATCAGAGGGACAGCTCAGGGATGCAATGGGAGCTCTTGGCTCTGGCAGAGCATTCCCAGGGTCTCCTTTTGCAGCTGGCTGAGAGGCAGATCTCCTGTGCAGAGGCTTTTCCACTTCCAGCTCATTTTTCACACTTTCATAGAGTTCACTGAAGGGAGACATTTCATTCTGCTTTTTAAGAACCCGTTGTAGTCTCTGTGAAGATTTGGGTGTTTGGAATTTGATGGGGAAAGCTCCAGGATGATTTTTTTCTGGAGTTTGTTTCTTTGCATTGGCATTTTTTTCTTCACACTCAGCATTACCTACAAAGAAAGCAAAGCAAAACAAAAATACAGACACACTTCAAAATCACAGAACTACAAATGTAGGTTCTATAAATACAGATTAAAAATTCCTTATTTTCCCTCCCAAGAGGGAAGATCCTGGTCAGCAAAGATCTTCCTGGTCAGCCAGGATCCACTGCAAAGGAAGCAGCTGGGGCTTTTTGCATTAGATCAAAAATGATAACAAAGAGCCTTCTCTGAAAATCAGGATTATTTAGGACAAGAAGGATGGGAAGGTGAAGTCCTGGCATTTAACCAGTCTATGGGTTATAATTACCCAGAATTAGCAGCTCTGGATTTCTCTGGTTCTACAGGAAACGGTTCCTGTAAACAATTATTTCAGTATATACCATGTATCTAAAAATTACATGTTTCAATTTTTTTATTAGGGAAGAATTCATGAGATAATTTGATATTTGCTTAAAGAAAATGTAGCTGTAGGTCAGCAGAGTTTAATGTTAAAGGTGAATTCACAGCATTTGAACATGATGGGATAAACACTGACACAGCAAGGTGTACTCAGATTGGAAACTCTTCAAATGCCTTTTCCCCTCTTTTAACTTTGTTTTAATTTTAATAGCAAATGCAGCCAATGGGACAAAAGCAAACAAAGCCCTCGTAAAACAGGTACCAACCTGAAGCATCAAGACTTTTAGCTCCTGAAGTTTGTGTGTGTAATAATTCCACTTCTGCCACCTGCTGAACATGAAGAACCTGTAAATTTGTACAACATTACAGCAGAGCAACAAATGTTTGATACTTCAGCTCTCAATTCTACATTGAAAAAACCCTATTTTAAGAGAATATCCATTGTCCCTAAACAAGCTTCAAAGTATTCAAATTAAATCCTTGAACTTTTCAATATTTAACATTGGTCAATACATCTGAGGCCATAGAGAGGAGACATTTATCTTGTTTTATCATTCCAATTCTGAGCTGTCAAAGCAGCTGTAAAATAAGAACAAAAACACCTGAACCTCCCCTTCTTACCAAACCCAGTGGAGGATTTATAGCTCTGTCTGGTTTAGTAACATAATGAATTATTAATTATCTATTAGCAAAAAGTGACAATTTCTTTATTAAAATTCAGACTAAAAATGAATAAATTTTTAAGAGAAAGAATTTGTATTTTCAGACAGAAAGGCAGTTTAGAGCTGAAAAGTTACTTTTAATAAGAAAAAAGAAAAAGGAAATAGAAAACCATGTCACTACTTGCAATATATTTGTAAAGAAAAAGCCCAGAGACACAAAATTACCTGGAGAGTTTCATCTTTTGGAGACCTGGAGCGCCTCTTCTTCGGAGTTGCTTGCAGAGGATATTCAAACCTGAAACAAAATTTTTAAAACACCATTTTTGTCAAATAACTGATGACTAAATTCCTATTATTAAGAGGAATGACGTAGGAATAGTTGTACTCCCAACAATGCACACATCTCCATTTAAAAGGCTTTAGCAACTTGAAATTTGCTAAAACTGAGAACTCTTGAAAGAAAACCAGAATGATCTGTCTAAAGTATTCCATCTATATTGGTTTAGCTTAATGTAATAAGTGAGAAAAAGATAACTTGAAGCAATTCTGCTTTCTGATGAAGCACTGTGAGGCTTTCTAGAGTGGAAACTGAGGAAGCTGAGTTCATTTTTCTCTAGAAATAAATAATTAGGGAGCCTAGCACCCACCTGAAACAACGATCAATGATGGTTAACACATCTCCGTGCTTCAAGGGAATGGGCTGCTCAAAGCAAGCCCCGTTCAGCCG
>VWYE01021663.1:0-11662 GCA_013398995.1 Alaudala cheleensis | reverse complement strand
CAATTCTGAGCTGTCAAAGCAGCTGTAAAATAAGAACAAAAACACCTGAACCTCCCCTTCTTACCAAACCCAGTGGAGGATTTATAGCTCTGTCTGGTTTAGTAACATAATGAATTATTAATTATCTATTAGCAAAAAGTGACAATTTCTTGATTAAAATTCAGACTAAAAATGAATAAATTTTTAAAAGAGAAAGAATTTGTATTTTCAGACAGGAAGGCAGTTTAGGGCTGAAAGTTACTTGTAATAAGAAAACAGAAAAAGGGAATAGAAAACCATGTCACTACTTGCAATATATTTGTAAAGAAAAAGCCCAGAGACACAAAATTACCTGGAGAGTTTCATCTTTTGGAGACCTGGAGCGCCTCTTCTTCGGAGTTGCTTGCAGAGGATATTCAAACCTGAAACAAAATTTTTAAAACACCATTTTTGTCAAATAACTGATGACTAAATTCCTGTTATTAAGAGGAATGACGTAGGAATAGTTGTACTCCCAACAATGCACACATCTCCATTTAAAAGGCTTTAGCAACTTGAAATTTGCTAAAACTGAGAACTCTTGAAAGAAAACCAGAATGATCTGTCTAAAGTATTCCATCTATATTGGTTTAGCTTAATGTAATAAGTGAGAAAAAGATAACTTGAAGCAATTCTGCTTTCTGATGAAGCACTGTGAGGCTTTCTAGAGTGGAAACTGAGGAAGCTGAGTTCATTTTTCTCTAGAAATAAATAATTAGGGAGCCTAGCACCCACCTGAAACAACGATCAATGATGGTTAACACATCTCCGTGCTTCAAGGGAATGGGCTGCTCAAAGCAAGCCCCGTTCAGCCGTGTGGGGTTCACTGTGCTCAGATTGGTCAGCACTGCCTAAAAACCAAACAGACACGTGAGTGACCTGCTGAGATGCAACAGGTCATTGAGTTTCAGTGCCCAGTGCAGTGAAACAGCAGCCCCTCACCTCCTTGTTTTCGTTGATGTCGATCTTGCAGTGCTCGTTGGACACCCAGGGCAGCCGCATGCGGATGTCACATCCCGTTCTCCTGGGGGGCAAAAACACAATGGCAGTGGCACACAAAGCACAGGGAAATCTGCTGGATACTTGGGGCTTTTCCTAAAAGTTTAGTCAGTAATGGTACAGCAGCATGATGGCTCTAATTTGGAGAAAATTAACTACCTAAGTGTTTTTAAACTGGTAAAAAACAGCAGCTCAGAGAAATGAGAGTGAAATACCCAAAGTGTGAGAAAGCAGATCACAACAAGCTGAGANAATAGAAAACCATGTCACTACTTGCAATATATTTGTAAAGAAAAAGCCCAGAGACACAAAATTACCTGCAGAGTTTCATCTTTTGGAGACCTGGAGCGCCTCTTCTTCGGAGTTGCTTGCAGAGGATATTCAAACCTGAAACAAAATTTTTAAAACACCATTTTTGTCAAATAACTGATGACTAAATTCCTATTATTAAGAGGAATGACGTAGGAATAGTTGTACTCCCAACAATGCACACATCTCCATTTAAAAGGCTTTAGCAACTTGAAATTTGCCCCTAAAATTGACAACACTTGAAACAAAATCCATCTCTATTGGTTTAGCTTAATGTAATAAGTGAGAAAAAGATAACTTGAAGCAATCCTGCTTTCTGATGAAGCGCTGTGAGGCTTTCTAGAGTGGAAATTGAGGAAGTTGAGCTCATTTTTCTCTAGAAAGAAATAATTAGGGAGCCTAGCACCCACCTGAAACAACGATCAATGATGGTTAACACATCTCCGTGCTTCAGGGGAATGGGCTGCTCAAAGCAAGCCCCGTTCAGCCGCGTGGGGTTCACTGTGCTCAAATTGGTCAGCACTGCCTAAAAACCAAACAGAAACATGAGTGACCTGCTGAGGTGCAACAGGCAGTGCCCAGTGCAGTGAAACAGCAGCCCCTCACCTCCTTGTTTTCGTTGATGTCGATCTTGCAGTGCTCGTTGGACACCCAGGGCAGCCGCATGCGGATGTCACATCCTGTTCTCCTGGGGGCAAAAACACAATGGCAGTGGCACACAAAGCACAGGGAAATCTGCTGGATACTTGGGGCTTTTCCTAAAAGTTTAGTCAGTAATGGTACAGCAGCATGATGGCTCTAATTTGGAGAAAATTAACTACCTAAGTCTTTTTAAACTGGAAAAAAAATTTCAGCTCAGAGAAATGAGAGAATGAAATACCCAAAGTGTGAGAAAGCAGATCACAAGCTGAGACACAGCTGCAGCACAGCTGGTGCTGAGGGATTGCTTGCTTCCAGACTTTCCTGAGACTTGTGGAATAGTTTTAGACAAAATCAGCTGTTAAAGTCATTGTCAGGCTCATTTCTGACCTGAGGCTGCAAACAGGTAACTGGGCCCTGGGTCTCACCTGCAGAACCACTTCTACCTTCTTATTAATGAGTTAAAATGTGTTTATAAATGTACAGACTTTTCCTTTCTGTCCTTTTCTCAAGCTAATCTTTAAAGCTTTTGATTTGCTGTTGGACTTATCACTTTTAATACCTTCTCCTGATTTCCTGTAGCCAGAAACTTAAAATCAATCAATCAAAGTAGTTCTGGCAAGCAAATAACAAAATGCAGTAATAAAATAAAGTTCAACTTTCTATTCTTGCATTAACCTTAGTCCAGTATCACCTTCCCTCCTCTGTTCTCCATTCCTAAATAAACACTTGTTTTTGTAACTAAGCATTAAAAGACATAGCAGGAAAACATTCATTATTTCAAAGTATGCAAGCAAATTCTCACCTTCCAAATAAACAAGAAGTTGAGGTGAGAGGAAAAACAATTCCATCAGTCCCGTTCCTTTTAATGACAACGATTTTCCCGTAGCGTGGCATCTTCAAATGTGAGGAACCTTACCTACAAAAAACACCCAAATTACTCATCCTAATGATGATTTACGTGTTTATGGGAGTAAATTGATTTAAATATTAATATTTTATTTTGATCCAGAGATATTTTCCAATGCACAGCACAAGAATCTCAGTGCTGTTTCTACGTGTTTTCCTGTGTAAAAAACTGGGAATATGTTTATAGAAATTGTCAGATTAATTCTGGTATTCAGGAGGTCTTTGTTACCCATCAGAACGTTGGAAAGCTTCGGGAGCAACACAGATTTTGTCCCATGAACAACTTAAAAACTCACTCCTCTTAAATTTAAATCTTTCAATCTCCGACACAAATGGAAATTCTCAGATTTGAATTTAAAACAGAGACAAGGGATTGTAGTCATATCCCCCCGGAAAAGGAGGGAATGGTGGCATCAGCTCCCAGGAACAGCTGGGAAGGGGCTGGGAATTGGGCAGCTCCTGAGCTCTGTCGCGATCGTGCACAGATCACGACAGAATGAGGGACAGCACTGAACTGGCATAAAACCCCCAGCGCAAGCATTTATGTTTTCATATGACGCGTTATTTAATGTATAAATACGATTACCACAAGCGATTCTCAAAGAAGCATGTTTACCAACATTCTATTTGAAAGCAGCAAGGTAAAACAAGCGAATTAAGTGCAGTTAAGAGAGACTCTTATGGAATTTTTTGGTGGGTTTCACGCCATAAAACACTTGTTGACCACAAGACACAGCTTGGACGGGAAGCCGGCAGCCCCCTCGGCCTTTAGGGAAGGCAAACACTCGGTGTCCTGCGCCCAGAGCACCCTGCCCACGGCAGCCACCGGCTCCTACAACCCAAAACAGCCACAGGAGCTGCGGAAGGCGACATTTATAACCCCAGGCTTCAGGCGGTCACAGCCACCGGCGGGGACAAGGACAGGTAAACACCGGGGGAGAAGGGGACAACAGCCACACGACAGGGGGCTAGAGCCACCACGGGGCTGTAGGTGGCCACAGAAACGAGGTGTCAGGCGGCCCAACTGCTCCTCGCGGGACCCCTCACCCCAGAGCCGCGTTCCCCCGGCCCGACTCCCCTGTCTCCCGGCCCGTCCGTACCTGGTTTGCTGGAGCCGAGGGGCCCCGTGTGGCGGCGTCCGACGCGCGCTCCCGGCACGGCGCGGCGCCCACTGAGCCCTTCCCGCGCGCGCGCGCTCCGGCCCCCGAGCCCTCGCACTGCGCTCCCTTCCGCCTTGGCGTATCCCTCCGCCAGGCACCAAAACGGAGCCCCCGGAAACCGCGCAGACGGAAGGACCGGGAGCCGCAGCTGCCGCCCCCGACTGCCAGCAGTAGCCGTGGCTGCGGGACAGCACTGAGCCCCGCCCGGCCGCGACAAGCGGCACCGGGCTGGAGGGACTCTTTTAGCTCTGCCCCGTGCCGGGTCGGCGGAAGGGGAAACGAACTCACCGAGCTGACCGTTGAAGATTCGAAAAGGAGCGCGGTGGCCTCTGATTGGCGGAGGGGGCGGCGCGCGACGCGCAGCGGAGCCAATGGGGAGCGGCGAGGGCGGTTTGAGTTCAAACGGAGGCGCCGCCCCGCGGAGCCGCTCGCGCCTCAGGCACCGCTGGGGAGCCACGGCGGGACCCCCCGGCCCCTCACGGCGGGATGCCCTCACGGCGGGATCCCCCGGCCCCGGATCTGGCACCGAACCTGGGCTTGTACCTGTGCCCCAGCCTGTACCTGTGTCCTGTCCTAAACCTGTACTTGGATCTGTTTCTGTGCCCCAACATGAACCTTTTCCTGAACCTGTACGTGTGGCCAAGCCTGTGCTTTGACTTCAGCCTGTACCTGAACCTGTACCTGTACATGAACCAGTACACAAACCTGTGCCTGTGTCTATACCTGTACATGAACTTCTATCTACACCGTAACAGTACCTGTGCTCATACCTGCATCTCTACCTGAACCTTTGTCCATGCCTGCACCTGAATCTGTTGCTGTACCCGTATCTGTACCTGAAGCTTTATCGAGTTCTGTGTCTGAATCTACACCTGAATCTGTGCCTATGTCTGAACCNGAACCTGTACGTGTGGCCAAGCCTGTGCTTTGATTTCTGCCTCTACCTGAACCTGTACATGAACCAGTACACAAACCTGTACCTGTGCCTGTGTCTATACCTGTACATGAACTTCTATTTACACCGTAACAGTACCTGTGCTCATACCTGCATCTGTACCTGAACCTTTTGTCCATGCCTGCAGCTGAATCTGTTCCGGTACCCGTATCTGTACCTGAAGCTTTATCGAGATGTGTCTGAACCTACACCTGAACCTGTGCCTACATCTGAACCTGAACCTGTGCCTAAACCTGTACCTGAACCTGTGCCTATGTCCTGAACCCGAACCTGTCCAGCCTTATCGAGCCCCTCTCCATGGGGGGGACTTAAAAGGGCCTCAGTGCTCCCAAATTTGCACCTCCTCAGATCAGCAAAAAGCACCCAGATTCACTTGATATCAATTAAGCTTTATAAAGTGATTTAAGCATCTGTGTTTAATCAGATTAAAAGACTACTAGCCATAAAAATACTGCTAACCACAACAGCAAGGGGGAGAAAAGTAAAGGGAGCAAGGATTTGAGGGGGTGAGCAGCGATAAAATCGAATTANCCTGAACCCGAACCTGTCCAGCCTTATCGAGCCCCTCTCCATGGGGGGGACTTAAAAGGGCCTCAGTGCTCCCAAATTTGCACCTCCTCAGATCAGCAAAAAGCACCCAGATTCACTTGATATCAATTAAGCTTTATAAAGTGATTTAAGCATCTGTGTTTAATCAGATTAAAAGACTACTAGCCATAAAAATACTGCTAACCGCAACAGCAAGGGGGAGAAAAGTAAAGGGAGCAAGGATTTGAGGGGGTGAGCAGCGATAAAATCGAATTAGTATTTTAGATCTACTTTAAATCAGCAAATTAGTTACCTTCATTTAGAGCTAAAACTGATCCCCATCTCTGCTCCCAAACAGGAATTCGTTGTCGACTTGAATTTCAGGATGCGTGAGGCCAAGAATCAACATGGACACTGTTTTCTTCTGTGTTTGAAGACAGAAAAAATTTATTAATAATTATAATAATAACAATGCATTATTGAGATATTAAATGTGACCTTCATTCCAAGTTTGATGCTTGGGAAAGGGATACAGGACAAGGTCATCCAGCCTTTTGTGCTTCAGGGGATAAAATTCTACTATTCAGATCTTTTACAAAGCAGAACTTTTGATTATACTCCTATTTTATTATCCAGCTTGCCTCAAAGACTATTTTATGTGGTGTCGAATTATTAGATGTGATACAGTTAGATGTAAGCAGCTTTTAAAATGTTATTTCTTTTCAATTAAATGACTTTGAAGTCTATTTCAGCTTTGATGGGCCTTTAGTCCTATTATTATTATTATTATTTTACAATAGCTGTGTGCTTCTGGACAAATCTCTAATTTAGACATAAATCATACCAAAATCAGGATTCTATTTGGTATCATTGCTAATAATTAAAAAATACTTCCTGGGGTCCTGAGTGATGGATCTAAATCAAACAATTTGCAGCAGAAAAACTCTTTGAAATTGAATTAATTGCTGTCTCTGCCAGCCCACATGTGACCAAACAGCACAAATAAATAAATACACCTGCACTGTGGCAATAATTGTATTTTCTGGCCTGATTTACAGCAGTGTCACAGCCTTTGTGATGTGTCCCTGCAAACACAGCAATATTTAGAGGAAAACACAAATTATAACAAAGGTTTTCAATCTGGCTCCAAGAGCAGCAGTGCTCCCTGAAACAGCATCTGTACAAATATTTGCCAAAATAGATTTACAGGAGGGAAAAAAAACAACAACAACAAAAAAAAGACATTTTCTTCAAGGTTTGAATTTGGTGGTAGGTTAATTTGGGAACATTTAATTTAGACAAATACACCTGAATACACCATGGAGGCAAACTGTCAACTTCAAAAATGAGGAGAAAAATAAAATCAGTGCTTGGAACTCCTTGATAGAGAATTTAAAAATCAGCATTTTAATTTATTACATGAAGATCCTCATGTAGAGTGATTTATCCAGGTGGTTATGAAATGAAATTAAATGAATTTAAATGGAATTAAACTCATTTCTCACAGATTTGTACTACCAGGGGTTTTTACTTTGAAAACCACAAATTCTGGTTAAAGCTTTTCCTAAATTAGGGCTTTTATAAGGCATAAAGTAAATAAATATTCANTACATACTTTGGGCACATTTTACATTGCAACCTAGGACAATATGATTCACCCTAAAAATTTAAAGTTTGCAACAAATTTCTCTCTTCAAATCATAGTTTATTACACTGACACCTCAGTGCACCCAGGATTTTTGGAGTGCACAGAACCTGATTTTAACAAAGGATTTTATGTGGGAGGAATCTGCATAAATTTAGGAGCAAATGGGATGTTTCCAAATTTTGTCTATCCACAGTTAAATACTTTGGAATAATTAATTTACCTTAAATGGTAAAAAGAACATAAACTATTAAGGGAAAAACTTTTCAATATGATGGACACACTGGTATTTTACAGTCAAACCTGTATTTCAAGTAATCCAAATTCATCTGGAAAAGGAGCTTCCCAGTTTTCCTTCAAAGCCAGGGAAGATGACTTGGAAGCAGAGGACACAATGTCCCAGTGAACCATGGCAGATTTAAAATGCACATTAAAACTTTGCAGTGAGTTCTTGGTGTGTGGAACAGACCTGCCAATTCCACGAGATTCCAAAACCACCCCTGAGGATGATGGAATCCAACTTCTGGTCCCCAACAATCCCATCCCATGCCTGATCTGGGAATGAAAACCTTAATCCAGGAAATTTTGCCATCAACAGATCCCTTTTATCCCCAAAAATTAAACCTGTTGAAGGGATTTTGCATCTCCCAGCCAGTCCTTTTGCACAGCTGAGTTAGGAATTTGTACATTTGATTGGGACTGGGGTGAGAGTCCCCTGGATACAGCAAATTAACAAACTCCAATTACATCATTTCCATGCATGCTTAGAGACAAGGGAGCAATTCCATGGGCTGTATCCTTGCAAACAGCTTCTGCTCCATCCACAGGCTGCCACATCAATCATAAAATCATGGAATGGGTTGGAAGGGACCTGAAAGCTCATCCAGTTCCACCTTCCACTGTCCCAGGCTGCTCCAAGCCCCAGTGTCCAACCTGGCCTTGGGCACTGCCAGGGATCCCCAGCTGCTCTGGGCACCCTGTGCCAGGCACTGCCCACCCTGCCAGGGGACAATTCATGCCAAATCCCATCCATCCTTGCCCAAAATCCCATCCAACCCAGCCCTCTGGCACTCCATGCTCCCACAAACACTCCCTCTCCATCTTTCCCATGGGCTCCCTTCAGGTTTTGGAAGGACAAAGTCTGTAAAAATCTCAACTAGAAAATACCTCTTGCTCAACGATTCCTTCTCGAGCTCTCCCCACCTGGGAGAGTTCTCCTTGCTTTTTGTCCACCCAGCTGGAGGGGAAGTCCCAGCTTGGACCTTTTGTTCTGTGTTTTTGGGTAGTTGGAGTTCAGGCAAATCCAGGAAAACACTGGAGCAGCACAATGGAAACAGGTGGAAGGAGAAAAGGATTCTTTGCTCAAAGAACTTCCTTGGCAAGGTGTCAACTCGATTAATGGCTGAGTAATTCCCCTCCTCTGTGCAAAGCAGCACAGCAAATGGATAAAAGTCATTAGAAGGAAGCTCTCACCAAGAGATCTAAATTACATCCTAATCCTTTAATTCCTCAGATGAAGAACACTCCCCGGGAAGTTCAGTGGCCTGGAAAATTCTCAATTCAACAACTTCTGCATCAGGCAAAACAGAGCTTGACATTTGTGCAGAGCAAACACCTCTTTGATCTGCCTGAGCTTATACTGTTTAAATATCCCATTAAAATAAATATATTTCATGGACAGTTAGCAATTAAAGGGTATTTTTTTCCTAAAATTTGAGTTTCTAAAGACAGAAACCAGATAAGGAACCAGGAGGTGTTAATGGTACCTTTTTGTAATGCTTAAAAGTAGGAAAAAACCAACTGTATCACCAATAGAGTACAGAAATATCCATGTTTGCTCTCTGGTCAACAATTACAATTATCAATATGTATTTAAATTAACCAACAATTAATTAATAACTGATCAATATTTGAGATTCTTCTGTTTTCTGAGACCACACCAAGGCACCTGCCTGTCCTCACACACAGTTCCCTTCCTGCATAGAAGTACCTGACCCAATCACACAAAATATTTTATCAACTCCTCTGGAGTAATTAAAAGAAATTAACAGCTTTTACATACAATGGCAAATTAGAATCAGAGATTTGTCAAGTTTGGGACAGACCATCAAATCCAACCATCAGCCAGTTCACACGAACCCACGTCATCAATGCCACATCCACACATTGTCTGAACACTTCCAAGGAT
This sequence comes from Alaudala cheleensis, assembly GCA_013398995.1. Taxonomy (NCBI): domain Eukaryota; kingdom Metazoa; phylum Chordata; class Aves; order Passeriformes; family Alaudidae; genus Alaudala; species Alaudala cheleensis. Next base: position 2,312 of record VWYE01021663.1, on the reverse strand, counting down.
GGGGGCTCCACCACTGCCCCAGCATTTCCCCAACGCTTTAAAACCCTTCCCATGAGGAAATTTTCATTTCCAAACCTCCCCTGGCACAATTTGAGGCCCTTTCCCCTCACCCTGCAAATATTCCAGCAGTGCCCAGGAAGGATGTGCAGGAAAGCTCTTCCCAACAACTGTGGGGAAAAAAAATAATCCTAAAATGATCCACCCTGAGGAGGCATCTCCCAAATGGGAGGTTTGGGGTGGACCAGGGCAGAGAGAAGGTGTCAGACAGAAATCAGGCTCTGTTAAATCCTGTTTGATTTGCCACTGGGATGTAACCCCTGAGCAGTTCCTCCTGCTTTACACAAACCTCCCCACCTTGTTACAACAGTGGGGCCCTTCTTGGACAATTTCAGCAAAATGTCCAATGCAAAACTCGTCAAAATGAATTAAGAAATTGCTGTTAATTAGAGTGAACTCTCAATTCATGATTGGTGTTTAGATCCTGTTTTTATCTTGCTATGACACCACAGTTTACCACAAGATTATTTTACTGTATTTACTGAATTTTACTAAACTTATTTCATCAGATTCTTTTGGGAAAACCTGGATTCCAACTGCTTCCAGGAGTTTCTACACCTTTTATCTGCCCAATGTTCAGTCCCAAAATAAATCAGAATTTTACTCCCAAACAGCTGCAGATAAGCACTGAAAAATGACTTACCTAGATAATGGATTTCAACTCTTTTAGAATGCTTCATTCAAATGAACACACAACACAGGAATGAAATTAAAAGATTTAAAGGAAATAATGCAGGTGGAGAATAAAAAGGAAGCTTTGTTCTTGCATCAGGATGTATTAGATCTTGCAATTTGCATATACAAATAATTCAGCCACATTCACCCGCATTAGAAACACAGCAAGATCAAATTAGAAACTTAAGAAAATAATAAGAGCTGAAACTGTATAATACATACATATATATATATTATAAAGATTTGACAAATTAAATACATTTGGGTTATACAGAAAAGTTCCAGTAACTTTACATGAAAAATGGGACGAGGGAAACGCAAACATTTCCAGAGACTGAACACGGGGTGGGGTCAGGCTCATTTCAAAAGTTTAAAAAAGACATAAAAATAGCCTAAAAAACACAGCTAATTACAATTATGCATTCTTCATTAAGGCCCAAGTCAGCCAAGCACTTTTCAGGGATTGCTTTAAGGGAACAGGGGATCCATGGCACTCCATGGATTGTGGGATGAGGATGTTGGGAGGTGAAATGCTGAGCTGAGCTGGGACCTTCTGAACACATGAACAGTCCAAGTCACACAGTGACCAAAAGCACAGACAGATCAGAAGGACACTTCCAATCCAACTATTTGGCCTTTTAAAGGAATTCCATGCAACAAATGGAGACTCAAAGGAAAATTCCAATCCACCACGACACTGCCCAGAGCTCCAGGCACTGAGCACACCCAAGGGAGCTCTCCAAACTCCACACAAACCTTCATGGAGCTGCAGCTGTGAATGCTGAACTCTATTTCAGGCATTTCTCTTTCTTCCTCGGTGTCCCAATCTGGTTATCAGCTAAAATCCGAGTGCCCACTGAGGATTTGGGGCTCCAGCTGAATTCCATCCTAATTCCTGGTGCTGAGGAGACCTTGGAGCAGCTGGAGTTGTGCTGCAGCTCCTGGGGGGCTGTGGGATCCCCACCCCCTCACACCCAGCACTGCTGATTGACCTCATGGACAGCTCAACCCCAGCTTTTACCTCAGGGAGCCCAAAACCTGCCCAAGACACAAACTGTTATTGTTTAAATGCTGGCTAAGAGGTCAGAAAGATCTGACATCATCAGGATCAGAACAAGGGAATTCCTTTCTTTTCCAATCTTTCGGAGTCTCCCTGCACTGAGATTGACTTCAGGAGACAACCCCAGTTTTTATACCACAAGGACCCACAAATCTGCCCAACAGACAAATTATTATTATTATTATTCAAATGCCCCCTAAATGGCTGGAAAGATCCTGACATCAGGATCAGAACATGGGAATTCCTTTGCATTATTTTCCAACCTTTCAGAGTCTCCCTGCACTGAGTCATGAGACAATTCAACCCCACTTTTTACCCTCAGGGACCCACAAAATCTGCCCAACAGATTTATTATTATTATGATTATTATTATTTAAATGCTGGCTAAATGGTTGGAAAGATCCTGACATCAGGATCAGTAAATGAGAATTCCTTTGCATTATTCTCCAACATCTTGGAGTCTCCTTGCACTGAGATTGACCCCAAGATTTTACCTCAAAACCTGACACATTCTTATTCA
>VWYE01021662.1:10860-54242 GCA_013398995.1 Alaudala cheleensis | reverse complement strand
GAGGCTGGAGCCAGGAAGGAATCAGTCAAGCAGCAAGCCACAGACAAGACAAAATTCCCTCAAGCTGTGCCAAGGGTAGTTTAGATTGGATATTAGGAAAAATTCCTTCCCCAAAAGGGCTGCCAAGCACTGGAACTGGCTGCCCAGGGCAGTGCTGGAGTCACCATCCCTGGAGGCATTTAAGAGGCGAGTAGATGTGGCACTGAGGGACATGGCCAGGCGGTGGGCTGGAGGTGAGAGCGGTCCCGGGTATCCCGAGCGGCTTTTCCCTTTCCCAGAGGAGCGGTCCCGGGGATCTCGCGCGGCTTTTCCCTTTCCCTTTCCCACAGGAGCGGTCCCGGCCCCGAGCGCGCCGTGGCCGCAGTGCCGCCGGATGGACGGCAGAGGGCGCCAGAGGCCGCGCTGAGCGCGACACAGACACGGACACGGACACGGACACGGACAGAGACACGGATATGGACAGACACACGGACAGGGACACGGACACGGAGAGGGACACGGACAGGGACAGAGACACGGATACGGACAGACACACGGACAGGGGCATGGACACGGACATGGACAGACAGAGACACGGACATGGACAGAGACACGGACAGACACACGGACATGGATATGGACAGATATCGCGGGGGGGAGGGAGACCCCGCGGCCCCCAAGCCGGGCAGGGGGTAGCAGGGTTGCACGTGGCTATTAACGAGATGGGTACGATGGATAGCTCAAAGGGGTTCTTCATTCTTCAAGGGGCATCCAAAGATCAGGGGGTGTGGTGAGCCAGACAATTTATAGGGTTTTACTTGGGGACAAGTGTCCACACCTGGTTAAAGGGCAGGGGTCTTATAAGTCTAAGGTCTTGAACCAACGGGGCTTACTCTACTAGCATTTTCCAAAGTCCCACCTCCCAGAGTCTCAGGTTTATTTCCTCCATGTAGGGCGCTCGTGCTAAGCTTTGATCTGTCCCAGGTAATTCGGTTTCCACAGACAGAGACACGGACACGGCGGGAGCTCCGGGATCCGCCGCGTCCCTCCCAGCACGAGGCCTCCCCGGGACACACTGCCCTCCGGCCGCCACCAAAGAGCTGCCAGGACCTTGTTTGTCACCGCCTGCCTTTTCCCTTCTCCCCCGCCCCAGGCCGCTGTTCCGGGAGCGGCTGCTGGGGATGCGCGCCCAGGAGGGCACCGGGGCTGGAGCGAGGTGGGACCGCGGGGACAGCAGGTTGTGCTGTGACACATCCCGGCTCACAACTCCCTGCAGTGACATACATTCTGCGCTTTCACCTCTTCCTTTCCCGTCACACGCTGTTACAGGAGCACTGCACGGGAATTCCGGGAATGAAGTTCTGGGCTGATCTATCCTCTCCGTGCCTCTGCAGAGAAGTTGGCCTTAGTTCTTCAGGCACCCACAAAGAGCTGCCCTTTCCAGCCCAGATCTGTGGATGCTGGGGGCCACCCTTGGGGAGGGGTCTCGGGATCTGGATCCAGGGGTCAGCTCGGTTCTGTGCTTTGCTGCCCTCACTGCACAGCATTGTCTTTTTGAGACTTGATACAAACTGATTTCCTACTTCTGTCACTCTTTCAATCTCCTCTCATAAAATAAAAAGTAGAAAACCCATCTCAGTCAAGGGGAACAAAAGAAGAGACTTTCACAGGTGTCTGTGCTTGAAACTCCAAAGGCAGGGATTACTGAGCACAAATCCAGGTGTCTCCCCCAATTAAATTTTCATGGAGGTGATCACATAACTCAGTGATCATTGCAATGAAAACTGTTGACTTAATAATCTCTTTTACTGTTACCCTTCTTCCCAAGAAGCAGGTTTGAATTATGTGTTGGAGTCACTGTTAAACCAGCTCCATTTGCTTCATCAGTGCTGGTTTTGGAATGGATCCTTTCCTCCTGTGGGGCATCAGGGAATCACCTCCAGCAGCCTCTGGGCACTTCCTGACTCATCAGAGTGATCCCACCTGTACCAAACCCAGCCTGCACTTTGAGTACTAAACAACTACTTCAGTTAACAAAAAACCAATTCTGGATGACTCTGAAAACTGAAGGGTCCCTCCTCTCTGCCAAGAGGAGGACTTATAAAGGACAAGCTACTTGCAGACAATATTTTTCATTTTCTTTTTTTAAGCTGAGTGTGTACAATCAGCTTTTTAATTCATTTCCATTAGAAGAAGTCAGATGAGCCTGGATGCAGGTAGCCAGAAATTTTGGGGAACCCAGACTCTCTGAATCCCAAATAAAGGCAAACCATTGCAGTGACCCAAATGCTGATGTCCCTCAGAGAGGCAGGGATCACTTAGAGACTCCAGATGTGAAGTGATGCTCTGCAAAGGTGCTTCTCATCCCAGACAGGATGAATCCAGAACGTTCTGGAGCCGTAGGTGCCAGCAATTTCCACCAGCCCTGGAATGATTCCTTCATTGTGATGCTTGTGAAAATCGATCTTGTTGTTTGAGTAAGTCTGATTTACGGCATTAGCTATAAATTGCAGCCCCATTCATATTCACTTTCTTCTCTCCCATTTTCATTTCCTGGATATATTAGGAGATGATGTTCTTGTGGCTCCCAGCATCCTCACAGCTACAAAACTGCTTCTTGAATCAGAACTCCTACAAGTTATCAAAACACAGTTTAAGGGAACCATGATATGACCTGCAGCATCTTCATAAAAGACTAAGAGCAATGTGTGAAGCCCATGAGCAGTACATTTGTATGGGTAAAATTACATATGAATATGTTTTTAATGTTTTATTCATAGCTGCATCACACTGATAAATTATAGGCTACAAACTGTGTGACAAGACATAATTAGGAGCACTATTTATTTTAATTAAGGTGTATTATTAGATATAGTATTCCAGCTCCCCAGAGGTGCAGCAATAGCTCTCTGAAGGGATGTATGCAAAACATCCTCTCATCATACAAGAAATCTGCTTCATGTGCTGTGATTCCTGTGCAAAACATACAGAAGAAAACAACTAGCCCTTGTAGGAGCTGAGGAAATCCTGCTTTGCTGGTGAACATGAGAAATGGAGTTTCAAGGGGGAAGCATTGCTGCAACTCAGGGGCTGAACAAGTGGCAGAAGAGACTCTCAGCTCCTGACATGTGGGTGGTGAAAAAGCTTTGCTGCTTCATGTCATGGGCTCATCCCTTGCTGGCTGCAGGTGTTTTGTCTAGGCTGGCATCAGGCATCCCCTCGAAGGCACATTCCCTGTAGATGGAGACTTTTCCAGGGTTTCCTTTCCAGGTTTAGAGGGCACAGTTGTATCTGCTCATCTTTTACAGGTGTCAGAACTTCTGCCAGCACAGGCTGAGCTCAGAACTGTCACCTGGGGAGGGCACACACTCTTTGAGAGCTGCTTTTGTTTCCTGTTGTTGAACAGGTAAAGAAGCAGATAAAGGAAAAACTTCACACTCCAAAAGCTGCCCAGACACATACATCTGGCTCTCTGCCTGCCCTGGGTGCTGCTCCCTGCATCCCTGTCTGGATTGCAGCAGCAGCCCTGCCCTCACACCAGCCCCAAGCTGCTTCCCCATGCCCAGGCTGATCCTGGGACAAGGAACCCCCCAGCACAGGGCATTCCCTCAGACAACACCACTTCCTTATGAAATTATTCCAGGCCAGCTTAGGAAAAATGTCATTTCCAGGGAGAGAGGATAGCTAAAAATGGAGCAATGACTTCAAATGCTGAACTGGGACAATCTTTCTCCCCTCAACAATGATTGCTAAATCCATATCTAGAAATCCTAAAGCCACAGAATGGATCTTGGAAGCAGGGATTGAGAGGAGCCTGGCACTGGGCAAACAGGCTGAATCAGGGCCCTGACAGGCAGCACCCTGCTGTTGTTTCTGCAGAAGAGCTGGATCTCACCCTGGTTTCTGCCCATGATCAGTTGACTTTGAGATGTCACACTGGGATGATGAGACTTCTCCTGAAGTGGTCAAGGACTTGGGGGGTTTTTAACAATATTTCAAACAGCCTGTCATTCTAAGCCACTTTGGGACAGTTGCAGGAGTTAATCACCATTTCCATGAGTGGAAAAAAGATGACAAGAACTATCTCTAGAGAAAGCTTCCATCCCTGAAGGCCAGAAACACTGATTTCTCTCTCTTTGCAAGAAACATCAGAAGGAAGGAGATCTCTGAATTTTAATGCATGTTTCTCAATGTGATAAAGCCCATGTGGGGAGATGGCAGCAGTGCCTGTATGGGCCATTGAAAATTCGTGTTGGCAGGGGAAGGAGAGGGCAGACAAAAGTCACAGCAACATCCAGGATGTCCTTTACCATCTCTGCTTTGCTCTCAGCACACACAGAGGCAGAGTTGCCTGAGCTCCACTTGGGGTTATTGCAGCAACACAGCCAGTGCAATCCCACCCCAGCCAATGCTGCTCCAGCCCCTTTGCCATGATTTTTGGGGTTGATTAATGAGTGGGGGAAAGCAACTGCCAAGAGCAGTCATCAAGTTGCCATCTTTGTTCCCCTTTCATGTCTGGAGTTACTGTTTTCTTCCAAATGTGGGTACTGAGGGGCCAGGCTGACCAGCCCAGCAGGAAGGCCCCCCACACCAGACACACCTTAGATTATCTTTGCTCCCTCATCTTTAAAATGGATCTGATTAATTAGACTCAAAAATCTGCCAGGTAGGTGCTGGTAGCTGGGAGGGAGCCTCAGCTGGATGGAGGTCGAGGCAAAGTGATCTATGGGGTCATTATTGAGTGAGATAAACAGCAAAAAAGGAGTGGCTGAGCTGCACTCCAGGTGTGCAGCCACACCTCAGCCTGGCCAGTGTCTGATTGTGAGACAGGCTGCAAAGGGTGGGCAACAAACAGCACCAGGCCACAGGCAGATGGGAGCAGGGATTCACCCCTTGCACCATCTGAAGGTAGGGATTAGGCCTAAAGAAAAGCGTTCTAGTAAACAGGAATAATTTTCTGAGTTATGCTCACACCACATCTACTCCAACTTCCAGCTCATTCCACTTTAATCAAACTAAACCAGGGGTAAATATGTACAAGGGCCACCAAGAATATAAAGATCAGAGCTGTAAAGTGTGAGCATCTGTCCCTACTTTTACCCTGAGTGTTCCTCTAGGGCAAGGGGAATCCCACAGATCCAGTGAGAGGAGGCTGCTCCTCAGCTCCCCACATCCCACACCTCTGGTGGGAGCACCTGGCCTTCCCTGGCTCCATCTCCTCCTCTAACAAGGGCACTAAAATCAATAGTATTGGAAAAGGGAAGTCAAATGGAGGCAGTCCATATTAATGTGCTGCTTGTTAAGCAGAGAGGAAAGGCTTTTCACAGCCCCCTACGCAGATGCACACATCCACAATTATCTTTATAAATTCTAAATCAAAGCAAATTAGCAGCCTAGTGCCGTGCAATAAACATGATTTGATTAAGTATTCCACACCCAGGGCACAACAGGATTTTATTTTTTTTTTTAAGTACTCAATTACCATCATGATCCTGCGTTCTGTGTGTTATAAAGAGCTCACTGCCCTGTGTGACAGCTCAGTGCACAGGGGCAGCTTTCAGAGCTCTCCTTTTGCCCTGCAACACTGAGTAGATCACGAGAGCTGGCAGCTCTGCAGCTCACTGTGCTTTGGGTGGCACTGCCATTGCCAGCTCCAGCTCCTGCAGTCACCAAGGGCAGGTCCTGCTCCTGAGGCAGGGAAACCCCCAGAACCAATGGAGGGACTGGGAGCAGTTCTGCCAAGAAGGACCTGGTGACAGCAGGGGGATGAAAGCTTGGACTTGACATGGCAGTGTGCACTGGCAGCCCAGAAAGTCAACATATCCTGGGCTGCATCACAAGCAGCATGGCTGGCATGGTGAGGGAGGGGATTCTCCCTCTCTGGTCTCTCCTTGTAGGATCCCACCTGGAACTGCATCCAGCTCTGGGGCTCCAGCACTGGAGCTGTGGGGGCTCTCCTGTGACCAGCCCTTGAAGATCAGGTTGGATGAGGTTTGTGATGCCTTGGGAAGGCTGAGCTGGAACAGAGACTGGACAGAGCTAGAGAATAAAGCAGATATTTATTGAAAGGCGTTTAGGGTACACCTTGGCAGGACAAGAGCCTGACCAGGGCTGCACCCAAGGTGAACTAAAAATGGTCACAAAATGGACCACAGGTCACGAGGTCTCACACTTTAATAAGTTTTGGCCCATTTGCATATTGGGGTTTAATTGTCCAATTACAGGTTCAGGCTGTGAGGTCTCATCCTTCTTGTTTCTCCCTTCAGTCCACTCTTGTTCGTGATTTTGGGCCTCAAAGTTGTCCTTGGTCTTCAGCAGGGAAAGGATTTGTTTTGTCTCCCTACTCTGTGAAGAGCTCACTGGCACTGAATGTGAGGCTCAGAACTGCACCTGAGGCAGCACAGAATCTGAAAAACATGAAAGCTGAAACTTAGGGCATCATTTGAAGCAACCTGCTCCCTTTGAACTCAAACAATTCTATGATTTACAAAATCCTTATATAAAAATATGTTTCTGTACCTGTGTCTGATGAGAAAAGCTGGAAAATATGCTTAAAGCTTAAGCCCTCCAAAATTAGATAGCAAAAGTATGTTTTCAGTGTCCTAAAGGTCAAATCTCACTGGAGTCCAAACTCTCTGGGGAGGCAACAGCAAGTGCTGGTGCTCACATTTCTCAATTGATACACATAATTTCAGAGATGTTTGCACAAACAACCCTTCCTCTGTGATCCTGCCAGACCAACAGAGAGGACAAAGGGTCCAGAGGAACTTTGCTGTGACTTTCTCGTGAGAGACAAGGGTGTCTGTTTGGGAGACTCAGCACAGAAATGTCTCAACAGTTAAACGTGCAGCATTAGATAAATGCTTAATGCTCAACAGTATTAAATAAATATATTCTTACAGGAGGGACATTCATGTAGAGCAAACACCACACACCTAAAGTTGTTGTGATGGTGGATATTGAAACAGTAAATCTGTTACAAACCTGTCTGTAAAGGGCTTGCTTCTCACCAGCTTTCGATTCACTCCAAAAATTGATGCAGGAGGTGAACAGCAAGAACACAGGGTTCTGCCAGGCTGCAGAGACCAGGAAAATCCACAAACAAACCAACCCAGCATTAGCAGACTCATTCCAGCCATGCCAGAGCAATTCCATGACACAATCCAGTCCCTCCAAGCACTTTTTTTCATGATGTCCTAAGGAAAAACCCTCTTGTGCTCAGTGCTGCCTTTAACAGAGTGTTTGGTCACACTTGTGCATGAGGAGCAGCAAGACAAACACGATGAGCACAGCTGGGATGAGAGGTGGGGTGTAGACAACAGATGTGCTGCAATTGCCACCCTCATTCCAGAAGGTCCTTGCCAGGACCACCAAGCACAAATGACCCTGTTTCCCCTGTTAGAAGCCACAGGACCCTGAGACTTCAGCCCATTTTGCTGAGAAAGCCACACTCTGGTGTGCCTGTGATGTGCACTTGGTGACATTTTATTGCCCCTGCTTATTGTCACCTGTTTTTAAAAGGGTCCATCAGTGCCTATTTGTGCAGGAGGAGCTGCAAGTGATAGTTATGATGGAAATCTCTGCCACAAATGTGTTGACTGGCACTTTGTCCTTCCCAGAAGCTGCAGCTGCAGGTGATGGAGGTGTCCTTTTCAGACCCCAGGAACATGTTTGGATGAGGAACAGGTGGCAAACTACAAAACACACATTATGGAAGAAAATTGCCATGATGGGTAGGAATTAATTGGGACTAGTGAGTGGAGTTAATGCAGGAGGCTGGGAGCAGGTGGTTGTGACTCTGCCTGGGTTGCTCATTTTCAGGCTGAGTTTGGTCTGGGTAAGCCCAGCTCTGGTGCTTTAGGGCTGGCTGTTAATTTGGTTATAATCATGAGGTGTCAGTCCCATGGTTCACATAAAACATGTTTTCATTCCCCAGGGAAAATCCATTACCTGGACTTTCTTCACTGGATTCAGCAGCTAAAGAGCAAAACCCAGGGAGAGCAACTCAGTTTTTGCTGATGTATTAAATTCTCTCCATAGGGCACAAAGGCAAATAATTGTTTTCCTAAAAATCCAGGGGGATGTACTCAGCACAGCAAAGCAAACCAGACTTGCTGCAGAAAAAAAGGAAAGAAAAGCAGCACTGGCTACAACAGCTCCTTTAATCTCCTTTATCATTTCCAAATTTAAAATGCAGAGAAGCCCAGGAATCATGTTTTTCCACCATGAAATATAACCCAGTGCCAGCTGGTGTTTGGTGTGGTCGTTTTTCAAAGGAGAATAAATTGATTTAAATCTTCATAGGTAAAAAAGAGCTGTTTCTGCTTTCATATTTCCCATGCTGAGCTTAAAAATTTTATGGGATGGTGCTGTCAAATCTGTAATTTTCCTGACAGTCCTCTGAAGGACAAACTTCTCCTTCCACTTCTGCCCCTCTCTTTTCTCTACCCCTTTGGGATGCTTAGGACAGAAACTTCACCTGTGCCTTGTAAGGGCTCCATGGCTGCTTGCAGCTTGTGTGTGGAGGGAGGGTGATGAATCCTGGAGGCCTGTGCAGCTGAGGGTTAAACAATTAATAACATCAGTTAGATCAGCTAAATAAATGACTGAACCACCCTGAAGTGCTGCATGATGTGTTGTTAAAAGGGGCTACAAGGAGGAGGTGGTAAGTTAGCACTTAGGCCTGGTGTGGTGCTTGAGGAAAAGATAAACTTCAGAAGTTCTTTCCTTGCTTGTTCAGAGTTTGGACAAACTGCACAACTCAGTGTTTCAGCAGTTATGAGACGTTGCTGCTGCAAAACTGGAAATGAGAATTCCCATTTCAGTTTCCTCACACTGAGCGTGTTTGATTAGAGTGGTTTTGTTTCTGTTTCATTTTCTCAATTAGTTTCATATCAGTTACTTTATTATTTGATACTTGAATAATTCATTTTGCCTTCCTAGTCAAAAAGCCCCAAACTAGTTTCATTAGAATCGAGTTTCTTGCAACATACTTCAATTTAAATGGAATAATTTACTAATTTGTCAGCTCCCAGAGGCTCCTATCCTTACAAAACTCCACACACCCCTCAGTTTTTGGGCAGAGTACATTTTCTTTCATTTTTCAGAGGCACTAACATGAAGTTTCCACTCTTGCTGGCTATTATCCCTGCATCTCTCAAAGCAGGCAAGACCACACCCACGTGGGATGCTCAGCTCCCATCACATCTGCATTCCCTTGCCCTTGCTATTGAGCTCAGCATTTCATTTAGCTCTTATAACTTTCTTGGTTCTCAGAAAGCCCCTGTGTCTCACATCCATGTGAGAATGGGGTTTAAAATGGCTCTGGAAATAGTTCATCACTGAGAAGGATCTGCAGAGAGAGGCACAGCAGCTCCAGCCCCCGGGCAGGGTTTGTTCTCTCGCTGTACTGCTGATGAGTGACTGATGCTCCCAGGGCTTCACACAGCGCCCAGCTTGACAGGGATGATGTCACTTCATCAGATGATGTCACCAGATAAAATGGATGAGTTTACAATCACAAAACCTTTCCTCTGAGAGCACACATTACTCAGAGCTTGGCCACTTTGATCATCTCTTCTAGGAATTATTCTCTCTCCTTGCAAAGCATTTTACAAAGATCCTTGTCTTCTACCAAGATGAAGAGAGATACTTCTTTAATAACTGGACTTCATTATATTGTGTGCTCCATGGAAGTAGAAATGCAATTCACAATACAAAACTTCTTGTGATGGTAAGAAAGGAAATGAAGCTGCATCAGTCACTGTGGAAAAGGCTCTATAAAAACATGTTGAGATATTCATTGCAAAGAAACTCTGGAGAATCTGCTCGTGAGCAATCTGCTCAATTTGCACTCCAGAGTTTTGCCATGACCTCAGTTTTCATGAGGAATAGCCAAGTTGAAGAGCACAGATGGGAATGAGAGCTGCTGCTCACACTGCAGACAGCAGCCTGGAGGGGTTACAGACTGCTCAGAGGCTGAGGACACAAAATATATTGCTTTTAATGCCCTAAGTAGCACTTTTAATATGCTGGATAGGTTTTATTCTGTGCTGGGTGCTCTGTCAGGAAGGTGGTGGCATTGGGGAGGTAAAGAAGTCTAGGGCCCAGCAGCAGCTAGAGTCTGGAAAGTTAAATTCATGGTTATTTCAGCCTTCTCTAGGCAAGGAGGGAAAAGGAGCAAGGGACAAAAGCAGCGTGAAATGTGAGAGGAGGAAGCACTGGACTGACCAACACACTTCATGAGAAGCAAGGCGCTGCTTTTGGCAGGAGGTGGGAATCTCACACCGTCCTGGCAGAGTTGCATGGGTTGGTTTGTTTGAAACACTGCTGGAGAGGTGAGTTAAATACACCTGGGACCACAGCTCCTCGGAGTTCTCCCCTTAGGCGATGTGAGCTGTAGCTGCAGCCCCTCAGCTATAGGATGCTGGAAGAGGAAGGACGTGCCTGTGTTTTTATCCTTCCCTTTTTCTTCCAGTGCATTTCAGGCACATCTGCAGTCTCCCCACCAAGCTGCCCCTGTCTGCAGATGTGTGTAGCTGCAGCAACACCCGGGTTTGAACCCAAGGGCTCTGTGGATGCCCTTTGCCAGGTGAGCAGCAGAACGTCACTGCAGACAGAACACAGCTGGGTTATGTCACATCTGGCACGGCCTTGCAGCTCCCAGCCCAGACAGAGCTCGGTAACTTTTTAACCCCTCCTGACTCAGCTGCAACTCAGATTTCTCCAGGTTGGTCTGGTGGCTCCAGTCTGCCTCTCTCCATGCTGGGCTGGAAGCCACAATTGTCACGTGAAAAAATCATACACTCTCTTTCTCCTTCAAAAATATTACATTGCTTTAACAGAATGTAGAAATTCTCAGCTGCTTTGAAGTACAGATTTTTTTCTGAGGGCTCCTCTGGGGAAAGATGACTGACTTTGCCTCCTCTTATCACTGAGCTGCTCTTCCTTCCCTCTGCTCCAGCCTGGCCTCTGGAAAGGGCTCTATTCCTTTGGGCCCCAGGGGTTAATCCAGCCTTCACAAATACAGTTCAAATACTTTTTTTTTTTCTTGACAAAGACATTTCTCTATCTTCCCTCACAAAGTCAGGAAGGGACTGTATGACATAGTTATTGTCAATAAAAAGCTGTGAGTTTATCAAGTTTAAGTATCAAATCCCAAAACCCATGAAAATGGTGAGGATGTCTATTTGCTTATTGAGATGTTTGCAGTATCTGCAAGGAGAAAATTCCTGTCACCAGAAAGGGCTGTGTAATTGCCTACAACACTCCAAGTTAAATGGAATTGAGGATATGTCCCATAAAGACTCAAATACCAGGGAGGCAAACTTCTGTTCATCTCTTTGATAGAGCTGCCTCATTTAAAAGTACTTTGATTGACACAGTAATAAAATTTGGCCTCTTGAGCTTAAAATACTCTTTTTCTTTCTGGTGTAGCTTGCTACAAGGACAAACCCACTCAAAGCTGTGTCTGATCTGGAGTGCTCCCTGTTACTGATGCTTCCTCCCTGGCAGACCCAGCCTGGTCTCTGACAAAACACTGCTCAAGGATCAGAAAAATTTACCCTCTTGGTGAAGGTGGGAGCGTTTTCCCAAGCACCCCTCACTCTTCACACTTGTCTGCATACATACTATGTGGGTTAAAATTCCCTTTGAGGAGCTCATCTCCTGAGGGCTCAGCCCTCCAGGAAAAGCTCTTCCATCCCACCCAGGATATTCTCAACTACACCTGCCCCTTGGGAGGAGCCTCTTGTGCTTTATAAAAAGAAGAGCCAGACTCTGCTGGGGGATGAAGGAAGCATCACCAGGCACTTGTGGAACAATGGATATTCTGACTAAATACAAAGATGATTTATTTATTTTCTCGAGGGTAACAAAATACAGAAACAAAATGCCCACAGAGGTTGTGGCATCTCCATCCTTTGAGATACTGAGCACTTGACCTCCAGAGCTCTTCCTCCCAGATGTATTTGTGGAAATCTGTTCCACAATTCTACTCGATGACTCACAGCAAAGAAAGCTGCACAGTAACAAGTGGAGACCACCTGTGCTTGCCTTCCAAGATATCCCTAACAGATGGAATGTCTTTGTTATTAGACACATTCTACATTTACCTTTAAATAACTACTTCATCAGAACAGGTTTTCTACAAAACTGTTTTGTGGTTTGTACTATGGCTCTTTTGTGACAACATGAAAAGGTACTGGGTTTTTCTTTCTGATCTAGAGGAGAGGATCAAATGGACACTTAAGTATTACAACCTTCCACTAAGGCAAAAGCATGTTCATAACAGCAATGCTGTACCAGAATATTCCATCAAACCCTTCCTCTATCACTAATCACACACAGTAACATCTGTGTAAGCCAGTTGGCTCTGGACAGCTCCTGTGGTTCTTGAAAGACTATTTCTTGGCAGGTTGTGTTTTTCACTCTAATTGAAAGGTTAATCAAATCAGTCATACTTGTATGTTGGCTAAATAAACACAGTCTTCACTGATGATAAAACAGATGCATTACCACTCATGTTTCCCATGGGGTTCATTTGTTCCATGATCACATTTGGTTTTCTTCAAGCTTCTCCATGCAGTATCTGACAGCATTTTGGACAGTTTTTGTAAGGAAATTTACCTTGCAGATGCTATTGCATTCACATGTCTCAACTCTTAACAGTTTTTGGCAAAAGTATTCCATACCCTCAACATTGCTTCTTTGTGGAAAACGTGGAGGAAGCCAATCCTACAAGAGGTTGGGAACTCCTAGAGCATAAAGACATTATGGAGTGGAGCAGTCTGTGCTGCTGGGGCTGAAACTGCCAACACATCCAGACCTGTTTTCCCTGTGCCTCTCCCTCAGTGAGGCTCTAATCTTGTACCAAGGTCTTGTAGCAGGTCTCTTTAGCTTCCAGGACCCAGTGGGGCAGTGTCATGTGCCTTGAGTCTGATTTTGTGCACACCTGAGCTGACTCCTGGCACGTGTGAGTGTCTCTGAAAGCAGCACTCACACTTGGCAGGACAACACATCCTTCAGAAGGCAGGCACAGGACTTGCTGAATGCATTCAAGTCAAGTTTTGTGTATCACAAAACTGCCAAGCAATCAAAAGCTGCAACAGCTGATAAATGTTTTAATGGAAAAGGCACTCAAAAATCTTCCTGCCACTTGCTAATGAGTACAATGAAGAAAATCTCTTCATTCCAAGGGATTAAGCACAGATCATTTCAGCATTACATTCTTAAGTGGGAAGAAAGGTGCATTTATTTCTCCAGTCAAAAATAGCATTCATGCAAAGGATTACAATGTTCTTTAGGGTGGGATTAACTTTATTTATTTTCTGTGTTCTGAAAGATTTAGATAACTGCTTTGTTAACTGTTGAGAGATGTGTCTCTGCAGGGCTCTTTAAGTCAGGCTCCAGAGATGTTCTCTCCCTCCACTGACAGGGAGACCAGACTTGCCAGGTCCTGTTTTAACAATTTAACTCATTTGTACCACAACTCAACAAACAACAATTAACTCCCACTGCAGTCCCTCCTCGTTTTTTTTACTATTTTTAAAAGTTAAAGCATAAAATCATACAATCCATTTCCAACCTCAGGTCTCCACATTACAGACTTCTCCTCCATCTGTCTCATAGTGAAAAGGAAGCTGCATTTCAGAGAGCTGAGCATCACAGTAAGAATAAACACAGAACCCTGACAGAAGTAGATGGCATTTGTGAAAAAGCACCATTTCCTCCCATCCTTACAACACCTTTTCAACCTTTCATTCACTTAAAACCATTGTGACCAAAGTGCAACATTCTCATTTATCCCACTGTGCCACCTTACCAAAAGTCACACTGGTAGAAAATTTACCATTACCAGTAGCCCTCTACTGCTCCCAAGAGAAAAGGCAAGCACGGGAGCAGGACATGGATGCAGCTGAGGAAGCAGAGCCAGCAATAAAAGGCAGCAGGCACACAGTGACCTCTGTGGGACCTCACTCATCTGGACATTTACTACCACTGTGTTCTTACAGCAGCAATTTGTCACTCACTTAAGCACTTTGTTCAACTAAGGCATGGGGAGAAAGGCAACAGAATCAGTGAATCCAAGCACCAGCAGGATTTACACTTTAAGCCACAGCACAAAGGAGATTTGGAATCAGTCATTTCCCTGATCAGAATGAAAAGAAATGCTTTTAGGATCACTTTTTTTATCTACTGGAATCTAAATTGATAAAAATGGTCAAATCAGGTTATTAGAACTGCGTGTGTTTTAGGAAATACAACTGACTATAGATTCAGGAAACTGGTTTTTTAATATTTATTTAGTAAAACTCACTATACAAACAAAAAGTTATCACAACAGTGGAATATGCAAGGTTATAGTTTTTCCTTCAAGCTGTTTCTCTGCTTCAGTAAAAACACATATATACATTTACAACGATTTCCCTTTAAAGCACTGGGATTCATATATTAAAACATACCTGGTAAAATAAGCTTAAAATAATTTCACATTGCTTGGAAAAAGATCTGAGTAATTTACTCTTACCAGAGTGCCATTGTTGCACAGTATTCAAAAAAATGAACGACCACTAAAATATAGAGTAAAACATTTAAAAGTACATTTATTTCAAATGTGGGCAAAATATCAATATAAAAGAAAATAGAGTATAAGAAATAAAAATAAAGTACAAAACATTTTCATCTTCAACATCCATAATTTAATAGATAGCAAGCCCTTTTATTTTTACATCCAAATTACACTTTTGGCTGAAGTACCATAATTTATCTTAAAATGCTTAAAAATGGGCTCATTGTGATACCTAAAGTGGGCTCTTTGAAAATGGTAGTATAATACAAAACATAGTAAATTATGTTTCAGCATAATAAAATTACACATCCTAAAAAAGATGCAGTTTATTTTTGCTTTCCTGCTTTAAACTGCTCATCATCCCTAGGAAAACAGCTGGAAAACAGCATCCACAGGAAGTTCTAGTTGCTTTGTACAATGGCTGAAGAGCTAGGAATAATGCTCCAAGGATCCTGGAGCAGTAAGGCATTTTACTATCCATCAAGTAAATTTATATGTGAGCTTGTTAAGGAAGAACAACTGTAAGAATGACAGCAAAATACAAGTTCTATAAAAAACATGCATAAAGACACAGAAGCCTTACTGGTCCCTCCACTGCATTTATCAAACTGGGTCTATAATCTTCAGTACAAAGCTGTTTTCCTCATCTGAAAGTAACTTGTGCCAAATATTTCCCTTAGTGGCAAGTTCTTTTCCCATTGCCTAATATTCTACTATTTATTAATTTATTCTATTATTTACTAATATTTACTACTCCTTTGTGACCACCCTCCCTTGAAGTATTTCCCATCTGAAAGTAATTCCAGGTTGAATTTAAGCTACTTTCTTGGGTGTTAAACTACCCTCCTACCAAGTAAACATTACATATCCTAAAAAATTACAATTAATTAGTTCCTAATTAAAAAAACCCACAACTTTAGTAAACCATACTGCCCTAAGCAGCAGAATGTCTGAACACAAAAAGGATATGATTCATAATCCAGTGTTTGAGTAAGCACTCCAGTCAGGACAAACTCAGCATTGTGGACATCTGGAAATACCAAAATTCATATAGTTCACACCCTACACAGAAATTGTGCCTCATTCTGCAGGTGTCAGGAGGGGCCATTCTGGACCTTTTGGCTACAGCCCTACCATCAGCCCTCACCCGTGTGTTATTAAACACAGCACTTCTTGGGGCTCTACACTAAAGCAAAAACAACTACAGTGAAAACCCCTAACTCACTTGATGAATATGAGATGGTGCCCTGGTTTCAGTTAATTTTCTTCTTAGTAGCTGGCACAGGGCTGTGCTTTGAATTTAGGAATAATGTTGGTAACACACAGACATTTCAGTTGTTAAATTCAAAAGTTTATGGTGATCTGTCTATAAATTATAATTAGATATATCCAGCTAACAGCTGGCTTGGATTTCTCCATGGTTTGCAGGATAGTCCATGTATTCCTCTATTAGTATGTGAAAGTCTCAAAAGATCTCTGTATTTGTATAATAATAATAAAAATTGGGAAATAAAAAACACCAAAGTAACATTTATACTGTGCAATCACATGCAAAGCTGATACATACCTATGCCTCGTGCAAAATACTCTCGACATAAATGAAGGTCATTTTCACAGGAAATCAAGATTATCTCTGGCAAACTCTAAAGGAAAGAAAGTAATGGTAAGCTCAGAAGAACACAATAAGGTATTAGAAATAAGTTTTAGAAAGCAACACTCAACGCACTTTGTTCTGCTTATGCTCCATGAGTTTTCTAAAGGAAGGTTGTTTGGATAACACTTTTCCTCCTGCACACTCCACAATAGCTTTCATGGTGGAAAGACTGGGACAAATTCCAGGTGTAATGTAGAAATATTTTCCCTAAAAAGAGAAAAGGAAGACCAAGAAAAAGCATTATTATGTTAACTGATTTCTGCAACACGTGAAGTTTTAATGTCATGTGACATTTCTTTTATACAACAGGGCAGGCTTTGTAAGCTGGGGCTGGGCTTAGCTGGCCATTCATCAGTTGATGAGTTGTCCTTAATTACTGCTGATCTTTCCCCTGGAGGGGCAAATGCACAATTTTGATAAATCTGAACAATTCAGGTGTGCCTATTTCCACACCTGTAAAGTAACAGCTGCAGCTTGGTAAGACACATAAGAACAAAGCTCCTCGCTTCTTTGTTAAGCTCAAGTGTTAAAAATGAACTTTTACCCTTTAATTAACACCCAATTTATTACTTGCTGGCAAAAATTAACCTACTAGTTGCTGAGATGGGTCAGATCACAAAGTAGGTTATCTCTGTTTATCAGCTAAGAATAAAAACCAGTTTTGCTATTTAATCTGCAAAAGTGAGAGCAAAATGTAGCACTTAGACATAATAGAAGACATAGATTCTTATTTATTACAGGTCAAAAAAATACCTGTTTTAGGTGGTTTATCTCCATAAACAGTCTGTAATTCAGTTAGGCTGAAGAATCTTTAGCAACTCAGATCTCCAGATACCTCTCTGCACTGTAATGTAATTTTAACCAGAGGCATGAAAACATCTTGCACCATCCTAGCAAACAGCCTGGTGGAAGGAGAATCACACCAGAACTCCCTGAGGCTGAAGGGCAAACTCTCAGACTCTCACTTTTTATGGGCAAGTGCTCTGACTCTGAGGCTGGTGTAAAAAAGAAAAGAGAAAACATAGAAAACAAAGTCCCTTCCCAAAGTGCCTTCTTACAAGTAACAGAGCAATGTTCTTAATTCTGGAAGGGAACAAATATCCTGAGACTGGTTAACATCTCCAGGATTCAGTCATTCAGAGGCCTTACATCCACCCCAATGATGCTTCAACAGGCAGAAAACAGGCATGAAGTCAAAACAAAAATGTACAACAAATGTTTCATGTATGCCAGCCTGCTCTACTGCTCTGCTATTTTCAGCTATAAAACCTGTGGTCCCACTGCTGAAAAAATGAGGTTGAAAAACTCCCACATACTTAAATGCTGTGGTAAACTGCATACCTTGAACAGGGGAGCTACTTGTGCTCTCTTTAGAGACTCCTCCAAACTAAAGCAGAAAAGCACCTCAGCTTCAGCATCTCTGAGCACAAAGTTCTGCTCATCTGAAAAAGAAAGCGTGATGATGTGGCACACAGAACACAAACATCCCCCTGGCCCAGGATGGAATCTGAGCAGAACATCCTGGTGGCAGAGTGGCTCTGAATGGCACCTACTAGAATTTCATGTGATTAAAATATCCCTCTTCATTAGGCTTCTTACAAAGATGACTATCAAATACTTGGAGAATTAAACTATGCTTTACATCTGTATACCTAACAACAATCACTGTTCTATCAAACCCCTTTTTTCTAACTTACTGGAGATACTTGCAAATTTGTATTTTTTGATTCTCTGCAAAGGACAATGATCAAGCAGAAGGATTAAGTTTAAATTCAAATTACTGTGACCACCTATGGGAGCCTCACACAGTCTTAAAAGAAAGAACTTCCCATCTGTTTAATTTGTCCTGTTATTCACAAAATTTTTCATTTTTTATCAGATATTCCATCAGGGATGGAATTCCTTTACCTTTCCACAAAAGCTATGCCGAACACGTTTCTAAATCCAGTTTAATCCAAAACCCCTAAAAACTAAAAAATTATACAGAGAACAAACTGGCCTTTCCAAGGACAATTCTGACAACTTGTAAGAGACAGTGTTAACAGTCTTCCAAAAGACAAAAGAAACAACTGAGATAACTTTTGTAAACAAATGCCATATTTTCCATCATTATAGCCCATTAGCTACCAACCAAGCTAATTTCAGTAAATAAATAAAGTACTTCAAGTACTAGATCACAACAGTCATCCTAAATCCCCCAACTTTCTTCATCTTCTAAGAGTTCTCAAATTAATCAGTTTCTCAGTTCACTGATGCTGAAGTAAGCAAATTGCCTTCTTGAGATTTATAAAAATGTTTGCTGGTTTATTAGTTAATTATCCACAGATGCAAGTCTTTACGGTGGTTAGCCAGGGATGTCATACATCTTCTTACAAACCAATTACACAAAAAGCACAACACAATCATAAACCAAATAATCACCCTTTCAGAAAGGGTGAATTAAAAAATAATGCACCACAGGTAAAAATTTACAAAATGGCTACACAAGAAAGAAATACAATACTTAACAATATCCAATCATTTCATCACCCTAAAGTAAACTTTTAAAGTGTGTTTTTCTTTCATTTAAGGGGGAGAAACTGTATTAAAACAAATGAAAGTTAAATGAAACAAAATGTTCTGCTGAAAAAGAATTTAAATTTTAAAAAACCCAACCAAACACATAATTATTGTGATAGCTTTGCTTAACCATACTAACACAATCTTCCATTTCAAGTGGAATACAAATGAGCTACTAATATTTAAAAACTTCGCAAATTATTCTTGAAGAGGTGTGAACAATGACAATCAGACTTGCTCTAGAATTAAATTTCTACTTTCAAAAGCTGAGCTCCTTAGAAAACTGAAGTCAGAAGACAAAATAAGAAAATGTATTTAAGTATGTTTGTCAATGAACCTTTGTTTTACTATAAGAATTGATACTAATTTAACTTACCAACAAATTTCTGGCATTTGAAACACTCCTCTAACCACTCCGGCGTTACTATGTGCTTGACTACAGAAATTGCTGTCAGGAACTTGACAGTTCGGGTCACTTTACTGGCAATGAGATGGGTACATTTCTGGGCAGAGTCTGCTACTTCACCTCCAAGGATATACAGTTTCTGAAAGTTGTACAGAACACAAATCAGAATGAACCAGTTGTTAAAAAAAATGGAGGAAAAAAACTATGTATCATATCATCACATCAAATAAAACTAAGCTCCTAATTAAAGCAAATTAACTGAAGTAACTAAGCTCCATTAAACTAAATGTAGATTTCTGTGTTACAGTGATTCCTTTACTCAAGGTGATTCATTTTGACAGAATTTACAGCCACTGAAATTTCAGGTATTTCCACAAATAAATATCACTTGGCAAGATTGAAAACTATTTCCCGCTTCTGCAGTTTTTTGAATTTGGTTTGTGTTTTTTTAAGCAAGCAACTAACTGTAAGATACAAACTAAATTTTTTTTTCAGTGAAACAGGATATTTCTTTTTCAGTAAGCAATAATAAGATTATGTCCAGGTTTAGGATAAATTTGGGAGGAAATTTAGGAGGAAACTGGAATTTTGAAATAATTTTCCTCTTTTCTAGGGAAAGTGCAGTAGACATTGTAGCTAGAGAAACCTAATTTTGCTAGGTTTTTCTTTAAAGAGAAAAGTATCTCATGAAAAACACATATTCCACATGCATTTTGATGATACTGAGCAACTCCTCCCTTTTCCTTGGTTTACCAAACTCAAACTAGCTCCTCACAGCTGCTATCTTATTAATTAAGCCAGTGATTACCTGAAGGAATGAGTAACACAAGAAATGAGCTAGTGAGGTACATCAGATTACCACAGGTGTTAAAGAGTGCTCCCCTCATAAAAATTTCAAGGATGAAAAAATATTTGGACAGCTTTAGTAACTGTGCACCCTGGATTTCTGATTGAGACAAACATTTTGCACAAATAAATAAAACCCAAAGCAACATCTGTAAGCATAAATATTTATCAGACTAGGGTTTTTACTGCATGAATGCTTGGGAGTCCCAAAGCAGGAAAGCCTAAGAGGTCTCTGGCAGCCCTGTGCACTCTGCTGCTCTGATAATGGTGAGCACCTAGGACAGACAGGGACAGCACTTTCAGCTCTCCTTTACCATGCTCTGATGCTTTGCATCAAGATGACCCATGAAAGTATTATTCAATGGCACTGAACCTCTGCACTATTTACTTCCTTCCTGGTAATAAACACCCTGTGAACATTGTACCCCTCTGAAAGGCAAAGGCTGCTTTTCCATGTTCACCTCAAGCACTTCTGCCTGTGAGTGCAGACCTTGCACAACTCCACTCTGAAGTGGAAGGGACCCTTTGGCCATATAGGGACAAAGGTTACCCCTCCATCTCAAGAAGATGAGGAGTATCCAGCCCCAGTTAGGTATCCAAACTCTGCACAGTTTTGCAGAGTTTTGCCAGGTTTACATTCAACTTCACAAGCTTGGAGGTTGAAGTTGATTTTTTTTAATTTGTGAGCCACAGCTGTTACCAAAACAGATTCTCTGTCTAATTTAACTGGCACCAACATGACAGAAAATGAGAAGTTCATACTGGAACTTTATGGGATACACTGAAAAACATTTTATGTCCCAAAATATTCAGTATCAAGCTTCAAATGCACACACTGCAAGGGAAAAAAAAAAAGCTGAACCACTTGAAAAACAAGTATAGGTGTAATAAAGAAAATATTTTATACTTTTGAGGACACCAAAGTTCATATTTCTAGGAAATATAGTGGATTTGAACTAGGCCTCATTTACTTCTCATTATCTGAATGTTATAAATTATTTACAGTAAAGTTTTAGTGCAGCTGTATTTGGGAACAGAATAAAACCCCCACAGGAACTTAACTCACACACAAAGCCATAAGCTTTGTCATCAGCTGTCTTTGAAGCATTTGGCACTACAGACAGCAACCCCACTAGAAGAATCCTGGGTTTTAGCCAGTACAACCATCACTGTTTTTCTCACCTAAATTTGGTCATGAAATTAGCTGATTTAAAAACAAATGTGAAAAAAAGGCTTTCTTGCTTTTTAAAGCAGTCCCACAGAAAGAAAAAGCAAGTAGCACAGTAGGGTAAAGTAGTTAACTACAGGAGAATAGCCACCAAATTAAACTCATTTCACATACACCTACTCTAACCTCAGGGCCAATAAATACTGGGTTTTTATTTGCTAATCAAGTCTTAGCAAAAATTCAGCATCCATTAAAAAGCTGTCGGATGTTTCACCACAGTTCACAAGAGATAAGCCTGAAAGTCACCTTAATGTACTGTTGCACTTGCATAGGTTCAAATCCTGTGAAGAGCACCATTGGTGTCAGCTCAGGGGTGAGTTTTTTAGTAGGTGGTGGCAGGTCTTCAATCCTACAGAATAGGGAAATACAGCGGAATGTGACATTTGGGCCCAAGGCTGTAGAACTGCAATTTTGAAATTAGACATGCACACTTTTGCAAGTTTCACCAATGAAATGACCCAGATAAATGAGAATTAGGCACAACTTTTTCTGAAGAATAAGGTCACAATGCAGACAATACGACATATTCTCCTCTTTCTGCACTCTCCCAACTCTCTTAGTTATTGTTTTATTCCTGCCAGCTGAGTAACTGGCAACATTCAAATGCAGTGACAGTTGTTTGACTGAGCAGGAGACAGGATGGTGCAGGCTGATGACTGCTGACACCTCTGAACAGTCAGTTAAGGACATGGGACACTGACAGCTCCCTGTTCTTACCTTGCTCTTTTGGAAGACGGCTGAAGACTGGATTCATTTTGCTTTGGTTTCAAAGGCAACCTCACACCCTGAAATCAGACCAGTTACATGTTTAGATCTGAATTAAGCAGGGAAACCAACTTCTACCCTCAATAAATCTTAAATGAAAATTACACACTGCTGAGTACATGGGGCACTCACTATTTACACAAAGAACCCAAGGGCAAAGCTCAGCATCAGCCAAAGCTTCTCCACAAACTTATGTAACCCTGAAAGTGCACACCAAATAAAATATTTTGGGACTTTTTCCCTTTAAATAATACTGCCAATTATCAATGGAAAAACCAATTAATTACATGAGAGAGTGAAAAGCCTGTCCATTTGTTAAGTACATGAAGACTGTAATATTCTCCCTGGTGCTAAATTCCATGGATTGGTAATATCCCAGAAAACACTGTTTCAAACTCTAGTTCCCTAACTACATAAACAGAAGCTGGATAGAAAGTGCCACCTCCCCAGAACCAGATCAGCCTCTAGAGCATGTGCCCAGGGGTGATTAAATGCAGCTTTTAGGCTCTCCTTGGTCTGAGTGACTTGAAACCACAGCTCCCAGGTTCAGTAGTGTGTGACATGCATTTCTTTTCGACCTTCAAATTGAAATTTAATGGAAGAATGCTAGAGGCACATGACAAGACAGACAGGCAGCACTGTCCCAGCCCTGCTGTGACAATGTTCCTATGGGAGGAACAAGCCACAGGGGTTTGTTCCCTGCTCTCAGACCAGGCATTTTTATGCCAGACAGCATGTGATATGAGCAGCTGGAAAGAAAAAAGTGCACACATTCACATTTTGACAGACATTTCAACTATGAAAATATAAGAAGTAGATGGCATCAACAGCATGTGACAAGACAGCTGTCCTCAGTAGAGGACCCCAAACCCCAAGACAAATAGAAATGCCTATTGTGAAGACAGTGAAGTACCTCATCTTCCCTGACACTTCCACATTTTTTATTACCAAACCATATTCCTGTGTGGGTACCCAGAGGGCAGCTGGATTAGACTGTCTCCAGAAGCCCTTTTCAATCTAAGTCACAAAATTCCCACTTGACACGGGCAGGAAGGGTCCCCATACAAATAGAGAAGGGGAGGTACAAATTACCCACCTGACCCCTGAGGTCTACTTTGCTACACAAGACAAAACAATGGACCAAAACTTGGTGTGACTGACCCCACACTAAGAACTAGACAGTTTTAAGATGAGCTCAACTGCAGAGTGGATGCAAAGGGTGGTGGTAACAAAACCCAAATTGAGCTAGTTAAAAGCTATTTTAAATACTAATACTGCATACTGAATCTTTTCAAGGACTTTTTTATTTTGTAACAGAATATTTTCCTTCTTCAGGAAAATATGAAGACCACAAATTTTTAAAAGCACTTAGTTTTCTGAATGAGAGTTTCCTACAAGCCCAAGGAACAAATCCACAAGGGTCTATAAAACGAAAGTTTCAAATTTATGATCAGGAAAACAGTAGTGCCTATTTCTAGAGCTAAATGGTATTCAAGGGACAGTACCCTGAATCCCCATTTAAAACACTGCTACAGATTACATTTTGAAAATTACTAAGCACCTCTTTTCTGAAAAATTTACAAAGTGACTGGGATAAAAGTGACCCTAACACAAGAGGTGTGGTAAAACGTTTTTGTGCAATATAAAATGTTATCTGGAAGTCAGCTTTAGTATAAATTTATCTACATCAAGACGTGTGGTGAGGAATTATCAAGTATAAATCTGAAATGGGAAGAAAATTTAAAATACAAGAACATGAGGCAGGTGTAAGAGCTGATGTGGAAACTGCAGCTTACTCTGAATATGCAGAAAGCTTAGGTTTTGCACAGTTTGCAGAATACCCTACATGACAAAAATTTACTTCTCTTGTATGTTTTTCAAAGCAGAATTTTTCTTTGTTCATTCCTGCTGCTTATTTCAGGGTTATCAGCTATACTTTTTAATGCATGATATTTTTTTAAATTCTAAAACACATGGTATATATGCCCATGGTTTTAGTTCTTAGTATATATCAGAGAGATTATATGAAGTAGTTCCACCCTTAATTTACATTATGTATTGTACTTAAAATTCAGTCAATATTCTAATAAAGTTCTTACTGATTTTGGGTGTTTTGTTTTAAAAACCCTTATGTGGTTTCATTTGCCACAGAGTGTTAGGTACAGATTTTAAAAGTACTAAAGTCTGATGTAGAAATTGGTGAGTTAAATATCTAGCCCAAGGTGTGCCAACAGCAACTTCATTCAGCATATCCCACTAAAATTCCTTAATTCTGCAAAAGATTATTTCTCAGATGCCTCAAAATAAAATAGAACGTTAGCAAAATGTACAACCAGGAGCTTCAGCACAGGCAAGGAGTGATCTTATGAAAACAGCTACATATATACAATAATTCAACATACCATTAGAAGTTCTGGGGACACCTTTAAAGGGACTCTCCAAGCATCTAGGGAACGGAGAAGATAACAAAAATGACACCACTGCCAAGTGATTTACAGCAGAGGAAACATGCTCCTGCTGGTGAAACAGGCACACAGAAGTGCTGCACCAGAGGGCTCTGTGGCTCTTACCCAGCAGGTTGAGCACGAGGTGCTGGCTGGGCGAGAGCGGGTCCTGCAGGTTGAACAGGGTGTAGCGGCTGTGCTGGATCTGCCGCAGCGCCTCGAAGTTGCCCAGCAGGATGTCACAGAGCCACTGCGCGTTCACGCACGGGATCCGCCACTCCTTGGCCTTCTCGTACTTCAGCCCGCTGGCCCTTGGTGGGCAGGGAGGAAAAAGAAGTTATTTGTGTTGCAAAGGGATGGGTAAAAACAGCAAATTCTAATCATGAACCTAAAATCTCAGTATTTCGTCATTGGTCTGTTGTTTGCTTTAACTGTGACAGAGGAGATACTCCAAAAAAAGCTTTTGTTCTCCATTGTCAGAACAAGCCAGTCAAAGGAGAATTTCTGCTGTGAGGGGAATCTTTAGGTCTTGATTTAAATTTCCCCTTCTCCAACGTTTTAGGACAATTATTAAAAAAAGGTATTTTATTTATGGGTGAGCTAAGAGCTCATACTTAAGAATATTATAAAACAGGAAAGTTAGAAATTACTTTTGTTTTGCCTGTGTTCAGAAGCCCAAATTTATCACTCAGTATGTGCTGTAATTTAGTTCAAGAAACAACATCACTAAGTTTATTGCTATCAAACTGCAGAACTGATTACAATTAACACTCTTATAATGAGCTATACAGAGCACCTCACATTCAGAGAGGCAGCACCTGGCAAGAGGCTCTGAGAAGGCAGGTACTGAGGAGTGCAGCACTTACTCTTTACAGATGAGAACGGTATTGCTGCGGCACAGGTAGCCCGTGTACTTGGCACCTGCTAGATAGGCCATGAGCTTGAGGTCATCTCTGTCACTGTCAACAAATCCTGTCACAGAGATTATCTGCAGACAGAAAGACACAGTTATAAATAACTGAATATTAATGGCACTCACAAAACACTCCCATGAAAAATATTTATCCATGACTAACTTCTGACATTACAATGAGATGCACAGCATGGTGTGTAAGCACTTAAATAAAGTGGGCCTTGTAGGATGCAAACAGTACAATTTAAAAGTGATTTGTTTACACATAAAAATTTCAGGTTTCTACCAGTAGGTCTGACTCAAGAAGAATCATTTTCATTCCTCTGGTCAGCTTTTTTCTTGTTTACAGAGACCACAGCATTATTATGAAAGAGCTCAGAGCTAATTTGCTTCCCACAGGTCTGGCATCTTCCTTCTGCTGTTATTTACATAGAGGCACACACACAAAAATGCTCCACTCTAAAAATCTGATAACTGTGCTCTACTCTGCTATGAAGCCAAATAAACTGTGCCAGCTGATCACAGGTGGTGAACTGTAATTCAGCATCTTCCATTATTATATTTAATCCTGACAGGTTTTTGTTTTTGCCATTCTCATCTTTTCTTTAGGGAAAGGCAAGAGTACTTTTGTTTAAAACTGTGTTCATTAGATTGCATATTACAGTTACTACTAAGCACAGATTACACATGCATGTTGTTATTCTCTGATTTTCCCAAATCTGTATTTCTTTTTATGTGGGTCAGGACTATTAGCAAGGCTATCATCCCATATGTCTGCATCCAGCACAAAGAAATCCAATGCCAAGACATACTTTGGCATCTTGGTTTATACAGCATAGTACATTCCAAGATGCCTCTGAATGAAGTTTTTCAATTCCACAAAATCCCACTTCCACAGCCCCTCACTGCACAGGCAATGGAACTGTGACCTCTATCCTCTGATTAGCAGCACAGGCTTCCTCTTTAGGTATTTGCTAAGCAGTAAGAAAAACACCCAAAAATCCTCTCAACATCCTGAGTTATGGTAAGGAAGCACATGCTGTTGGATGTGCTGTTGCTCTGCTGCTATAAACTGTGCAGCCTGGATTGCACAGTTGCAGCCTGACTTGCACACACCTTGCTCTGCGCAAGTCAGGCAAGCTTTGCCCCTCAGTGTCTGAGAGAGTAACTCACAAAGGCAAGTGAGTGACTCTTTCTCAGGAACTCAGGAAGACTTGCAAAGCACTAAGAAACACCTGGCAGCAGCACCACATCAACACAGCACCTGAAGATTAACAGAAGCTTTTCTTCCAAGGCAAAAGAAATGTGTATTTTGTTCTGAGTAAGCACTTTCTAGCTCTGTTTTAATACTGCTCATGCAATGAAGCAAGCAATGAAGGCAGCATTCTTTCAAAGGAAGCTTTTCCTTCTTACATGTTGAGAGCATGGCTTTCCTCCTGGTGGAAAGGCCACTGGAAAATGAAGGGCTCGATGAGGTGGGACCATCTTCTTCTTCTTCAAGATTGCATTCAGCCAGTGTGCTGTGATACATCTCTTCCTTTCTCTTAGAGCCTAGGGATACAGGCACAAACAGCTTTTAAAACCCAAAATACATGTTTGTTTTACTTTACACTTTTTTACGAATCAAACTTCCGAATTTAATTGTTTTTCTCTGCTTTTTAGACTCATAGCATCTTCCTCAGTGCTCTCTGGAACAAGCCTACTACACACACTATGAAAGTTTGTACCCCAAAAAACCAAAAATCATAAAAACCACGTAATGAGAAACTTTCTATTTGCTATCTAATCATGAAGCACACAGTGCAAAGCCCTCCTTTCCAGTGATAAATGAAAGCAAGCAGCAGTGCAGGCTCCCAGCTGGCTCACCTGAGCATACATGTTACTGACTTGGCTTTCACAGAGAAGGTGAGTGCATCTGCTCGTGAGGGTAGGGTCCACTGTCCCACCATGTGCTTGGATGATCTGGGAAGAGAGCAAACCCACAACTTCTAGGCTATAACAATTTTTACATGACATTAAGAAACAAAAAGCCTGAAATGAAAGTCCACCCTTTAGGACACTGCCACCATTAGCACCACTTCACTGAAGAGTTACCCCCCAAAACCAGGTTTGTTATCTAGCTTTAGAACTATTTTGAAAACAAAAAACAAAATTAAATATGCAGCTTTTCACTGAACAAAAAGTCTGTTTTTTAGAAGAAATGGAAAAAAAAATAAACCAAAATAAAGATATGTAAACAAAAATAACACTTCTCATGTTTTTTATTTTTTGCAGTATAACTATTAAACAATTTTTCATGAATGATTCAATTCTATCTTAGCAATAAACACAAGTGCTGTTAAAAATGTCAACAGCTTACTTGATTATGCAAAATTGTAGGGAAAATTCAACTATAAAATCCATCAGAAGTTTCTGAAGAACATCAAAGTCCTCTTATTTAGGAAAGGATACAATCAGATTTTTCTGAAAAATAGAAGTTGGCAAAAAAATAGAAACACTCTATTCTTCCATCTTATTGACTCAGGTGGATACCTCACAGGCTACTAAATGCCAGAATTATAAGTAAAAAAGAATGTTTTTATACAATCAAGTTAGACAGCGATGCTATATTACATTTGCTGTACTACAGCTGCCTGATTAAAAGCATAAATAACTGGGAAATAGTTAAGGCTGCAACTTATTTAGTTCATGTTCTGACTGAAGACTTAATTCAACCAGGCTGCACACTTTAAGTATTTCTATTACTTTTTCGGGTCAGTTGAATAATTTTTTTTTATATTGTAACAGAAGAATTAGACAAAAGGATGCCTAAAGAAAACTGAACAGTGCTGAAGTACTTCCAATGTTTTCTTTTAGAATTTAGGGACTATGACATTATGTTATAGTTTTTTTAAAATACTGCAGAATCTTACCCGTTTCCAGGTTGCCAACAGCTGCTTGTCAGACATCTGCTCTGGGTAATCAGCAATTGCAAAGACACAGCCCAGGAGGAAATACTCTTCTGGAACTGAAATAGTTGGGCACATAAAGAACAAACAATTGAATACTTAAAAGTCTGAAGAGTTCATCTCAGAACACATTTGCTACACTGACCTTTTCCTATCACCAGGTTATAAATTTCCTAAGTGCACTTCCTTGGAACAAGTAGGATCCAAAATTTCAAAGCTGAAAGCCTTTAAGGCACAGCTCAGCCCAGAGTCTGATTTTGTTAAGGGTAGGTTTTTTTTCCTGGATGAAGAGGG
Source organism: Alaudala cheleensis (assembly GCA_013398995.1). Classification (NCBI taxonomy): domain Eukaryota; kingdom Metazoa; phylum Chordata; class Aves; order Passeriformes; family Alaudidae; genus Alaudala; species Alaudala cheleensis. The sequence continues at coordinate 25,637 of VWYE01021662.1, read as the reverse complement.
ACTAAAGGGGCAAAAGGAAGGATCACCAAAAGGAAGAAATAAGGTAACTTCCTCCTTTAGAAAGATCAGCTATGAATAGCCAAAACTATCAAAAAGCTTTGAGTTCTACTAGAATTCAAAGCAAGGTGTGACAACGTTCCAGTACTGAATCTTCAATAATTTACAATTTCCAAAATTGTAGCTGTCCCAGTTCTTGTTGTTTGAAAGCTTCCCCCTCCCCCTCTTCTAAAGGAAAACAAAAAAATTAAAATAATTGTGCTATGCATTTACTAAATCTGTTCTGAAAGTATAGGTTGTGTGCTTGTGGTATCAAGTGTATACTTGAAAAGAGAATGTTCTCAGCACTCTCATGCTTTCCAGATTGCTGGATCATCATTAGCTATTACTAAAGCATTTGCCTAAAAATCAGTAAGACCAGTTCTAAGCCATGAGTGGTGTTTCTTACAATCCCATCCTGTAAACACAGCATTACTTTTTAATATTTTACCCCACTTCATGTCATTAGTTACTTTTTTTCAGGATCAGAAGGCAATAATTACTAACTCTCCACTGCTGGATCGTGCCCATAAAGCGGTTGCTGCTGCAGTTGCTGCTGTTGCTGCTGGTGGTGTTGTGGCTGCTGGGCTGCAACTGGAAGTTGTAGTGCTTGAGGTGGCTGAGTTAAGTGCTGCGCTGCCTGGTTCTGCATTTGCTGTTGCTGATGCTGCTGGTGCAGTCGCTGTAAGTGCTGCTGCTGCAGTTGTTGCTGCTGATGTTGCAGCTGTTGCTGTTGCAGCTGTTGCAGGTTCTGCTGCTGCAGCTGTTGCAGCTGTTGCTGCTGCTGCTGCAGCTGTTGCAGCTGCTGCTGCAGCACATGCTGCTGCTGGAACTGGAGCGGCTGCGGAGGGCGGTGCAGCTGCTGCTGCGCGTGGAGCGGCTGCTGCGGGAACTGCAGCTGCTGCTGGGAGAACTGGTGCTGCTGATGGACTTGCTGCTGCTGCTGCTGCTGGGGAAACTGGTGAGGCTGCTGCTGTTGGAAAGGCTGCTGGGAGATCTGGGGTTGCTGCTGCTGCTGCTGCTGCTGGAGCTGCATAAGTTGCTGAGGTTGAAGGTGTAAAAGAGGATGGTGCTGTTGCTGCTGTGCTTGATGTGACTGCTGCAATAAATGTGTCTCTGGTGTTAGTTTCACTTGACTAAACAGCACCACATTTGGATGTCCCTGTTGGCTATGATTTACTTGTTGTTCTAAACTTTTTGTAGGTGCTGAAAGTGATTGTAATATCTAGAAAACAAAGATTATTTTTGAGACCTTTTGGTTGTCATTCGGTTTTAAAAATATTTAAAGAACTACTCGGAAAATACAATTCCGAAAATAAAAGAACCCTGCACCTAAATACCTTGTGAGCTAAACAAAAATCTGCAACTGCCTAACAGCAAAATCGAAAGACAGGATTTACACAAGGAGAAGTGTGGAGCTGCATGTGGCTCCTAAGAAACAGCAATGCACATTTTAGTTAAATTTAAGATTAAAGCCCATCCCTGTATTATTAATAATTTTTCCAAGAGCATTATGACTATTAACACCATATTAATAATTACACTGATCGACTGCAATATTAATTTTAAAATCCCGTTGGCCCAATAAATTCAGAGCTTAGTCCCACAGTCCTATTTTTACTTAAAAATTGCTAATGATGCCTTCATTAATTAGTGCTGTTTGAAACACGGGAATCTTGTTCTCTTTAGAACAAATTCAGGAATATATAGCTTGTTTTTTAATCTCAATACCAAAAAACAAAGAAAAACATTGATCTGCTGAGCACTAAGGGTTTCTTGGGAAAAAAATCCAAAAGAACTTAACCTCCCTACTTAAGAATACTAGATTTGAGGTTTATAGAGAGTGCTGAAGTAATCTGAAATTTAAATTTATTTTCAAATATATAACTCACTGTTAAGAGAAAAATCATTTCACACTAAGCAGACACAAGTTAGGAAGTGAATTTTTATGCATCAGAAAAGGGAAAATTAGGCAAAGTTCTAATAGATTAGGATGAGTTCTACATATTTATTAAAATATTTTAATATAAACTACCTATTAGAAATGAGAAGGAGTAATTGGAAATTCTAGACTTGCCCTTCATAAAGTCTTTTAAACATGAAATCAGCTTTGATGAATCCTGCAAAGCTTGTTTCCTTCACCCTCACTACTTCAACACACACAGTGGCACCTTCAGCGAGGTGTGTGTATGCACAAGAGAGGAATCAAAGCCTATCACAGCACAAAGCCAATGATTGCATCCTCTCCACCAGACATCCATCATCTCTCCATGAGAGGTGGCTCAAGTGTTTTCACAATGCACATCAAAACATCTCAGGTGTCACCTGAGTAATTCTGGTATGGTTGGTATTGCAGACATGCAGCCACGATTATCAATGCATCACCCATCACTCACGCCTGGGCAGCACCACAGCAGAAACATTCAAGAACTAAAAATAACACACACAAAGAATGTTTCCATGGCTTGGTGTGAGGAGCTGCTCTCCATCACAGGTACCAAAAGCCAAAATTACAGAAGCTTTAAGACATGTATTTCAAAATAAAGGGATAAAACTTTCAAAAGCATTCTAGGGCTATCTTCAGAAAGTAACTGTGTATCTGCAAACACCTGATGATGACAGATCTTGCTACTTGGCAGAAATCTGAAGTTCAAACTGAACACTAACTTTCCAAGAATGTTCACTAAGGCACTCATCATTCAGGGCACAAAGAAGAAGAGAAGTTACAGGGGGAAAAGGCAGAACTGGTATTCCTCCCTCTAGGAAGCAGATTCACAATTCTAAGATGCAAAGCCTTTCTGCACATGCTGGAGCTGGCCCAGCAGCCTGGGAAGGGATTTGGTAGAGCCCTCACACACCACAATCCAGCAGACTCTGGGTGAACAGAGACAAGCCAAAGCACACAACCACCAGTGCCCTGGAGCTCTGCAAATAGTGCTGACAGAGAAATACTTCCACAGGGACACCACTGATGTGTATTTGACAGCACAGTGACTGGGCTGCAGAAGATGTGGTGGCCAACTTACCCATGCTGGCCAACTTAGCAAATGGTTGGCAGTTCTGCTCAGGTCTTGCCTACAAGTCTCAGCCCTTAAACAATTCAAGGTACTGAGGAGTCTATGACTCAGATTTAAAATAAAGCCTGTATTTCCATTTTATATTCAGATGTCATATAAACAGCACAGAATCAACATTTGAGTGACTCCACATTCTGTGCTTAAGTACTGGCTGGAAGCCTCTCTACTACTCAGGCACCTTTCTAAGTTTTACCATCAGATGAATATCCAAAGAAAGGAACCAATGCAATTACTTAAGTAAAAGATATGTCTAGCATTTAGCAACACCTACTTTACTCATGCTCCCTCCCCACAAACACCTAAGAATTTTGATGCTGCAGGTGCAGCATGCTCACTTGCTTTTTATTTTCTTGTAGAAATACATTCAACACAAGAGCTGCAATGATTTCAACTACACAAGTGGCTTAAGAAAATATAAGTCAGGACTTCTCCACCATAATTTGTATATTAGATAACAACCTAACGATGCCCAGCAGAACAATGCAGCACAGAACTGAACCTACTACGGAAACAATTTCCCAATTCCATGTGTTTATGGCATAAATAACTCCTTGCACTGACTGAGAAGCTGGAAGGAGAGGAAACCAGGTTTCCTGAACTAGCAAAATAATTCTAAATTATTATTTTTCCCTCTCTTACCAAGAAGTCCTGACTGAAAACCTAAACCATGTTGTAGTTATACACAGCTTTACTCATCCAACTGTTTTTTCCAAATGCACTCTGTAAACCTGCTAGAAATTAAATTATTAAGAGAAAATTACGAATTTGGCCACGATTTTAAGTAATAAGGGGAAGTATTAACTTTGGGTATTTTAAGAACAGCAAAAGGAAAACAAAGTTCTTGGACACTATAGTTCCTAAGAGAAAGTCCAATAGCTTATAAATGAAAAATCCAACACTTACATGTGCTACATTTGATGGTCTATTAATCTGCTGAATATCAGCACTATTAGTAATATTCCTTAACGTCCGCACGGCTGGGCTCCACGTGGCCATCATTTCCTGGCGGTCAGAGCTTTGGGCACCTGGGACTGAAGCCATGAGGTTGCCTCTCATCTCAGGAGGCAAAATGTTACCTGGCACTGGTGGGACATTGGCACACAAATTAATCAACCCGGAGTCCTTCCCTTGAGGCAACCTACGCTTTGCTGCAGATGCCTGTGGGACTTCAGCAGGTGTCCAGTTCAAATTCCTTTCCTGCTTTTCTGGAGAGGAATCGGAAGAATCATCGAACATCAGTTCCCCTTTTGCCTTATCAGCAGTAGTAGATTTTGGTGAAAAAGCTTGATCACCCAAAGGTGATCCCTCTCGAGAAGATGCTGGGCTTGATAGTTTTTCATCAGTACTAGCCTCATTTTGTGACTCTTGTTCTTCATTCTCTGCTTCTTCCTCCTCTTCCTCCTCCTCCTCCTCCTCTTCCTCCTCGTATATAATTAAACGAGGGTGATAAGGAGTCTCTTCTTTTTTACTCTTATCAGCTATAGAATCCAGTACCCAGTCTGGGGTCACAATTTTAATGCTGTCCCGTTTATAAGCACATTCATATTTTTCCTGGGGGGGGAAAAGAAATTATTTAAAGACAAAACAATCACAACTGAGTTCTTTGAGATGAGGGCTTGAGCATAGAGAGGGAAATTACAGGGAGGCTGTCCAATACCAGAGAGTGATCTCACACAGATCCAACAGGGCTTATGCCGTGCAGCACCACAAGCTCCAAGAGATTAAAACAAAAGCCCCCAAATTCTCCCCATTTACACTATAAAAGACTCAGAAGGCACAACTCTAGAAGATTAATGTCTCCACTTGCACAGTTCTTCTTTAAATCAATCACCAAAATATTCCAACCCAGCAGTGAGGAACATCATGGTCAACACTAAAATGCATATGATTTTAGGAGGACATTAAGGCAAGTCTGAACACAGTTTATGTTTTATCCACTATAAAAAAGTAAAAAAACACAGTCCCACTATGAAAAAGCATTTGGGGAAAAAGTCAGGATTCCATAATAAACTAGAGACAAATATTTAAAAGTTGATCACTGAAAAAAAGCATTTCAGCAGGAATACAGCTTAAATCTTAAAGCTTCATTTCCTTTCCTAATAAATAGAGCAGACACAGAATGAGTGTCCTATTTATTTGAATATCCTCTTTAATGGAACCCCCTCATACACACTGAAACAGTACAGGAAAAAACACTTTCTTTCAAAAAATTGGAAACTTATTTAAGGACCTAATATTTAGAAATGATTGAGCTGGTATTTTCTTTTCTGTCAAACAATATAAATTAACAACAAGCACATTCAGAAGAAATTAATTTAGTGATTCTCTGGAGTTGTTTTCTACAATGAAACTGTCATTCATACACAATAAAGAGATTGGAGATGAAATCAAGTTTATTTGCCGACACAAGATTTTATTCTTTCAGTCTGGTGAGAATTATTAACAATCTTGTTTTATCATCCTGTGTCTAGTCAGAGCAATCATGTAAGTTTTCCTAGTGACAGAACTGTTCTCATTACAAACTGCTGAAGTTTCCCTTGCAGTATCAGAGCAGCAGGACTGGAAGCAAAAAGTAATAATCCTATAAAATTGTTCCCATTCAATGATTGTATGCATTAAAGTATTTGTGCCCTACAGAAAGAGAATGCTAATATCTCTTTAAGTTTCTTGACTGGCAAGCTAAAGACAACATCCTTTGTTCTAAAAAGCTTATTCTTTAAGCTTTTAAGTAAGTTATTAAAGTATGATCCTTAATATATTATTTCATTGCCTCTAACAAACAGAATTTTAGGTAATAAAGCTTTGACCAAGCATTGTATTTTATTGAGATGAAAGGGACAACTAGAATGGTGCTCAATACACCTTTCTAAACAGTCTACAGAAGAAATATCAAGCAATTAATAAAAAGAAAAAAAACCAAAACCAACACACATGTATTTACCAGAAAGAACCCAGCCCTACAAAGGTTCCTATATTTTAAAGAAGGAGAAGCATTCATTTCCCATAGCCACACTTTCTCTTCTCCCAGTGCCAGCCCATGTTTTATTTAGTATTTCAATTTTGTCCTTTGTTTTTCTTCACTGATTCTGTGTCTGTGGATTTATAAATCACTATCACTAATGACTGTGACATATCAAAATTAGGTTAAGACAAACAAGATAAAGAATAAAATTCTTTATTGAAACAGGAATTCAATAATTCCTGTGTGAAATTGGACATCTTTTGAATTAATCAGGCTTAAAGCCATGCAGAAAATAAGCACAAACTGAATAGCTGCAATGCCTAATTTTGCTGAATGTAGTTGTTAACAAACAGTCTTAAGAATTCTAACTTCAGGCAGATGGAAAATGTTTGACTATTTGAAAGCAAATGAGAGCTACGAGAAGAAGAATTGTACATGTAATAAACTCTTACCCCCTTTGGCTCAGGCACAATCAAATGAGTACACTTCTTATTGAGGCTCAGCTGGCAATTCCCTCCATAAAAAGTAATCAAAGCCCACAGCGTACTTCGGTCTTCTGATGAAACCTGAAAGGGAGGCAGAAAAGCCTTTCAGTTGTGTGCACCCAGCTGTCCTCAGCTGGAAGAATTTTAGTAATCCACAGCATACCATTTACAAGGCTGGCTAATGTATTACCTGTCACTTTTAAATACTAAATTAGCTAGAAAGTTAAGAGAGAAAAAAGGGTGATAGACAGACAACAAGGAAAGCCACTAAAGATCAGAAAAAGACCTACACAGAGACAGAGAAAACAAAGAGAAAAAGTTACAGTACAACAGGAAAACTGGTCTCTCTCCTCAAAAAGGCAAACATAAATAGTGGACATTGGAGTAGCCTGAAATATGGTTCACTTCTTACCTGAGAGAGACAAGCAGTGACTCCAAAAAAGATCTGACATGATTCTGGAGAAAAGCCATTTACACTGGAAAGCAGGTGTCAAGGAAGCAAAGTAATTAGATGAGTTTCCTGAGGGACATTAGAAGGAAATTAAACAGTCTATGCAGTACTTCTCAGGTAACACCAAGTATCTGACCATTCAAAAACTTTCATGTTGGAAAGCACATGGTCTGTTTGCAATTAAAGTTTATGCATCAAGAAAAAAGCCTGGTGTACAAACTGAATCAGGACACCTGCAATATTATGATTAATTTGGGTCACACAACAAACCAGGACTGACCTGGGAAAGACAGACAGACCACAGGACTTCTGAAACTCCCCCCTCTTTTCCACACTTTGCTATGAACTTGTGTTTAAGGATCCATGCACATTTGTCAGACAAAAACGACTACAGAAACAGGTGTACATTGCGTCAGATGCAGACACTGAGATTTCTTAAATGAAACAATATTATTTTCCCTGGGATGTTGACAGCAGCAACACTCACATTTTGAGGCCCAGAAGAGACAGCACAGCAAGGTGATGGCAAAGTCAAGAGCACTTTAAAACATAAGAAGAAATTACTGCCATAACCCAGAATACGTCAAGAAGTTCAAGCCTGATGAACATCCTGAGTTGTTCTCCATTCCATCCAAGGTAGAAATTCAGTACTGGATCTTTCAAAAGTGTACATGTGTCATCTCCCTGCCTGAGTACCTACTGCTAGCACATAAAGCAGGTACAGTCAGTATTTAACTTTTGAGAGGTCCATCAGTTTGCCTGGAGCTTGTACCCTCTAAAGAACAGGAGTGAAAGAGACTCTTAAAAAGTTACAAGCAGCATAACAATAAAACAAAACAGGGAATAGAGCAAAACTCACTCTTCTTCCTGCCATCAAGAAGAGCTCAGAAGTGCTCTTTCTTTTATCTATACAAGACCATTGAAAAATACACCCTCCTCGTTGTTGCTTTTGCTGCAAAAGAAATTGCCAGCCCTCTTTATATCATTAAAAGCCAAGGTTTTTGCACATGAAACTCTTTTTCCTTCTTCACCAAGTCTGCTTCCAGCTTCATTTTCCTGCTACTTCCCTTCCACTGCAGGTCAGACTTTGCACACATCAGTGAGCAGAGCACAGGACAACACTCTGCTGTCTTTAAGTTCTCTCTGGTGAAAACAACTTCCACTAAGAAACAGACAAAATTACTGTGCTTCTACACTATATTAAATCTTTCTATATTAAACTTCACCTTTAGCAACTGAATGGGCAAATGCCCATCAAATTAGCACTGGAATTGGTGAGGCAACATAAAATCCTAAAGGCTCTTATTAGATCCATATGTCAAACTGACACAAGATGTTTCTAGGACTTGGTTCTTCAGAAATTCAATGACCACTTTGAGCATTACCACATTAAAACATAAACTAAAGACAAAAATGTAAAATCTCAAATTTCTGCCTAAACTGGGTCCAAAAGCAATCAACTGGAAAAACTAAGCTGTTCCTATTAATGACTGCATTTTTTTCATTATGGCAGTACCTAAATCCCTAATGAAAGGCCAGATGTCCCTGCACTAGAAGTCATAAAGAGACTGAAACAGGATAAAACCAAGTAAAGCCTTAACAACCCATTTTAGTGAGCATAATAAGGCTCAGAGTAAAACCTAAACCCACCATGTTCTAAGGACATGAAGTGCTAGAAAGTCAAAGGTCCAAGGACACATTTATTGCTGACAGGTGTACCCAACTTCCTTCTTCCATGCAACTGAACAAGACACTACTGAGACCTGCTCTTTTCATTTGGCCATTCCAATGTTCCCACAATAAAGACTTCCTGAGCAATAGCCATTGAGAGCTACATTCTCACATTTATAGCTACAATTTACAGATGGACTGCATCATTCTGTTGTTTCATCTGTTTATTTCTCTTCTGGGTATCCAATAATGTCAGCTCTTGGAGTACCCTTTTAAAAAACCCTGGTTGCAGATGGAAGACAAATCTTCTAATACTGCAACTTCTTCACATGAAAGAACATCAGTAATGAAATGGTAGGTTACTTAAGCCTGGAAAAGCTAATTCCAAGCTATTTTGTTTTTTTGTGAACACTTCTCATGGACAGGGAGAAGGTTCAGAGATATGTAACATAAGCAACTAAACACTCATCCTGATGATAAAAGCACAATAAACACACTTATTATGTCCAGACACAAATGACCAAGATCCCTAGCCCAGACCACAGCCCAGAAACACAGCGAGTTGCAAAGGCACACACCTTAAACTACTGGGTATAAAACAGGAATTCTGTTTCTCTGAAGCACATTAAGGCCTAATTCCTAATATGAACACCTGGATTCTTGCACCTACCAGCTCTTGTTTTCCATTTGGTAACAGCTGTCCTCTTAAGTGCCTGTGAAGCACAAAACAGGCAAAAGGACAGGAAAAATTAAGACAAAGAAGCTCCAAGCACACTGCAACCTTGGCAGGCAAAACACAAGAGATCATTTCAGAAGTTTAAGCAGTACCTATTTGAAACAGTCTTGAATCTTTCAATGGCATCCATTTTAACACGTTTTCTATAGAATTTTGAACTTGAAAGGATACGGCAGAAGAGCTCCACAGCGAACAGACAAGATCACCCAGGAAGGCTGAAAAACACAAAACCAAAAAACTAGACATTAAAATCCTTGGTCTGCATGCAGAAACTATGAATTACTTTCCAAATTCATGCTATAGCTAGTTTTAATATATGTTTCTCAGCTTTGGAAGTCTGTGTTTCACAGACATCACACTTAGTCTGCAAAAAAGACTTTTCATTTATTTGCAGGAGTTCACATAAAGACAGCTCAAAGGTTGTGCAATAACCCCCTTGTCTCATGCCATTTACAGTACTTATTCATCCTCTTCCTTTTTGCAGTTCTTGCTTGTAGGAAAAAATAAGCCAGAACAATGCTGGCTGCTGAGCAGTGATGGCCCCTACCCGACAGCATTCTGGGATAGGAGGGCTCAAAGGGACACAGGGAGGTGGCAGCGAATGGAGGAGATGTAGGACACTGGTCCCAAGGCAGCAGATAAGGAAGAATGGGCAAAGAATGATGTCACATTCAGTACAGAGTTACTTTTCCTCAAAATACAAATAAAAGAATGCATTGCAGCAATTAGGTTTATGGTGTCCCCAGTTGTTATTCTCCTTCCCTTACAATACAAAAAATAGCTAAAATCACTTCACTTCTATACTTTTCCTCAACAGGGAAAAAAAAAAAAAGGGAATTTTCTCCCCTTAAGTTTTTATCTTCTTTCTTCCCTTAACCAGCTTTCTTTGCCTCTGACTTCCAGTCCCTTTAATACTCAGTCTGATATTCCTGATTACAGATCATGCTGTGATGTTTTCAGGTCAAGCCAAGTGACATTAGTGAAAGATTTGCTTTCATCTGGCAAATGAGTTGGCAGCTATGAAGCTAATTAAATTATTTAGGTGAGTGGCATCAGAAAGCAGGAAGTGCTCTCTATGATAGTGAGGTCCTTCATTCTCATGAAAATGGCAGCAGTTTCCTTGTTTATAAAGTTAAAATTACACCAAAAATGACTTCAGAAAAAGGAACTAAAAATTAACCAGCACACCCACTGTAACTATAAGAGTCCCTAGCAAAGCACCTTTCACTTTTTAGAGTTAATTCAGTTCTACATTGTCAGGTGAACTCTCATGACAAAACCTATCAAAATTCTCTACTGCCACCTGTACCTGTATGGAGAAAATAACTCAAATCAAGTACCCAAAGGCATCAGCAGTGAAATTCTAGTGTTATTTCTTCCAATCTCTCTCATGACTTCCAGAGTGACAAGTTCATATATTCAAAGATGAAGCCCATAATATTTCACTGAAAAATTGGAATTTCACTGCTATTGGAAGGTAGTTACAAAATACTGATAATTCCACTGTAAGAAAGAAAAAAAAGACAAAAAAACTTAAAAAACTAAAATAAGGAGGAAACAAAATCCTCATTTTCTACAAGTTCCTATAGTCTGTAATTAGCATAGTACATATATGCAGAATCAACAATATCATTTTGCACTTTGCCAATTACGTATGTTAAAAAAAAAACCTTCAGCAATCTACTACTTATTCTAAATTGAGGTTTTCCACTGACAGAAGCTTGTAAGAACCTTTTCTTCAGAAATATTTCTAAAGTACAACTAACAGGACATCATCTCACAGATGACTGAAAGAAAAATCTGAAAAAAACCCAAAGCAGAACACTTAAAAATTACCCACACCGCTGACAGATACAGAGCCATAAGAGGATGGGAGAGAACAAGTCAGGATAAAAGTCTGGGTAACAAGAATGTAAGATTTTTAAAGTTGTGTTTTATTTGGTCATCATCCAAAGATGAATATTTCCTAATAGCAATGAAGCATGTGTGTCAGTGCTTTGACAATGTCACAGATTAGTCACTCACCTTTACCACAGGCAGATCAAAAACTTCTCGAGATTCTCCAACTTCTGGATTGTCCCCATCTTCTGAAATAATATGTGAGGCCAGTGCATTGTAAGAAACTTCCTTTGCTTTCCCAGCTTTCAGAAGTTGGATAACCTAAACCCAAAAGAAAACAGGGGGAAGTCAATTTTTAACAAAAAAATTGAGAAAAACATTACTGCAAGAAGACACTAACACTGGATGGATGGATGAACATGACCTTTTCTCTTGGCTGTCCTCCTGTAGGCCAGAACTTTTCCTGAAGTTGCCAAACACATTTTAAACCTGACTGCCAAAGGTTTACACCGCCTCTGTATTTTCACCATTGCATGTGAAGAGCTAGTTTTCAAAATAATTGATGATGGGGTAGGAATTGGGGAAATGTCAAGGTTCTTCTGAAATACGTATTCTTCAAAAAACATATTAAAACAATTTTTCCTCAGGCAGGGAAAGAATCCTGTACTAGGTGTTTGTTTCTGCATAGGGTAGCTCTGGAAGTAGCTTCTGAAAGTTTGACTATGCTTTAAAATAAGAGTTTGAATTCTAAGGACTAAGTGATTTTGTGAAATACAGAAAAAAACCCAAACAAGTAGGGCTCATGCTCCCTAAATTAGTGCATTCAGCAGCTGGAACTGAAGTGCCTCACTCCACTGCTCTGTCCTGAGAATGCAAAACACCTCCCAGACACCAAAGCACATCTCACTCCCAGTTTTGCAAGGCCCAAACAGCAGATGCTGCTTCAAGAGTTCAGTGTTCTCTCAGCTCTGCTGGAGAGATCTGTATGATGAATCCAGCCCTGAGCCCCCAAAACTGGGACTTTCATTTGAACCGAGGAGGTGACGGCGAAGGTTGTGGGGTGTAGAGGGGAGGAAGAGAAAAATGTTTTAAAACATTAGGGTCTAAAAGAGTTCAGAAGTTTAAAATGTCATTTAAGATCATTGTTTCATTTCCCTGATATTCTGAAATAATGATTTAGAAGGAAACTCGTGGTTCATCTTCCATAACCTGCCAGGGACAGATGCCTGTCCCTGCAAACCTGCTGGGGACATTCCCTTCAAAACAGAATGCTCTGCCCACAGCAGCGAGCAAGGCAATGCATTCATTAAACAAAATATTAATTAATTAATTGGTCCTAAGCAATTACTCCCTACTCTGTACACTCACCAGGACAAAGCACTGGAAAAAGAGNAACCTGCTGGGGACATTCCCTTCAAAACAGAATGCTCTGCCCACAGCAGCGAGCAAGGCAATGCATTCATTAAAGAAAATATTAATTAATTAATTGGTCCTAAGCAATTACTCCCTGCTCTGTACACTCACCAGGACAAAGAAGCACTGAAAAAGAGACTCTCTGAAAACACAGCATAAAGCTATTTTACAAAGCATTTCTGCCAAGCAGAAAAATCACAACTCACTGAAGAGGCAGTGGCACTTCCTGACTGAAGCACGTGACTTTAAAGCTCAATTTAAGAAAACAAAAATTAACTCTTATTTTCTGCCATGAATGAATATTACCAATAGAATTACTCTAAAATAACCAAGAAAATTGATCATGAGCTTGCTGTTCTGGTCACCCCTGCCAGAAGAAACAGAAGTGAATGTTTCAATTTGGCACACCAATCCCCTAAATCATGATACACCTTGCTGCATGAAATCCAGTTAACTGGAAAGAAACACAGGATGATATCATTCCAAAGGAAGAAACTAAATCCAAATAAAGCACTTTTGACAACAGAAGGTATTTAAGAACAGTCTCAGCACATGATCTCCCTGTCTCACACAGCCCTCCCTGAGTAACAACCCCATTCAACTGCTCATTTAGGGGAAGACTAAAAAAAGGAGTGAACGTCATGAAAACTGAGAAGCCAAATCTGACAGCATCAGAAAGAAGCTATAAATAATGTGCTAAAAGTATGAATTTTTTTATATCAAAACAATGTTGCATTACAGAACTTGTGCAAAGCATCTGCTTATACAAAAACTTACACTGGTTTCATGCAGTAGTTTAAACACTATAAATATGATACAGGATAATGCATTTAATTATTTCATGTGCCATAAAAAAGACTCTTCCTAATTTAGCTCACATCAACTCCAAAACTTCTCTCAGAATACACAACTTCTCAGATTAAGTAGTGCCTGGACTGAAAAGTTGTATTGGCACAATTAAAGAACTCACACTGACATCAACCACAGACCTGTAACTAGAACACAGAATGCTGAAAAGCCTTAATATGAACACTGTAAAACTCACACATTTTAGGTATTGGTTTATATCCAATAAATGAAATTTCTTTTTTGGGGGGAATAAAAATTTTATCTTGTTCTCTCCCACTAAAATCTGTGCTGGAAGAAACGAGGAAGAGTTCAAAAATGGAGAAGTAAGACAATGGGCATAAAAAAATAAACAAGATAACCAAACCCCAAATATCCTGTTCAAAGACCTTGTGCTGCATTGCATTATTTTTTATCTTTTTCTGAAGGAAATATTTATTTTAACTGGTGTTTCCAAAACATGATGGTTTGGGATTTTATGTTTGAGGAAAGCAGGAAGAGCATTTATTAAAAGAGTAGCTGACATCTACTCATCACCCTCGGCAAAGTGTGAGGAGCAAAATGCACCCAATGGAATGGAGTGGATTTGAAGCTCAGAGCCAGCCTAATTCTCCCTCATTTGCCAAAGAACACCTCGGCACAATTCCAGACCTTTGTTTCCCTTCCAATTTATGCTGCACATGCTTTAATAGGCAGTGGGTATGCAGTTATTCACCTGAATAAATTGCTTTTTTTCTCCTTACTCTTGGATTTGTTGTGAATAGCGTACTCACTTGTGCTTAGGCCTGTTTTAATATTTATTATGGTAACTGCTTTTCTGTGAAACCATTTAGAAATTCAAACTGATCAAAGTGTCTCCTCCCCAGAAGATGAAGGAAGAAATTCTTTGCAAAATCAAGGTGGCATAAGAAATTGTAAAAAGCGCCAAATGTATTTGTAATTTTTGTATCAGTAATGGGACAAATTTCACTCTAAGAATGGTTTGACTTACAATTCCTACATTCTGTCTTGGCTTGAAACACACCTGATAAATGCTGCTCATACTCAAGTGTCCCAGGATAGCCCAGAGGACACCCACAGGACAATGTCCTGGTCTCACCAATGGTAAGAGTTACTTTATCTTCAGCAGCTGCTACGGTTCCGTGTTTTGGACTCAGAAGGGGAATAATGTTGATAACACACTGATGTTCTGGTTTTTGCTAAGTTGTGTTTATCCTAAGTCAAGGACCATTTTTAATGTCTCATGCTCTGCCAGTGAGAA
>VWYE01021661.1:25435-35901 GCA_013398995.1 Alaudala cheleensis | reverse complement strand
GCTTTTACTTAGTTTTAGCTAGCTAGGGCAGAGAAGTTCCCTGGACTGTTTTTTTTTTCCTTTTTCTTGGGACTGTTTAAACCTGCTCTTGGAATGAAAGATCTATGAGAGCGAGAGCACCGGGAGAGCACCGGTGGGCCACCGGGCCCAGGCTAGCATCTTCCAGCGCCAGAAAGAACTGATAAGGGCTGAGTGAGCCGGGCTCCCACGGCAAGGACTCTCTCTCAATTTTGCCAGGTTTTATTGTTTCATATTATTAATTTCTAGGTTTGTAAGCACTTTCTTTTTGTTAAATAAATAGTTTTTTCCACTCATCTCTAGGGAGGTTTTTTCCTGAACCATTAGGGGGGAGGGGCAGTTCCAGCTTGCTTCCCAGAGAGACCCCCATTTGGGAGGTTTCCTCCCAGATTTGCCCTAAACCGGGACATGCTGTAATCCCCCATTATGGGTCCAACTTGAAAATCCCTCCCCCGGTAAAACACATATAATTCCCCGTTCTCCCGGTCTCGAGGTTCTTTTGTACCCAGAGATCTTCGGAATAAAGAAGACCCCTGGCGAAGGAAACTGCCTGGCGCTTTTCTCTCTTGCACCACCTGTTATACCAACCCCCCGTTCCCCCTGGGACGGAGCAGCCGCGGCTGCTTACAAAGACCGCTGAGACCCACCGCTGAGAGCCGGCACATGCTGCAAGCCTCCTCGGGGATCGCCGCGGCTCCGCCTGGGATGGAACGGGGGCAATCCCTTGAAAGGAGACCCTGACTTATCTGAATAAACTGTATGTGAATTAGATGTAAATAGCTCAAAAATATCTACCTGGAAAGCAGACATTTGCATCAGTTTTACCAGTTTGCTTGTTTTTGTTCCCTACTGCACCTTATCCCACAACGTTAATGGGGCAATGGTAGGGAGACAAAACTATTTATTTGGAATGGATTGTTTTTACCAAATACACCAAAGAAAAAAATCACTACCCTGATATAGCTCTATGCATCTTCAATTAAGAAGGGAAGGTCTTGCATTGTGAAGTTGAGTGAATATGATCTGGAGGTTATTAATTTGCTACTGTCTGTTGACAATTATGAGTATTGCAAAATTCAGATATTTTTCATATAGCATAGGCAGATTTTGTAGGACAGATTTGTTTCTCTTTACCTTCAGACAACCTGTTGCAAAATGTTGTTCACTTGCCTTTAACACTACAAACTATTGTGTTCTATAGCCCTTTTCCTGGTGCACATAATGTTTTTATTGACAGATCAGAAAACACATGACAAGTGGTCATTACCTGGCAACAAGATAATGAAACGTGCAATAACTCAGATGGTTCCACTCCACCGGCTGAACTACATGTGGCTGTGTTAGTTTTAACAATTTTTAAACAAGAAGAAGTCAATATAATTAATGATTCTGAACATGTTAACGTCATAACAAGAATACACAGGGCTTTTATAAAGGAAATCAGCCATAACATACTGTTTGAGCTTTTTGTTCTATTGAAATCACTAACTGAGAAGAGAAAACATCCTCTTTTTCTCATTCATTTACAGAGTCACACTCATTTACCTGGTCCTATAGGAGAACGGAATGCTAAAGTGGGTAGCTTAACTGCAGCCACATTACAATTTGATTATGTCTACTCCTCTCATTCAGTTTTTCACCAGAACACAGCAGGGCTGAGTAAGCGGTTTCACATTCCTTTGTTTGAGGCAAGAGATATCATGCATGTCTTCCTGGACTGTCAGCAATTACCTTCATATCCTCCTGCTCAGGGAGTCTGAGGCCTACAGCCGAATGAGTTATGGCAGACTGATGTTACTCATATACATTCCTTTGGTTGAGGTTTATGTTACCATTGACACATTTTCTAACCTAATATGTGCTTCTGCTCACAAAAGGGAAAAAGGTAAAGACATCTGTAAGCATTGGACACATTGCTTTACGATTATGAGCCTGCCGAAGACTATAAAAACTGGCAATGGCCCAGGTTATACTTCTAAAAGCACTCAGGAATTTCTTCACCAATGGGGTGTGAAACATATTACGGGGATCCCATACAATCCCCAGGGCCAAGCCATGATAGAACAATGTCATTTAACATTTTAACATGTTATTAAAACAAAAAAGGGGGAATGTGGCTCCTCAAGAACAATTAGATAAGCCAATATTTGCTCTGAATGTTTGCGTGCGCAGAACCAATTTCCAAAAGTTTTATATAAGGACCCACAATTGAGTGTGCAATGGCAAGGCCGAGCTGATGAGATTATTCCCACCTGCAGCCCCCCAAGACTCTAGGCCAGCTCAGATCCCTACAAGGCTTTGGGGGGGATTATCCCAGAGGAAGGACCTGAATTACCAGAGGAGGCTTTCCCCGAGAGATGTCTGAAGCTCTTTATTCCTGGTGGTCCATGCAGGAAAGAGGGCGAACAAGGAAATACAAAGTCTTATATAGGCTTTTACCCTAGGAGGGCATATTTGGCCCCTGGCCTATGGGACAGGGGGAGAGGGGAAAGTCAGGAAAGATATCTAAGCATTCCATATCCTGGGGGGAGGAAAAGAGTTTCTCAGGGGAAATAAACAAGCTGATTTGCTAGCATGGGGTAGAAGGTATGCATGTGTTCTATTGCCAACAGGTCCTAAAAGGTTACCTGCTTGTCTGGTAAAACCATACCATGAGCTGGAAAGACCAGTCCAGCAACCCAACTTAAAAGGACTCTCAATAGTGATGAAGAGTGATACAATGGCCAAAGAAATCTCAGCTAGCCCCAACTCCAGTCTGTGTGCCTAGAGTGGCTGTCCCCAAACTTCCTGCAACTTGGGTGGCAGTGCAAAGCAAGGCTACTTTTTGTTCTCAACGGTCCCTTGGTGTATCAGTGCTGAGGATTTGGGGCAAAAGACTTGGAGAAGGCCCATTTTTTGTCCTATTTTCAGAGATCCTTTATCACCCCAAGCTTGGGGGATGAGAAAAGAGGAGGAACAGGTCACTCCCAGCCTTTTTAAACTCAGGGGGAAAGGGGGTCGTACCCACAGGTGATTGGCTCCCCTGGTGGATTGGCAGGGGTCTTTTCTATAGCAGAGGGCAGGGTCAGGGAGAGACTGACAAGTGACCAAGGTTTCCAGAACAGGGGTAGGGTCGGGGTGAGATTGATACTCCAGGGGGGGAGGAGATAACATGGACAGAACAGGGAAGGGGGAAGGGGGGAATAGGGATGGTCTATGGGGAAATAACTTAAACAGCTTAACAAAAACCTGTCGCACTGATAGCAAAAGGACAAACTCACACTGACACGCAGGGATCAAAGGGGAAGAAAAAGAGGAGTTTTAATGGCGTCTTAACTATTTATACCTCTACATAGATGTTTCTCATAGGATAAAAGGAAGAGTATTTCTACACACACATTGGCTACTACATATGCTTGTCAAAGAAACTCGTCCCACCAGAAGGAACGAAAACATGCGGGATGTTTAGGGAACTGTCCCTGTTGTTTACATACTTGTACATGGGAAAACTGACTCCGAACTACAGCTTATCAGAAGGCTTAGAAATTCAGGGCGACAAAAACCCACCACCACAGAAGAGGCGCTGCGTGACATTCATCAGCAGCAAGCAGATGAACCCGGAGAAAACATGAGAGATGCTGAAGCGACAGCAGCAAAGAGCTGAAATCATGATGCACAGTGTAGGAGTGGCATCAACTCCAGAGAACACTGTAAAAGTGACTGCTGTTTGACTTTAACATCTGTGTGAGAAAGTGCATACCAAAAGATCATGACCAGACATAAACACCTATGTGAAAATGATTTAATTAGCAATTCCAATACAAGTTACTGTGGAATGTGTGGGGATTGTATGTGTGAGTGTTTTCGATAAGAGCAAGAAATATCTGCTCTTATATTTGTTTGCATTCTGCTTCACCTCCTACTCAATTGGCTGCATAGTTTTGATCCTAAACTTGTAAACAGAATAAACATATAAAATACTTGTGTATGCTTCATAAAGCAATTATGTTGCCCTATAACAGTGTCCATGTGTCCTAGGGTGACTTTATGATGCTTGTATCCCCAAATCGTCTGTTCTGTCTGTGTTAGATACTGTGTTCTGTACCTCTAAGACTGGTTCCAAGAGTGAAGAGGAAGAAAAGAGAAGCACGGAGTTTTTTCAGAAAAAACAGCTCACTCCTATGCATTCCAGCTCCTGGATGGTTTGTCTGAAGAACGGACAGGTGGCAGGACAGAGATCTCTTTTGCTTTTACTTAGTTTTAGCTAGCTAGGGCAGAGAAGTTCCCTGGACTGTTTTTTCTTTTTCTTGGGACTGTTTGAACCTGCTCTTGGACTGAAAGACCCACAAGAGCAAGAGCACTGAGAGTCCACACCGGTAGGCTACCAGGCCCAGGCTAGCATTTTCCAGGGCTGGAGGAACTGATAACAGGCTAAGCAAGCTGAGCTCCATGTCAAGGACTTTCTCAATTTTGCCAGGTTTTATTGTTTCATATTATTCATGTTTATGTTTGTAGGCACTTTGTTAAATAAATATTTTTTTCCCACTCATCTCTAAGGAAATTTTTTCCTAAACCAATAGAGGGGAGGGGCCATTTCGGTTTGCTTCCCAGAGGGACCCCCATTTGGGAGGTTTCCTCCCAAATTTGCCCTAAACCAGGACACCATTATTTCACTCGCTACAAACACCTTCTTTGCCTACCTGGTAATAGTAGCTAGCAACAGTAAGGTAAGAAAATTATTCTGTTTTATTTTTATCATGCCTTTGGTGACTGCAGAACAGGTATATTTGGCTTACCTTGTTGATCCTCCCATTTTTAGACCCTTTACATGGTGGTATGCTGAACTACTCAGAGCAAGTAATGATACAAAATGGACAGGAGGTGTTTGGCTTCCACCATGGGGCCATTTGGAAGAAAATCACTAACGGATCAAAAATAATGGCTCCCAAACATTTTACTCCCAATTTATATTGGTAAAAAACCCATCTTGGGATGCCGTGATTTTACAGAAAAGTTTCACTTATATTATCAAGACAGTGAGAACACATGAAAACAATTGGCAAATCTTACTTTTGTGTCTATACCAGGCATTAATAGTAGCGAGGTAATGAATAATACCATGTTGGTGGTACCAGCTCATTTTCTCTTTTGCAGAATTCCTCAAGGCACTACTATCGATGTGTTGAATCTTAATTTGCTTTGATTTAGCCTACCTACTCCAGGTAAAAAGACCATCAATTTAATTGGACTAGAAATAATTCATTGGGGACCAGACCAAGAGGACACCTAATAAGCAACAGTTCAAAACCAGAAAACTTCTCAGAATGACGAATGAAACATTGAAGTGGTCAGAAGGAGGGCTTTCAGGCCCTGTGTTGCAAGCCTAATTTTTAAACAATTCTGGACCTTGGTTTATCAAAATATGGCCCTTAGCAATGCCTTTTTGGCTGCAACATGTGGCTCATGGTCATCATACAAATACAAATGTGGCATATCAGCTAATCTTAACCAAGTGGCATAGGAACTCTGTAAAGATGTGTACTACACTGTCACAATACAGCCAGTCGGTAGCTGGACAAGATAAATCTGGCTTTATTAGATTTGATAATATGGACTAAAAACCATGGGCTAGAACCTACCAAAGAGACTGCATTAGATATAAATAGCTGGACAGGAAGTGGGAAATATATAATTGATGCAGCCTCAAAATGTAACAAGGGTGCAGTTAAAATCCCAAGGCCCTGGAAGCTAATACTGAGCTTGATAAAGCAAATAAAAACTGAGATGCATGGCGAAGACTGGGTGCCAGGCAAAGCGGACCCACCGTGTGGCCCTGAATGGGTGCCATGTGCAGGATTGTGCAACAGCCTGGGCAGGTGATAGAGCTGGCAGGGAAAGTGGAATCCCGGCAGGCAGACCAGCCCCAGCAAGTGGCGAAATCCTGGTGAGCAGCTGGAGCCCACAGGCTGCCCATGCCGCTGAGGCTGCCAGTGCCCAGGTGGGTGGCAGCGAGATGAATTGAGCAATCCTGGAGGGCTGGGGGCCTGCCACAGGGTGCTGCCCCAGTGGTAGACACAACCACAGTGGGCAGCCAAACTGGGCCTACCGGGCCATCACGTGTGAGCGGCATGGCAGTTGCCAGTGGAGCCCTGTGTGCAGATGGAGGCACGGCAGCTGGCGCTGCCCAGGTGGGCAGCTGGGCTGAGGTGGGTGGAAGAGTTTTGCCGAGCAGAGAAATCCCAGAGGTCGGTGGAGAAGTGCCACTGTTTCGGGCCGGGACCCAGCACCGCCCTGCACCACCAAGCGAGACCACATGGCGGCCACCCCAAGGTGTACCCTGTACAGGCCAAGTACCCTGTGACCATGAAGCAGCCCCATGTGGCCGAACATGCATGCGTGATCAGCCAAGCTGGTGGCACCAGAGCAGCCCACACCCCTCATCACCATGGAGATGCCCAGATCGCCTCTACCCCGAGCTAATTGGCTTGGCTGCAAAGCCACGCCTACAGCCCCAGTGCTGTTGCCCATGCCTATCTGCCCCTGCCTGAGGAGATGTCACTACAAGTGCCTGGATTTCAAAGCTACATCACACCCAGAAGTGTACCAGAACCAGGAAATACCAATCCCAGGCTACTGGACCCTGTGGACCCCACAGCCGGCACTGCTCCACTGAGCCCGCAGCCAAGGCTTCAACAGCCTGAGCCACCTACATTGCTAATGGATACATGAGACGCCCACAGAGGGAACCCAAGTCACTGCCCTGCTACCATCTCCAGAGAGGAAGCACTCGCAGTAATACCGGCATCAGCTCCAGCCTCACTGCTATTCAGTAATCCACCACTTAATAATCCTGTTCAACAAACAAAAAATCTACCACAAAATATACTGAGAAACATCAAAGAAGCAACACGAAAAACAGGTTTACAAATTCCACCAACAAAAGTCCCTAAAAATATTTATACTAAAATAAAGCAAAAACCTTCCGAACCTTTTTCTACATTTGTAAATCGTCTCACACAAACAGTAGACAGACAAGTAAGTAATAAACCTACAAAACCACATCTACTTCAAAGTCTTACATTTACAAATACTAACACAAAATACAAGCACATCATCAGTACATTACCAAGACAACCCACTTTAGCAGACATAGTAAAAACATATAAAAAAAGTGAGAACACCTCAACACGTCACATCCATCTAGATAGAACAACTAAAAAAGGTTATCAAAGCCCAAAATGAAGGTCTCAAAAAAAACTCTTACAATACTTCAAAAAAATTCTACCACAGCTATAACAACAAAATTAAAAGAAATACAATACTATAAATGTAGCAAATATAAACACTTAAAAAAACCTGTCCAAACACTGTAAAACCTAAAAAACTAAATATTTATTCAAAATATCAAAAAAACCACCTCACAAGTCATTATCATTCTCAAACAAATATAAGTAGAAAACCTCTACCACTCTCAAGAAACTCAAAGAAAAACACAAATCACCAACACACAACACAAATTGTAACAATAACACAAAACCCAATCCCACAAACATGACAACTATTAGAGAACATCAATCAAATTCCCTCAACAAAATAATCAACAATTTCCCCAACGACTCAAAATTTCTTCTGCCAAAACCACAATACAATCTAACAACTTGCAAAATAATGTTTTATAAATAAAAATCATGCAGTAATAGCAACAAGCATCACTAAAACATCACACAAAAGACAAATTTTTTTAATCATAGCTTAATTTTTCAATAAAACTAATCTCAGAGAAACCCTCTCTTAATCATAAACCAAAATTTTTTTATCTTACAAATCACCAAAACCAATCCTCACAAATTTAAAAATGTCAACACAAATTATAATTAAACTAAAAACACAATTACTAACAATAGCAAACACAAAATCTTCAACAATTTATCTACCTCTAAAAAAACAATATTTAAATGAAACATTACAAAAATCAAAAAACTTACAAATCACATTATAAAATTATCCTAATACTTACACAGTTCATTTTCCTAACCATAAATTACTAAAAACAAAAAGAAATTTCAAAAACCCCCCCAAAATAAGTAAAGAACCATGAAATAAAACAACAGTATTCACCAATAGTTCAAAAAACCCCTCACAAATCTGTAATCACATAACAAAATTCAAATACAAAAAAATAAGAAGCAAACATAAAAATAATAGTTTACCACAAATTGCAAAATTAACAACAGTAACTAGAGCTTTTAAATTATTTCAAAAACCTTTCAACCTAATCACAGATTCAAAATATGTTGCAAATGTAATCAAAAGACTTAAAAAATCACTTTCAAGAAAAACAAACAATAAAATTTTATATTCATATTTAATGTGTATTAAAACATTATTACAAAACAAAAGCCACAAATATTTTATTACTCACATCAAAACACATTCTTCTCTTCCAAAATTCCTAACAAAAATAAATACTCAAACAAATAAATTAACCATACCAATTTCACAAACCCTACCAAACATTTTCACACAAAGTTGAATCACAAATTTTTTCATCAAAATACACAAACACTAATAAAATCCTTTCACATTTTCAAAAGTCAAGCAAAAAAAATCATTAGTACTTATCTAAATTGTCAACTTGTACAACCACCTACATCCACAAAAACAATCAATCCAAATAAATTACAGTCTGCAACTATAAAAAACTAATGTCACCAAATATCCATCTTTTAAAAAACTTGATAATATTCATATCTCAGTAAACACATTTTCAAAAAACAGTTTTTACATCACTACATACAAGTAAAACTACACAACATACATATCACCATTTCTTACAAACATTTGCATCATTAAGCGTACCCCAAAAAATCAAAACAAATAACAAACCAACTTATATAAAGAAATTACTTAACAAATTCCTAAAAAAAAAAAGTATCAATCATACCTTTAACATTCCTCATTCTTCCACAGGTCAAGCAATCATTAAAAAAACATACCACACACTAAAATCCCTTATAAATAAACAAAAAAGAGAAGAGCTGGAAGCAACGCCTCAAATGCGGTTGAACAAAGCTTTACATGTTTTGAATTTTCTAAACGGTTCTTTTTCAGAGCCCACTCCACCAGTCATTAGCCATTTCTCAAACAGCACACGAGCAAAACTAAGGGAGAATCCTTCAGTTTTGATCAGAAACCCAGAGTCCAGACAGATTGAAGGTCCTTTCAAATTAATAACTTGGAGCAAGGGTTATGCTTGTGTCTCCACAGGGCAAAGACTGACGCGGGGGTCGGCAAGACACGTGAAACCGTACCGAACTCAGACCCGTGCAGACCCTGACCTCGAAAGCAAAGAAGAGAGCACGCTGACATGAACAGACATGAAACTCACAAACATCTCTTCGTTCAGCATGCAAAGAAAGTAAGGGCTGGGGGGTTTCTTTCAAGACTCGTGTGCCATTGCATTTTAGAGAATCTTTCAGAAAGTGAACTTCTGGATGTGAAATTCAATCAGATGTTGGTTTTGGGCTTCATTTTCTCACTATTTGCCTTAGGCAATGTGACGGATTTGCCCATGATCCAACCAAAAGAA
Organism: Alaudala cheleensis; assembly: GCA_013398995.1. Classification (NCBI taxonomy): domain Eukaryota; kingdom Metazoa; phylum Chordata; class Aves; order Passeriformes; family Alaudidae; genus Alaudala; species Alaudala cheleensis. The sequence continues at coordinate 26,315 of VWYE01021661.1, read as the reverse complement.
AATGTTTGGGGAACTTTAGCTAATGTGGAAGGTTTAGATTCCATCTGCCTGACGCACGCCAGGCTGAAAAAACCATTTTCAACACGTTTGGTAGGTTTGCCAGTGAACGAATTGCCAATTCCAAAAAACATCTCTCCAGAGGTTTCGCAGGGCATTTCGAATCCTGTGGACAGATGGCATGTTTAGACCCAATTCCTTCCTGTGGCTCCTTTTGAACCTCAGGAAATGGAAATTCTCTGTTCAATGAGGATGAAATTTTGTATAAAATTTAGTTTTTCAGGGGTGATGCAGATGAAAAATGAAACAACAGACGTCACTCCCAACCATTTTATCTATCGAAATGCATCTTCTTAGTGTAATTACACTAGGGAGACAAACAAACCATTTCGCCAAGTTCCAGCGCAATTACCACGGAGAGTCTTTTTCATTTGTTGAGACAGAATTTGGCCTACAATTCCTGTGAATGTCAAAGGCGTTCCATGCAACATTGGAAGACTTTCATTATGAACACCCAACATGACATTGTTAAAAGAATAAAAATATAGAGAAAAGAGAGAAATTAAACAATATGACTCAACATTTGATGATAACGTTTACACATAGAACAAAGCTGAAAGAGTTATGGCTGCAATTTTTTCACCACAAGTAGTGTCAGCAGCAGCCTTGTCTCAAGTAGATCACGAGTTGTTAGTTGAGCAAACATGCCTGAGCCACCTCTCTTGCACTGACATGTTACCAGACGTCACCACTGTGAGAAAAGCGACCCTCCAAAACAGAGCAGCAACTGACTATCTTTTATTAGCACATGGACACCAATGTGAAGAATTTGAGGGATTGTGCTGCATGAATTTGTCTGATCATTCAAAATCAATTCATGAAA
>VWYE01021661.1:231-23676 GCA_013398995.1 Alaudala cheleensis | reverse complement strand
CAACATGACATTGTTAAAAGAATAAAAATATAGAGAAAAGAGAGAAATTAAACAATATGACTCAACATTTGATGATAACGTTTACACATAGAACAAAGCTGAAAGAGTTATGGCTGCAATTTTTTCACCACAAGTAGTGTCAGCAGCAGCCTTGTCTCAAGTAGATCACGAGTTGTTAGTTGAGCAAACATGCCTGAGCCACCTCTCTTGCACTGACATGTTACCAGACGTCACCACTGTGAGAAAAGCGACCCTCCAAAACAGAGCAGCAACTGACTATCTTTTATTAGCACATGGACACCAATGTGAAGAATTTGAGGGATTGTGCTGCATGAATTTGTCTGATCATTCAAAATCAATTCATGAAAGCATAAGGCAATTGCAAGAGAGTGTAGCTAAACTAAGAGAGGTCACTAGTTCTTAGTTGAATGGTGTGTTTGACTTCTTTGACCTTTCACCACTGTAGAAAGATCTTTTGAAAACAAGTTTTTGTATTCTATTGGGGCTTGTGATTCTTTTTCTTCTTTTACCTTGCCTTTTCCAAGGCATTAGATGGGCTATGAACAAAACTGCAAAACAAGTGTTTTCAGTGCAAACAGAAGGGGGAGATGTGGGAACTCAGGGCTGTCCCCTGGGTGCCCCGGGTGATCCGGACCCCAGGCAGGGGGGCTGGAACCTCCTGCAGGGAGACGGATATGGTTGTGGCCTTGATCTTAGTCCGTGGAGGGATTTGCCAAAGTTGTATAATGAGGGTCTGGCCATGAAGGTTTGAATTAGGGTGGTAGTTAGGGAGTTCTGGTGCGAAAAATAGATTTATGAGTTTTAGTATGGGGGGTTGGATGGACAAGATGGAGAATTTAGGCTGTGGTACTGTCCTTTTCCTACTTCTTCTTATCTTCCATTTTCTGCACTAGTAAGAGCTCTTTTTAATTAGTTTTGGAGTGTTGAGCACATTCTGATGTAATAAGTTATTATTAGTAATTAATAGTAAATATAGAATACGTAAAGTTTTGTATAAAGGTGGAAACCGCCCAAGTAAGTTGGGATTTGCTCCTGACCTTCACTGCAGTGCAGACCACAGCTAAACAAAGAAAGAATGTAAGAGATAAGAAAAAATAAACATCCTTAAATTCACCCCAGACAGAATCCTAGCATTCTGTGAAGACTCAGAGTTTGAGAAAAGAACTTTCTTAACAGACCGGAGTTCATTTATAACACCTAACCCCGACAAGAAGTCACAGAAATTTACCAGGATGCATTGCACAGGCAATGCTTGAACAGATTGCCTAGCTGGCCCTTCTTGGACAGCACCACAGCCAGAAATGCTTGCACAAAGCAAAGGCATCACATGATTTTTTCCACCAAGGTGTTCGTGCCTTACTGTGACATTTCCAACTGTCTTTAGTGGTTTTAGTGCCTTTTCTTCTGCTCTGACATATGATTAGGAGAAAACAAAGCAAAACACACTCTAACTTAAAAGATATATAGTTTTATTTACACACACTTAAAGAAAAAAAAAGAAAAAAGAATTAAAATGAAACTTTCAAATACTTCCCCCTCTCTCACTAGCTTCTTTTCTTTCTCACAGACAATGCATAAAGACAAAACTCAGAACTCTAGGTCAGTACTACTTATAAAATAATTTTTCATCAGTCTTTTTAGAGAGAGAAGTCTCTTCTGGTTATGGTAACTATTCACAAGAAAGAAACAGTCTACGAGTGGTTCTTAACTCTCACAAAAACAGCTGCTCAGGAACCTGTTTTTATGAAGTTCCCATATACGAAGCTTCCCATGGCTGCTCATGGGCCATGGACTCATGCATACTGGGGTGTCATTTTAAAATGAACAGTTCAGATACAGAGGATGTTCTTCATCCCATTCAAGGGCAGAGATGTCTCTCACTTCTTCACTAGTGCAGAGGACTTTTATCACATCTCACATTCTGTTCAAATACCTCAGAGAACCACAGGGTCTCTGCTACATCAGTATTCACTTAGTCCATTACAAATACCTTTGCTCAAACCACCAATCTGAACAATAATTTTCCCCAGTTCATCTTTTCCATGATTTAAAGAGATATTCTAGCATATTATAGTCTGTTACCACAATTCACAAAAGATTTTCAGCCTAAGGCGTCTTCTCATCTCCTCATCCCCTAAGATACAGTGCCTCTTTCACAGACCTCAGTATCTTCATACAGTTTCAATAAATGTTCCCACTCTGACTTTTCCTTCCACTCTAGAGAGGATCAATGTTCTGCAAGCTTCACCTTGTCAAAGAAAGGGTTAAAATCTCCCAGGTCTGCAGAGAGTATGATGGTTCTTCCCCTGGAGGTGGCCACAGGTGGTAGGATCAGGCCTCACTGAGCTAGGCTGGAGTCTCTGGGTTCTGGTCTGGAGGGGTACCTTGTCCCAGCTGCAGGGTGTTCTTGGGCAGCCAGGCTTCCCTCTCCCTCTTTTCTTTCACTGGGAGTCACCAGAGGAGGAGGAGGAGGGGGGCTCAGCCCCCACAGCTACCTGCAAATGTTTTACAGCCACTGGGAACTCGATCCAGGCCCGGGGGCCTCTTCTCCTCCTCCCTCTCTGCCCTGGAGTCACTGAGCCCGGCAGGCTTCCCGGGAAAGGCCTGGGCTAGGCAGGTCCCAGCAGGCCCCATTTCCCCCCTNCAGGGAGACGGATATGGTTGTGGCCTTGATCTTAGTCCGTGGAGGGATTTGCCAAAGTTGTATAATGAGGGTCTGGCCATGAAGGTTTGAATTAGGGTGGTAGTTAGGGAGTTCTGGTGCGAAAAATAGATTTATGAGTTTTAGTATGGGGGGTTGGATGGACAAGATGGAGAATTTAGGCTGTGGTACTGTCCTTTTCCTACTTCTTCTTATCTTCCATTTTCTGCACTAGTAAGAGCTCTTTTTAATTAGTTTTGGAGTGTTGAGCACATTCTGATGTAATAAGTTATTATTAGTAATTAATAGTAAATATAGAATACGTAAAGTTTTGTATAAAGGTGGAAACCGCCCAAGTAAGTTGGGATTTGCTCCTGACCTTCACTGCAGTGCAGACCACAGCTAAACAAAGAAAGAATGTAAGAGATAAGAAAAAATAAACATCCTTAAATTCACCCCAGACAGAATCCTAGCATTCTGTGAAGACTCAGAGTTTGAGAAAAGAACTTTCTTAACAGACCGGAGTTCATTTATAACACCTAACCCCGACAAGAAGTCACAGAAATTTACCAGGATGCATTGCACAGGCAATGCTTGAACAGATTGCCTAGCTGGCCCTTCTTGGACAGCACCACAGCCAGAAATGCTTGCACAAAGCAAAGGCATCACATGATTTTTTCCACCAAGGTGTTCGTGCCTTACTGTGACATTTCCAACTGTCTTTAGTGGTTTTAGTGCCTTTTCTTCTGCTCTGACATATGATTAGGAGAAAACAAAGCAAAACACACTCTAACTTAAAAGATATATAGTTTTATTTACACACACTTAAAGAAAAAAAAAGAAAAAAGAATTAAAATGAAACTTTCAAATACTTCCCCCTCTCTCACTAGCTTCTTTTCTTTCTCACAGACAATGCATAAAGACAAAACTCAGAACTCTAGGTCAGTACTACTTATAAAATAATTTTTCATCAGTCTTTTTAGAGAGAGAAGTCTCTTCTGGTTATGGTAACTATTCACAAGAAAGAAACAGTCTACGAGTGGTTCTTAACTCTCACAAAAACAGCTGCTCAGGAACCTGTTTTTATGAAGTTCCCATATACGAAGCTTCCCATGGCTGCTCATGGGCCATGGACTCATGCATACTGGGGTGTCATTTTAAAATGAACAGTTCAGATACAGAGGATGTTCTTCATCCCATTCAAGGGCAGAGATGTCTCTCACTTCTTCACTAGTGCAGAGGACTTTTATCACATCTCACATTCTGTTCAAATACCTCAGAGAACCACAGGGTCTCTGCTACATCAGTATTCACTTAGTCCATTACAAATACCTTTGCTCAAACCACCAATCTGAACAATAATTTTCCCCAGTTCATCTTTTCCATGATTTAAAGAGATATTCTAGCATATTATAGTCTGTTACCACAATTCACAAAAGATTTTCAGCCTAAGGCGTCTTCTCATCTCCTCATCCCCTAAGATACAGTGCCTCTTTCACAGACCTCAGTATCTTCATACAGTTTCAATAAATGTTCCCACTCTGACTTTTCCTTCCACTCTAGAGAGGATCAATGTTCTGCAAGCTTCACCTTGTCAAAGAAAGGGTTAAAATCTCCCAGGTCTGCAGAGAGTATGATGGTTCTTCCCCTGGAGGTGGCCACAGGTGGTAGGATCAGGCCTCACTGAGCTAGGCTGGAGTCTCTGGGTTCTGGTCTGGAGGGGTACCTTGTCCCAGCTGCAGGGTGTTCTTGGGCAGCCAGGCTTCCCTCTCCCTCTTTTCTTTCACTGGGAGTCACCAGAGGAGGAGGAGGAGGGGGGCTCAGCCCCCACAGCTACCTGCAAATGTTTTACAGCCACTGGGAACTCGATCCAGGCCCGGGGGCCTCTTCTCCTCCTCCCTCTCTGCCCTGGAGTCACTGAGCCCGGCAGGCTTCCCGGGAAAGGCCTGGGCTAGGCAGGTCCCAGCAGGCCCCATTTCCCCCCTACCAAGAGGAGGGAGCTGAGCTGCCTTCTTACCTCTTCCGAGTCAGGGAGAGAAAAGAGGCAGTTCCCAGGGTACTCAGCTTGATATGGGTAATTCACAAAGCCAAACTTTGCTTTCTCAATGCCTGAACAGTGTGTCAATATTTAGAATTAGGTCCTGATAGGTGACTGTCCTTTCCAAAGCAATTCCCAGGTCCTTACAGGGAACTGTTTTTTCTTTAACTGAAACTAGGCTGTGTTAACCCATGACACTGTCAAATACAGAGGCTCATAATATCAATAACACCTGTGTTGACTGCCAAGGCCACATTGCACCCCTGCAGATGGGGGTAAACTCTCATGGACTGTGTGGTTTGCAGATCTGGCAAACCGATGTCACTTCGTATCCCTGAATTCAGACGTCTAAAATACGTACATGTATCAATTGAAACCTTTTCATCAGCAATATGGGGTTCAGTACACACAGGAGAAAAAGGATGGGATACCATTGCACATTGGCAATCAGCCTTTGCTGCTTTAGAGATCCCCCATTCCATCAAAAAAGACAATAGCCTTGCATATATTTAACAGAAAACCAGACATTTCCTACAGCTCTGGGGTGTGTTACACCGCACTGGTATTCCCCATTTATCGGGGTTTAGGCTTCTTTTCAGCCTCACTTTTAGCCAGGAACTGAATGCACGAGAGACGAATTTCTTATCAGACTCAGGTGTTTATTAATTCTTATCTACATAACAGTCTTGCAAGTTGTGCATTCTGTCCACTAGCTAACTAAGCAGAAAATGGAGCCCCTTCTCTATCCCGACCACATCTTTTCAAGGACAAATCACCCAATTATGAAATGCCACCTAAATTATTTTTACTTTAAACCCAATAACTAACTACTTGTGGTCCACATTGCGGACTTTTCCAACCAATCACAAAAACTGCCCAAACTCATGAAGAAGAAAGCGAAAAGAAGAACTCAGATAATGCCTTAAATCCTCCATCTTGGCTCATACACATTATTATACATTAAAATCTTAAATCTAAGTTTGTCACCCTGTGAGATCACACGCTTCTACAAACTAAATACTCAAAACCTCAGTGCTTTCATTCAATGTTGGAAGCCTGTTTCAAGGCCTCAGATCAAATGTGGTGCTAGCTTGAGAGTCAGCATCTTTTAACACAGAAAAATTGAAATTTTCAGCATGTAGGGTTCCAACACTCCTTCAACAACAGGATAGGGCAATGTGGAACATGCACATGGCACTTTAAAACATATACCCAAAAAGCAAAGAGGGAGAATGTGTGGTGAAATCCCACAGAGCAGGGTGGCTAAAGCTATCTATACCCTAAATCATTTGACAGTATTAGAAAAGTCCCAGAGCCCAGTCATTTTAAATCAATTTCTATCATTGCAACCATCCAGCGATGCCCAGTCACCCAAAGCCAAGGTAATGGTGTGAGACCTTATCACCAATAAGTGGGAAGGTCCGTGGGGGCTTATCACCTGGGGATGGGGATACGCTTGTGTTTCCACGGACACTGGAACACATTGGGTACCAGCCAGGTGTGTCTGCCTGCCCTTCATGAAACATAAATTTTAGAAAAGTTAAGATTTTAGCTAAAGATAGGTTTGCTAGAATTAATTAGAGCAGATAAATAGATAGGCTTTGCTAAAAATAATTAAGAGTTAATCGGTAGTTAAGAGAAGCCGGATTTGAGATAGCTATCCCCGATCTAAATAACTAATTGCTTGTCGTTGTGTTTTTGTAGCTGTGTTTATAATGAAAAACAGAGAAACTGCTAAATAGGTCTAAAGGAACATAGACAATTGCAAATTTGTTGCAGATCGAAACCCATTCAAAAGTCACAGAGGGAGGAAATTGGAGTTCTCCCAGACCTCATTTGTATTGCCAACTATAGGAGGGGTTGAAAGTTCAGAACAAGGAAGACTCACCTTACTTCCTCTTTTCCTGACCCCTCCCCATAAAAAAGACCACCGACTCAATTCAGACAGCCAGCCGCGCATGGTTAATAGCCATTCAAGCTAATTACCATAGGAAGTGGGGAATGGGAGGTATTATTTTTATGAGCATGCAAATATTTCAAACCTTTGTAAATAGATAGACTCTGGAAATGTTTGTAACTCAGCAATGCGTATTAGGGAATGATCCCACGCAGTTGCTGTGAGGTGAGGAAGACTCATTTTACTTCCTCCTTTAGGTGACCACTCCTCATAAAAAGACCACCGACCCATTTCAAGGAACAAACTACGCATGCTTAATAGCCTTTCTGTTAATTAGCATACGAAGCGGAGAAGAGGAGGTGACAGGGGTATGAATATGCATTTATATTTTGTGTATTCAACACTTTTGTAAATAAAAGGCTTTGTAATTACCTGTGATCTTCGCAGTGTGCATTAGGGAGCTAACCCATGCGCTGACTGGCATTGTAATAAACATACACTTTCTAACTTTAACTGTTAGAGGGTCTTTTGTCCGTCACAGTTGGATATCGATATTAGATCGATATTCATATTTTAAGAAATCATACGTCCTGCTGGGAACCACAAGCAGCACCCCCTTGATGGCCCCCTCTAGCAAGGCAGGAGATGATGAGCTCAGAATTTATGGACACACGAACAGATGGTGGTAGATCCCTAGGTAGGACTGGACCTTGGTGGGGACAATGAATNGGACAAGGAAGCCTCTCTGCAGTAAAGCAACAGCCGGACCCTCCTCCTTCTGATGCCGAGAGTGACAGAGTTCAGCTGTTCCCACCCCCTTCCCCTCAGAGGGAAAACTCTCAGAGACAAAAGAAGTGTAACCCCCAATGCTATACTCCTCTCTCGACTTTTGGCCACTTCTTTTTTTTGGTCAAGCACCCACAAGTACCTAGAAGTTAGTCTTCTAGCAACTTATGGGAAAAAATTCCATAAAAAAGGAAGACATTTAACACCCAACTCTAGTTTTGTCAAGTGGGTGGAAAGGCTCATTTGAACTAGACCCATGCTGTCTTTTGTCATCCTGTCTGCAAAGGGCCCTTGCAGACAGGATTACAGAGAACACTTGGCATTTTTTAATAGGACAAAAAGGGGGAGTTGTCACAGTTCAGCTGGCCTGTAGCTGGACAAATAAATATGGCCATAACAGAAAATCCAGCTCAGCTAAGCCTAGTTCTTTCTAAAACAAGTCCCTGGGTAAGCAATGATAGAATGGATTTGAAGTTACACAAAGGACCTCCACCAATCCCATTCAGCCCTGAATGCAGACATATTACTGGTCCGAGAGCTAGGTGGTGCTGGGACCCCAATCAATCAGTTGTCTTAACCCAGGAGTTTTGAACCCCCTATAAAAGAGAACCCCAGACAATAAACTGGGCTGTTTGTCTCATGGTCACCAGTACATTGAGTCGTGTGTCTGTCTCCAACCTACAACTGTAGCATAATAGGGGTTTGCTACAAGTGGGTGTTTATCCTCTGTTATTTTGTTAATTCCCCTTAAATCCAGCACTACTTGATAACTCTGACCATCAGCCTTCTTTACTGGCAGCAGGGGTGCTGCTGTATTTGGATTCACATTCCACTAATAACCCAAATTTAAGGAACTTTTAAATTATAGGTGTCAATCACCTACAACCTTCTAACTTCAAAGGGTATTATTTCTGCCTTACCTGTGTAGCCCCTAATTTGAGTGTAATGCTCACAGGCTAGGGTCTTTTGGATTTCCCAGGAAAATCACTGGCCCACACTACTGGAATGACAGCATCTTCACCTTCTTTGGGAATTTCAGCACAATTCTCCTGTATAAAAAGGGCAGCTGCTTTGACAAATTTAGTTTCAGGACTCCCCCCTCTTTGCAAAATGTAATTTCCACTTCTAGTTTCTCCATTAAATCCCTACCCAACAATGGTTTGGGGGAGTTTGGCATATAGAGGAATTGATGAGTCACTCAGTGTTTTCCCAACCTAAATTTTAAAGGTTGGAAGAAACGTCTTGTTTTACTTACCCCTGTAGCACAAATAATTTCTACAGTATCTTGACTCAGTTTCCCTTTTAAAGTATTTAACACAGAATATGTTGCCTGCTTATCCACAAAAAGTTCAACGTCATCTTTCCCCAGCTTAGCTATAACCAAAAGGTCTGCCAGGATAGATCCCTTCAGTCCTCCTCAGTCTACATTCACAGCTACTTTGGAAGCTTAGTGTGTCCTTTTCGTCAACATCCGGAACTCCTTTTTCCAGTGTCCCTTTTTCTTGCAAAAAGCACATTGATCTTTATCCAGAAGAGAAGTACTCTTTTTTGACACCTTAGATGACTCTTCCTGATTACACCTCTTACCTTGCTGGTGTTTATCCCCATCTGTAGAATCCCTATTTTTATATCATTTCAAAGTTCTGTCCAGCAATTTACCTGTCATGCCTCTCATTTGTTTTTTGCAGCTTTTTCCTCATGTCACTTGCAGATTGGCCTATAAACAGATAAACCAGGTGGGACTTCTCTTCAGGTGCCTCAAGATCCAGATTTATGTATTTTCTTGTATCCTCTTTAAGCCTATTCAAGAAGTCCATAGGTGTTTCATTTTTGTCTTGTCTTACTTTGTATAATTTGGACAAATTCACTACTTTGGGAATAGCACCTTTTATACCAAACACAACCCGGTTCTGATAACGTTTTAACCTCACCATTTGTTCTGTTACATTAGGGTCCCACCCTGGATCATATAAAGGGAAAATATCATTAACTGTCCGTTGAAGAGTTCTGGCTGCTATTTGGGTCTCTGTAGCAGTTACAACAGTCCTTCTAACCATCTCTCTTTCAATTTCATTTAATAATGTGTCCATCAGTGCATCTAGATCGCTCCAGTCTGGGTTTTGTGTCTTAATAGCCTTGTCTACAAAATAAGCCACCTTTTCTGGATTTTCTGTATACCATCCAAATGAGGCTTTCCACTGCTGCAGCTCAGCAAGAGAAAAAGAAACCTTAATATAGACAGGACCTTGGTTACTGACTGCCTGCCTCAAAGGGGCTTGTGTTGCTGGTTCTTCTTTTTCTGTTTCTTCCTTTTTAGAACTGGTACATTTCGCTACAGGACTGGGCGCTTCTATAGCTTTTTGTGCTGCTTTTCTCCTTTTCCTTTTGGCTGCAGCAGCTTTGTCCTCAGTTTCCTCTTCAGAAGAACTGTCTGTATCTGTGCTATCTGATTCTCTTTTAATCAGGGCTGTTCCACTGGTAGTGGGTGTTACGTCAGCCAGGTGGTGGTCGGAAGATCCCCTCTTAGCCCCAGCGCCAGCTGCACGGCGGTGCAGGGCAGTCCCTGTATCTGACTCTGTGGCTCCTCTGGAGCCATGAGTTTCGTCATCTCGCAGAGGCACGGACCCTGTAAGGGGAAGTGTAGTTTCCATGGAAACCTGGGTACACAGTTTCCATAGAAACCCAAGCATGCACTGTTTTGATGTGAAATTACACATGCACAGTCTCGATGGGAGGTCCCCTCCCTGCCTTCTGGATGGGACGTCCCGCTCCCATCGTCTCCTTTGGGAGTCCTGTCCCCGTCCCCAGTCATTCAGGGAGTGGTGAGGGAGGCGGGACACCAGAGAGGAAGATGGCGGCGGCAGGGGACGCAACAGTGTGGGGGTGCCTCTCCCCTTAACCCAGCTGCTACCCTATCCACATCAGCCATGTCTGCATTATTAACACAGTCTGCATCAGGGAGAGGCTCCTCCTTTTTATCCTTCCTTCTTACCCTCCTAGAACCATCAGACACTGATCTTTCTTAGGTTAATACAAGCCTGGTCAATTTGAAAAAATCATTAAAATCTCCACATACAAGATCTCCTGCCAACACTCTTCCTGGCAGAGTTGGAATAATAATTTTGATATTAATTCACTTTCTAAGTGGCCAAATGGAGGCCAGGTCCTTTTTTTCTCTAATTCCTGCATAAGGCCATACCTGTGTAGAAAGCCGAACAAGTTCTTCCCTGATAAGAGACGTCTTTTTGCCTGTTAGAATACACCAGTGTTTTACTATAAAATCTCATGGATAATTTCAGGGATCTCTATTTCTTCCTCACTCGAGAATATGCATCCAATGTTTCTATTTTCAAACAGAAAAAGCCTCTGAGAAAAGACAGCCCGTGCAAGAGAAAAAAAGTATTCCCGGCTGGGATCTGAAGCGGGGTCCCTGATGAGATGGGCGAGGTTCAGGGGCCCCAAGATTGGAATGCTGTGTTGAGATTTCTAGTTATGTAAGTTAAAAGGTTTTTCTAAGAGGTTAAATTGTTCCAGTTTTCTCTGTACCCCAGTTTTGAGATTTGTGCCCCAGTTTTAAGATCCCCTGCAGTGGGAAATGCTGGTCCTTTCCCCAAAACCTCAAGAAACCCCTTCCCCACTGCTGCCTCTGCCGGGAGGGAAGAGGCCCCTCCCGCCGCGAGCCTTGCCTCCCCCAGGCCCCCCGCCTGGGCATCTGCGGCCGCCTCGGCCGCCTCACTCCCTCTGCCGCGGGCCGTGGGGTCCCTGCGCCGCCACCGCAAGTCTCGAAGTGGCCCCGCTCCAAGGTGCGTCACGTGCTCCAGCCGTTCCCGCCATTCCCGGCTCCCAGATGACAGTTAACCACCGCCTCCTATGGAAATCACCAGAGCTCCCATAACGCCTCGCTGCACCCAGAAGTGCCATCCAGACCGAAAAACCCCAACTGCAATGAGCCAAACCAAAACTGGAGAATATAAAGGGTACCATCGTACAGGCAAAACCCTGGGGCATGTAGAGATACTGCTTGCACATACACGCCCCCCTCACCATGACCTAAAAAGGACCTAATAAAGATGACCTCCCTAGACCACCCAACCTTAAACCGAGTCCCTACAGCTCCCGTGAGGTTGGACTCCCAGATCTGTGCTGCACGGCAGGCCCGAAGCACATGTCTTCCCTGGCGGAGCAGCGGCGTAGGCAAATCCCTGAAACCCCACGAGCCATTCCTTTTGATTTTTAATAAAGGCTTATAAAGGAGTAAAAACACTCTCTTGCCCTGTTTATTTATACCACCTGATATTTAAAGACTTAGCAATTACAGTCTTAAGATAGTGTTAAGGGAAGGTGTCCCCTCCCTTCTCACAGCCAGACAGAACCACCTCGGGAACCAGTGAAGAACGAAAAAGACAAAAGCCCCCCTATGGGCCCCCAGGCCCTTTCCCTGCCCCAAACAAAACCACAGATGCTAGCAACAAAATACTGCCTTTTACCACCTATGAGTTACCTTTGCTTCCATGCCAGATTCGGGAACCCCCAGAGTTGCTCGTATTGCTTCAAAAACCTCCCATTTTAAAATGCCGGCAGAACAGGGGTAGCAAGATGTTCCTAAACCTGAGAAGCCGTATTCAGAAGCTGTATTCTTGTTCCAGCGGAAAGTCACCAAGAAGCTGTTTCATTTTTGGCCCCTAAAATCACGAGCCAGACACGATTAGGTGATAAATGTGGTTACCTTTTAGGAAGGGTCCCTTCAAGTGCACAACACACTGAAATATTTACCAAAAGTGCCCCAAAGGTGCACACGTGACACAAAGCGAAGACAGTTTTAAAAGTTTAGCAAATTAGCATAATTGACAAAAATCCCCAATTAGAAACACAGATACAGATGATTAAGTAATTTCCCCCCTTGGTTCAACCCTCTTCTGAAGCCCCCTTTTACTACTAGCTAAACTTTGTTTATGAGAAAATGTCTCGACCTTGGTCCTCAGAAGATAGGATCAGGCATTAGGAACGTGTTTTGTTTCTTTTTAACGGGGTATGTAAAATGCAAGCCACAAATGTCTATAGTTATACAATAATAGACTAGAGAGCTACAAATATATATGAAGAATCAATAAAAGCAAAAATGAGTTTGGCATCACTCTGGCAGCAAAGGCAACCAAAAGTATCAACAAGAACTTTGCCAGTAGTTGAATGGAAATTTTTATTCCCTTTTACTCAGCACTCATTAGAGTACATCTGTCATGGTCTGGTCCAGTGGTGAAGGTGCTGCAACCTTCCTCGCTTGAAGCGTCTTTAAAAAGACACCTAGATTGACGGAGATACAGGCACTCTCCGGCTCAGAGTGATCAGCTCTTTGGTGCACTCTCAGGTGCACAGTGATTAGTTCTTTAGTGAGGCTACCTGAGCTGCAAAGCCCCGTTTGCTACCCCAGGCGATGCAGGAGTAAAAGCAGTGAGATGGGGTCTTTCCAGGAGAGCTTTATTCCATGAAGTCCAAAGGGGAAAGAATCAACTGGTCCCAGGGGAGAGGGACTATATAGGGTAGCCAGGGGCGGGGTTTCATAACTTGGCCAGTGGGGAAAGGAATTGGGAAAGGGACCAATCAGGGGAAGGATACAAAAGGAACCAGTCAGGAGGGGTAAAAAGAACCAATTAGGTATACCTGATTAACACATTTCTTCACCATAACAAAGAGAGCTGTTTGCCAGGGTGATGAGATGGTCTCCACAGGGACTGATATGTCCCGTGGTGGCCATGCTGGAAAACAGCTTCTGCGGTTTGTCCCACAGAGATATTTTCCCCAGCACGGCAAGCAGCAAGGGCAGGTCTGCTCTGAGACAAGCTCGGGCGAGTTCCCAGACCCTGGATAGCATCAGACCCGGGGTGCAGCAGGGTTAGAGATCTTACGTGACCTTCTCAGAGGCAAAAAGTGGAGAAAGAAACCATTTCTGCCAGGGGGGTGGTTTTGTCCAGAGATTTATTTTAGAACAGCGTGGAACTCAAACACGGCAGGATTCCCCCAGCAGAACCCCTGACATGCTGCGGGACCCTCTTTTAAACCGGGGGAGGAGGGAAGGAAAGGGACAAAGATCCCACTAATCCCAGCGGTCCAGGGAGTGGCCCTGGGATTAACGGGCAGGCGAAGGGGCAAACCCCTGCCAGGGAAGGGTGGGCAATCCCTGTCCTAGCCTATCCCTTCGATGATTCCTTGGAATTTCTTGCAGGGGTGGCAGAGAAACCCCTTATATTTAAAATCGTGGCTTTAGATTTACTGCGGTCTGAGATCAGGGAAAGGGACAGGGAGGAGGTATTGCCTAATCTGGAGGGGGAAAAGCCTCAGAGGAAGGCTACCCTGAAAACTGATAAAGTGAATACACGATGCAACACCAGGGTTTCTCTTTTAGGTGATTGTGTGTATATACTGTCTGGCTTAACTGCTCTTTTTCTAAGGAAGCATATTTGTCTTATTGTCTGGCTTCTCTCCAAGGGAGTGTGTTTATATTAACACTGTCTGGCTTAACAGCCTCCACATACATCTACAATACTGTGGTCAGAATTGGGCACCTTAATACAAGACAGACATTGACAGACTGGAGTGAGTTCAGTGGAGGGCCACCCAGGTGGTCAAGGAGCTGGAGCAAATGCTCTGTTGAGGAGAAGCTTAGGGAACTGGACTTATTCAGCTTTGAGAAAAGAAGGTTATGGAGTGGGGGGAAGACAGGTAATAGCAAAATACCCACCTCCCAACTCCTGCAAGGAAGTTATCAAGATGATTCAGCCAGGGTCTTTACAGTGGTGCATGGTGGAAAGATGAGAAACAGTAGGTCTTAATGGAAGCAACAAAGGTTCAAACAAGATATGAGAAACTTTTTTTAGCATGAGGAAGGTTAAGCAATGGAGCTAGGGTCCAGAGAGTCTGTGTAGTCTCCATTCTTGGAGGTTTTCAAGACAAGACTGGGTAAAACCCCGAGCAACTGTAGTCTGATCTCATAGCTGACCTTGCTTTGAGCAAAAATGAATCAGAGCTCCTGGACTCCCTTCCAACTTGAATTATTCTATGATCCTACAGCTCCCTGCTGCAGAACAGGCAACCATTCTGTTCTTGTAGGCTGAGGGAAGCTGTGCCAATGTGATGCTATGCTAGGAGTACATGATTTACAGTGCCCTGACAAACTTTTGTAGTGAGCACATTCTCTGCTGAAGGACAAAGGTGTCTTTGAACCATGGTATTTTGTTATGCTTAAAGAAATAGATACTTAGGGAATAAACTATAGGTTTAGAAGTTAGTAGATTAGGAATGTAAATTTACCAAGATTGATGGTATACATATGGAAATATTTAGAACTAGCCAAAATGGAGACAAGGCACATATGGAAACACTTAAACGAACTCGATATACATCGGTTAGCACTCAAAGGAGGTCTCAAGAGACCTGTACATTATGAATTTTCATACTAAAACTAATAAAGACCAGAATGAAGGTATCAGCAGGTTAGGTAGTCATGACAACGGGAGGAGTAGTCATAGCAATGGGACAAAGCTGAAAAGTTTAGTGAGTGAGGAAGACATTCCTTACTTCCTCCTGCTAACCTCCGACTCAATTCAGCGACCACCGACCCAAAAGGGAGGGGGGCTACGCAGCTGCAATGAGTATGGAACTAATTTTAATACCAAGTGGAGAATGGGCGGTGACAGGTGATGAGTATGTATAGGCATTTTTGGAATATGCATGACTTTTGTGAATAAATAGAAGGCTGAAACTGTTGGAAAGGGCTCATGACTTTGGGGAGTGTCAGAGTCAGTCCGAGATCCCTCATTTGCCTCACAACTGTCTCCAAGAACTGACTGAGACCCTCGGGGTTAAGACCCCAGGCTCCAGGAAAAGGGGGAGCTATGAAGTGGCCAAAGGGGAGGAGGGCTTGTTGGAACCTGCCCACCAAGTGTGTTCACTGGACCAGAGACTGAACAATGGGGCAAGTCACAGAGTACTGGCTGTGCTAATGCCAGGTTAAATGTGTGCTGTACCTACCCTGCCTTTGCTCTGTTTCCTAAACACATCACCCCATGTTGCCCCATCCTTTGGCCAAAATGCCCCTCACTTCGAGAGGACCTATAGAGACTGTGAGGACTGGAACCCACCTCGTGCGCACCCCAACGGAAGGACACATGTCTATGGGCACATCTTCGCCTCGAGGACTCGGCTCTTCTGTTTGGTAGCTATAATCCCCTTACCCTCTTTCTCTCTCTTTCTCTCTGTTCTTTATTTCTCTCCCACTATCACATACTGTTGTTGGCACTAAATAAAGGTGCATAGTTGTGTGAGCAAACTGGTATCGTCCCCTGCTGTGTCTCTTGCACTCTGAGATCCCTAAAAGAACCTATCAGGACTTCGCAGACAGCTGCGGACCCTGACAGGGGGCTATCCTGTGTGAGCCCAGTACTGAAATAAACATCCCCTTTTAACTAAAACAGTTGAAAGGTATTTTGTCCATGTCCCTTTTGGGATACACCTTCTAATCTGAATTATGCTATGATCCTGTGATATTCCAGGAAAGCAGGGGCAGGGGAGGAGGAGAAGTGGAAGGAAAACTTCAGTGTGGGAGCATGTCTGACTAAAATTATCAGCAATTAATGGGTAATGCATAACTCAGATTTGTGCATTCATAGAAGTGCTTAGTATGCTTCTGTTTAAAAATTAAGGTGATATAGAGTTTAGAATGTGGTTGTGTTTGGGGCAGCACTGAGCCAGCAGGAGCACAGAATAACCAACTGACAGATAACAAGGAGTCTACAGATTTGACACTGAGAATGTTCCATGGCAAAGTAAGTGAGCTTGATTGTTGGCCTATTAGCTAGCAGATTATATTGGGTGTATGTGGCAAGGTTTTGACAGCCAAGGCAGGGGCTACAAGTGGCCTCTCTAAGAAGACACAGCTGGTTCTAGATGGCTCAGTAATGGCCCCACCACAGGCCACACCTGAGCCCATCACTGAAGCTGATAAGGGCTCTGTGAAACATGTTTAAGAAAGAGCAGAGATGCCAGAGACTGGGGGAAGGTGTTGTAGAAGTGTGAAAAACAACAATGTGAACACCAAGGTCAGAGAAGGAGATGAAGGATGTGCTCCTTGATTCCCGAAGAAGAGACCACAATGAAACAGGTCCATGGAGAACCCATGCTGGAGCAGATTCTCCCAGCAGATACTGCAGCCCTTGTTCCATAGTCCAGTACTTTCTGACCTAGTTCTTTTAGATCTTTCCAAAAAGGAGCTATCGTGGTTTTAAAGACAGGGGTCTGTAAAGGAAGGTGGGAACCTCGTGGAATAGAAAGTATGACCCCCTTCCCTCCAAGTTATATTAACTTTGAAATTACGGGGCTTTCAGGCAAAGATATGGGAAAATGAATAACAGTTCTTTACTAGAATATATATACAAGACAAACAAACAACAANTTCATATTTACATAACCGTCTTCCTTGTCTTGGATAGTTTGCCATTGTGGATGAAAGGGGAGCAGCGGGGGCAATACCCAACAAAAAGGGGGTTTAAATAACTGGAAGCAATTACACCAGAAAGTAATTACCTCGCATAATTATAGCTTATTCATCAAGTGCTTAACAGGCAATTTTTCCCCTTTGGTGTAGTAACAGTCACAACTGACATGGGTGCTGGCTGGCCCTGGTGAGGCAGAGAAGNTACTAGAATATATATACAAGACAAACAAACAACAACAATAGCAGCAACAACAAACAAAACAGAAACTCAGTAACAGCCTTTTTTTGCCCGNACTCTGGAAACTCATTTTCCACACGATGATTCCCCAGCAGATGTAGGGGGCGCTGTGGTGCAAGTTTAGCAGCAAGGGACCTCAGCATCACTGTGGTGGTGCATCCCCCCCCACTCCTTTCCAGGCTGCAGTGTGATCTGAGAAATGCTTGTTAGGCCTCATCCTTGAAAACACCACCTGGGCTCAGCTCTTTCTGAGCTTATCAAAAAACACTGTCTGCTCTCAGGAACTACTAACAAGCTTCTGTTCTTCTCATGACCAGCCTTGGAAAATATTTCTCTAGCCTGAATGGCATAACCTTCCTATTTTCACACTTTCAAAGAAAGTGCCAACCGAAACTGCAGNCAGCTTTATTAAAGAGAGCAGCCTAGGAAAGGGGGGCTCGTGGCATGCACACACACTTCCGCTGTTCCTGAGATGACATAGGGGAGGAGGAGATCAGTTCCGTCATCTGTGGTCCAGCGGATCTGGGTCTTTTCACCTCACTAAAGTCGCCAAGAAGTTTACTGTATTCCGGCCTCCAGTCCCCATGTTGCCTGAGTGCCATTCTGGTTAGGGTGACGAAGGTGGAAAGTTCCATCTCAGGGTTTAATGATGTTTCATACTTCCTCTGATTGAAAGTATCCTTTTTAGTCTTTATTTGTGTGGTGGCTTGTCATTTTAGGGGTTGTTGTGGGGCAACTCTGCCTTCGCTAGGCCTTATGGGAGTTCATATTTACATAACCGTCTTCCTTGTCTTGGATAGTTTGCCATTGTGGATGAAAGGGGAGCAGCGGGGGCAATACCCAACAAAAAGGGGGTTTAAATAACTGGAAGCAATTACACCAGAAAGTAATTACCTCGCATAATTATAGCTTATTCATCAAGTGCTTAACAGGCAATTACAAAACAGACAACTTCTTATATAATATCAGAACTTTATATTAACCATTAATTAACTCTGGAAACTCATTTTCCACACGATGATTCCCCAGCAGATGTAGGGGGCGCTGTGGTGCAAGTTTAGCAGCAAGGGACCTCAGCATCACTGTGGTGGTGCATCCCCCCCCACTCCTTTCCAGGCTGCAGTGTGATCTGAGAAATGCTTGTTAGGCCTCATCCTTGAAAACACCACCTGGGCTCAGCTCTTTCTGAGCTTATCAAAAAACACTGTCTGCTCTCAGGAACTACTAACAAGCTTCTGTTCTTCTCATGACCAGCCTTGGAAAATATTTCTCTAGCCTGAATGGCATAACCTTCCTATTTTCACACTTTCAAAGAAAGTGCCAACCGAAACTGCAGCCAGGATGAAACACTGTTATGACTAAAGCCCACTCTCTTGCAACCCTATAAACAGTGGTCTAAGATGGGGCCCTTTCACCTCTCCCTGACCACAGCAGGCCTGTGACCATCAGTCTACCTCTGAGTGGGACAACGCTGAGCCAGTAAGCCCTCAGGTTTGTTATACCTGGAAGATTGCTGAAACACGAGGTGTCCTGGGCTGATACCCTTACACCTAGAGGCCCGATCTTTCCTTCATCGGAAGATGCAAAAGCATCTGAAGTGAATATTTTCACTGACCTCTGCGGGAATTGAGAGGACACAGACCATGCTATGCAAGCAAAGCCAGTTGATTACACTAATCACCCGTATTTATAGTTCTCTAAGTTCCGTACAAAATTTTCCACTTGGACCCCTTTGCCCCTGCTCCCTTATTAACACAATCTTTTTGGTTATCAAGCCCTTGTTGCATTCTTGGCGCATTCATTGCACCAGCAATGTTCTTGTTACATCTTCTCTTGTCAGAGTGGTCAGAGTGACCAGACACAATGTCTTCATTTTTGTTCTTGCCTTGAGTTTATCTTTCCCACAACTTCCACTGTACCAGGGCCAGGAGGTCGGCGGCACTACCCATCTCACCTTCTGTAGCTGTCTGATCTTTCACAGACCTCTGAGGGAAATTTTTCCACAGGTACCTTATCTTGCACTGACTATTTCTGTCTGCAAGCATACCCCTAGTGTATATGCTATAGCAAATCTGGAAGTTGTTATTGTTATAATTTAGGCTAAATGCTGTTAAGTGTTATTCCTCTGTTAGATTGTTAAGGTTAAGCTATAAATTAGGATATAATTTAAGCTGAAGTACTGTTAAGTTTAAGTTTTGCTAAACTTTAGGCCGCATTCCTTTTCATCCTTGTTTACAATGTCTTTACACACACCCACACCCCCCTACGTAGTTCTCAATTCAATTTCTTTTTTGATTGCCTGGATTTTGTTTGGTTTTGTTGTTGCTTGATTTCCTTTGTTGGGCCTTGGTTGTCTCTTGTAAGTAGAGTGAATCTTGCCAAAGAATCTGTTGTGCTTCGTAGTTTAATAAAAAATATGATGTTTGTTCATACCCTTGTTGGCGATTTTTTGTGCGATCTCAAGCACACACATTTGTGACAGTCACTCACCAGCAGCTTGCAGAAATGGTGATGGCAGGCAGGTGCAATTGAGCAGCAGTGGATGTCGGCAGACGGTAGAAACAGCAAAAGAAACCCAGAGACACCCAGACCCTGGCAGCAAACTACAACGCAGCCCTGTCATGGCAGCTTTCGCCTTTGATCACCAAGGCAGGGGACAGAGACCAGCCCCCGACCTCTTGCAGTATCTCTGCACTTCCCAAGAAAAAAACCCCAGCCAGAAAGCTCACTCCCCAGCTCAGACTGCCACAACCACACCGCTTCCCCTCTCCTCCCCCAGGACTGAGTTAAGAATTTAGAGTTAAGGTTTTAGCTAAGAGACGGAAGTGACCTGTATTGATTAGGATGTAAGTTAAAAGAATGAAGATGAGTTAATCATTGCCAGATGCGTAGGCTAGAGCGTATAAGATGAATTGCTCGTTATTATTGCTTGTTTTAGTTGTGTTTGTAAAAAGAAATGAAATGCAAAACCCATTATGCTTATACGTGAAACCAACGAGACCGTGACAGCACCTGGACACAAACTAATGAGAACCACAGCCGGAGGGATCGGACTATGCCAAGATGTCATGGAGGCCTGCCAGCAATCAAAAGGTAGAAAGGTCACTGTGAGGATGACGTCTCTGACTTTATCCTTCAAGACCACTGAACCAATTTGAGACCACCAACCCAATTCAAGAGAAGAACTGCGCATGTGTGAAGGACTTTGAACCTTATTTTAATATGGAGCAGATAGCGAGAGGTGCTGGGATTATGCATATGTATAAGCATTTTGAGTATATAAGACTTTGAGAAATAGAGGGCAAAAAAGCCTTGTAATTTGTGGGCATGACTTTAGAGAAACTCCCATGCTGCCCAGTGTCCCAATAAAACGTACCACTTTCTAAATTTAACTAGTTAGAGAGTCTTTGTCCGTGATCTTATTGGTTTTTTATTATTCAGGACCATTTCAATGGAATGTCAAGATGCCCAGCTAGGTCTTCTGTCTCTTAACTACTGTCCATTTATAATCTACAGGGCAACAAATGGGAAGAAAATTCCCTGAGAGAAAGAAAAAAAAAAAGCCTAAGCCCTAACACAAAGTTGTAATGTTTTAACACCACATTTGCTTATTTGAATATATTCGTTATGCAGGATTTTGATTTAGCTGAGTGATACAACAAGATACTGAAATTCCAATACAACCATGTGTCCTGGGTAACCCGATAATGGGTATTGTATTCCATATCTCTGCTATGCCATATGCCAAAAATTGTAACTGTCTCTTGAAGACCCAGGGCCAGAAGCAGAACCAAGGTGTTTTACCTGGGGTTGTGGACGGGGTTGGCCCAGGATCTCTTTAAGAGTCACAGACTCTCAGGCAGAAGCCTACTGCTTTTTTGCTTTTGTTCCCACTGGGAGGCAAAGGCTTTCTTTATCTTTTTCCCCCCAACCTTTGGAATAGTTGGCAGCCCCTTTTTGGCCGCAGTTGCCAGGGGCATGCCCCATCTCTGGATTTGGACCTGCAGGGTGAGAGCTGTTGGTTTTTGGTGCTTGGCGGGATTGTTTATTGCCCCCCCCCCCAACACACCAATGATGCGGAACTGCAGTGCTGACACCAACTGGATCCAGCCATATGAGGAAGAGGCAGAGAAATTGACACTGCAGGTTCACTGCTCGTCAGTTCCTGAGTTCGCCAGCCACTATTGTCAATGGAGCTCCTGCCACTGGGAGACAGAGAGATCCTGCTGGGTGGTGTGAAGCAAACAGATCAAAGGGCATNTGTTTTCCAGGACTATTTCAATGCTTTCTGGAAACAGGAGGTTTGCAATTGTCTTGTGTTCCAGGGATTTCATAGATCAGTTTCCCTGTTTTTCACTCAAAACACAGCTACGTAAACATGAAGCTGACAAGCAATGCGTTAGTAGATGCAGGATAGCTTATCTCAGATCCAGCTTCTTCTAACTATCCTCTAATTTTTAACTGATTTCAGCAAAGCTCATCTATTAATTTCAGCTATATCAGCAAATCTATTGTTAACTACAATTTTAACTTTTCTAAGAATCTTTACTCCTTTAAAATTAGCGTCTCAGGGAAGGCAACTCATTTTGGAGTGTCCGCCCCTTAAATTGTCTTAAAACAAGACAGCATAATATAGCAATTGCAATACGCATTTGAGTCAAAATACAAACATAATTCCCATTACCAATATCTACATGCTCCCTGTGGGAATGGTGCCAAACATCTGGCATATTAACCAAGATTAGAACAAGTGAATATTGACCCTTGGGACTCTGCTAATTTGTGTGTTTGAAGTCGCTGTGGGAGGACTGTTTTGGTGGCAAACTCCCATACTCTCTGACTTACTGTGATTAAAAACAATCACATGCATGAAATGCCTGAGACATGTTTTGTGTGTTACAAAATTAGCAGAGGCCCTGGGAGCCAATCAGAAGGTGGTTGTTTTTTCTGTAACAAAATTAAAATAAAAGGGAGCTAACATGGGAAGGTGACAGAGAAGAAGAGAGAGAAAAAACACCTGCAGAGCTCAAAACTAAAACACTGTACCAGTTTGGGTTTTTTGTGTCACCAACATCTTGGTTTTTTGCATTCAGATTTTTCTTTGCATTTGATTTCATCCCCAACACTCACTATCCTGATGCTGTACATTCCCAGTTGCCTGGAAGGAATATGTGGGCTGAAGCCAACATGAGCTGACCAATTATTATCATGGGCAAAACACTTTCTACTTGTGGAAAATTAATGTATTGACAATTAATAGATTTGGTGTCATGACAGGTAAAAGAACTATAAAAGAAAAGCCTCATAAAATCAGGCCTGCTCTGCTAAATTGCCAAAGTTAGCCTGTCACTTCTTCTAAGTAATTTGCAATTTCCCATGCGAAAACAATCTTGGTATGAAATTTTTTTAGCATAACAACCTATTCCTGGATTGAAAAACAAATACACCTGTAATAAGGAGGGATTTTTCCCATGAGAATCAGTAAAGAAAATATGTAAACAATACAGGAATAGAGAGAATTGATACACACGTAGAATACCTTTAACTAAACAACAGAGTAATTGGCAAGAAAGCTATTTGTAGGAATGCAGTTTTAGACCAGGCAGATATTTTCTTTATAGGGAAAAGGATTTTAGTTTTACCATAAGACTTAAAAGGAAATAGCCCCAGAAAGTTCTCTACACTCTAAGCTGCCATTGGCTCAGGGCCAGGACAGGGACATAGATAGGTCTCTGTATCTGTCTGTCACAATGTAACTGTTCCTTATTGGGCAGTGTGCCAAAAGGCACTGCCTCAAACATTAAGTATTTGAACCACTGCACAAAGCCCCTCTGGGCTTTTTCGGGGGTGCTTACATGGTGCTTTGCTCTCAGCACCTGTGTCCGGCTTATTTTTATTTGCATTGTACTGTTTGTTATTTTCTCCTTTTATTAAACCCTTTTCTGTTACACGGCATGCCTCGGAGAAGTGGTCTCACTTTTATTAAGCCAGCTCTGGGAGTGCAGGCACCCTCAGAGAAACTTGATGTAATCTCCACGTGGCTTATCCGACTCTGGCCACGTGTATTATTACATCAGCTATTAACCAATTAAAGTTGCACATGAAGTCTGTAAAAACTGTATAAAATTAGTTGTGAAAATAAAAAATTGACTTTTCCTGCATGAAAATAATGGAGTCCCGGCTAATTTATTACAATAATTTGGATACTGGAAAACAAAGACAAAAAATAAAGTGCTACACATCCTTCCCAGGCTCAACTTCACTCCTTCCTTTCTGACTCTTCTAGGTGATGGCGAGCCCCCCGCACCGTGAACTAAACTCTGCGCTGAACCACCCC
>VWYE01021660.1:1819558-1917784 GCA_013398995.1 Alaudala cheleensis | reverse complement strand
AATGGAAACTGTCACATGGTTGTGTCAGAGCCCTGAGCCTCAATCCTCATCTGTCGGAAAGGGCCGTGGTGAAGGCACTCGTGGATGCTGAAAGTCATTGTACTGAGATGCTGGAAAAAACAACCTGTTAAGATGACTGGCTCACTGCTCTGCCCAAAATGGCAACATTTGAACACACAATACGCTCAAAGATGATTAAGCCAGGGAAGTGTAATGATATGTGAAACCAATTTTTATTAATACCAGACTGAAATGCAGCCTTGTACAAGGAAGAGAAATCTCCATGCTCCTAGTAATGGGGATCAGAGCCTTAATGATCATTACATTACTAAAACTGTACACTAATACGACAGCAGGTCATGGGGCTAAGAGCGTATGCTCCTTTCTTTGTATTACATGCTTTTATGTCTTCATTTACTCTACCAATTCTCTCATTATTTCCTCCTCATCTGCTATTCACAGGCGTAATTTCTTGGGCTGACATTCCCCTCCTCTCTCACTAAGAAACAATCGATATTACATCATCTGCCTCGCCGCAATGCCTCACACGCCACAAGACACACTGGAGCAGGTTCCTCTGGGACTTGTTTTCCAGCCCCACTCCATCTGAATCAGTGAGGAAAGGAGGATGCTGTGCAAAGCCCTGAGGTATGGCTGGAGCAGAGCTCAGGCAGCACAGTGGCTGCTGCTTCAATCTCACTGCCTGCCTGTGAGAAATCCGTATGCTGCCATTTGTTCTTGTAGCCTGCCTTAATAAGCCATTAATGAGGAAAACAGTGCAACAAATTAATTGAGTCCACCCGTGAATTAAAAAGGTTGATGATGTTACTGAGGATTTGCCCAGAGGTAACAAAGCAGAATCTTTATTTATTTGTCCCCCAGAAAAAAAAAAAATTATCTGATGAAGATGTGTTAGTCCTTATAACCTCAGTGAAAGAGCAGCAAAACCTGTCCATCTCCACTCAGAAAATGTATATCATTGGAGTGGCATGACCATTCTCATGGCCTGTTCTCTTGGCTATGTGACCATAAACTATTGGGTGATTAAAGCCAGCTCTTTTCTGACAGTGTTGTTTAGCTCTGAGGTGTTGTCTTCTGCTCTTTTCATGTGCTTCTGTCTTGTAACAGGGTCATATGAAACAGGGACCTCGTATAATTTCAAAACATATTGTCAGTTGGTCCAGGAGGGAGAACTCAGCATTTTTTTTCCTTATGAATTTTTTTTTTCTTTTCATTTTATTTCCTGATTCAATACTGCCTGTCTTCCCTTGCTCTGTCTAGCTAACATTTGCTGCTCCTGGGCTGTCTGTGAAGGAAAGCTATCTAACTCTGAAATTTAATAAAAGCCTCTTAAGTGATTTGGGACTGCGTAGGAGAAAGAGAGATCTTTAAAAGCAAACATTACTGCTAGGATGTACATGTTGCTTAATACGATTTTCTCCTTTGAAAAGAATATGAGCTCTTAATAAGAATGTTCTGTGAATCTGATTTCTTAATAAGACAATCTGAGATTAAGGCAGAATGGGAAGATTGTATTTCTTTCAGTATACATCTAAACACATTTTGAGTGTTATCAGTGAAAGCTGTGTCAAAAGATATCCCATGTGTTAACAACATAGAGCTGGGATTATAATTTTTTCAGCAATTTATTTCTGAACACCATTTCCTCACCCCCTCTGCTGTTTTGTCTGTAATTTGCTTTTGCCTTTACCCAATATCTCCAAATTTCTTTCATCCTTTTCCCATTTTTTTTTTAAAATCTCTCAGGCCAGGCTGCTTCTTTCTGCAGGATGACTGAGAGGAGTGTGAAAATGAGTCGCCCAAGTCTTACTCACAGTTTCCTCTGTGTTTGCCCTGCATTTCTGGGACAGACCAAAGCTGTACAGATGAAAAGAAGCCCACAAGCTACTCTGAGTAAGCTCCTGTTTAGGATCCTTTAGTGCCATCCATGTTTTTTTTTTTTTCCCTAAAACAGGATGCTCTAAACCAGCAGCCCCTGTAAAAGATAAGCAATGTAATTATAGCAACGAGATAAAAGCAGAAATGGCTCTCAGACAAAACCTCTGACGATTAGATCAGAAGTGATGTGAAAGGACACCCACTGAGGAAAGAGGAACTTGGCACTGATAACATGAGGCACTACCAGACAGACCTCAGAATACAATTTCCTTTTTTTTTTTTTTTCAGAAATAAAAAGCCCAGAAGCTCATATCAAAAGGGCTCATAGGTCTGGATGGCAGGTGTTTCTTCCCCTTTTTAGGTCCTCCATGAATCCAGGCCTGATCATGTTCTGATATTGTGTAGATGAAGTGTAAGAGAATGGTGAAAAATGCCATATTTTAAAATACAATTACTGCAGCATGTCAAAACTAGAAAGAATGGCAGGGAACATCAGAAGGGTCTTGACACAGCAAGATAACTGGGCAACATTATGGCAAACGAAATGGAGTGTAAAATCTCCAGGAGGCAGTGCGGAATGGAAGAAATAATTGACTGCAGTCACTCTGAGGAAAGAATATATTGGAATCATCAAGGGAAATGAAATGAAATGAAAGTAGCTGGTGAGTGCTGGTACAGAAAGTAGTTGGAGAGTTGCTAAATGGTAAATGGGAAGTGTTACTGGATGATGCTGACACAATGAAGTAAATAAATGATATGGTTGACCTTTAGATGTGCACATACATGCAGTCTTTCCAAATAATGTAACAGGAAACAGAAGAAAGTTTAAGAAGGCTGGAGGAAATGCAGAGGCATGGACAAGTTTCCAAAGAGACTGAAAACATCAAAATCACTGGTCCTAGAGAGAATATAACAATGAGAGAAAAGAGAGAAGAGGCCTAGGAGAGCTCTGATTTATTTGTCCTCGAGCCTAAATACACTAAAAGCGAGCACTCAGAGAAGTTAAAATTAAGTTGAAAAACATCCCTAACTCATCACGCAGCTCATCTTGAGAAACCATCTGCCTTGTGGGTATCCCAGAGTTTTCTTGCTGAGAGCCATGTCGTGCACATGCTAATGTCAGTGAGGAAGCTGCTGTGCAGGGGTTTATAGCTGCCACCTCACCTGTGTGACAACAGCCACCCCAGTTGTGCATCACTGCAGGCCAGGGCTCATCATCTGTCCTGCTGCAGTCGGGGCTGCAGCGCTGGGGCTCTCCCGCAGCAGCCGTACCCAGGGCAGCCTTAGCCTGCAGGAGGAACTCAGCACACTGCCAGTTTGAACCTGGATGCACAAGCCACAAACCCTTTGGCTGCTAGAGCCTGGAGGGAAGTCAGACTCTGACTGCTGTGGGTTCTCTTTCAGTGGGGTGCAGTCCCTGGTCTGGGACCTGGATGTCCCAATGCCTCTGAGGTGGCTTAGGTGCAGGGGACACCACTGAAGTCACATTGTGAGGCAGCCAGCAAGTCTTGGGCGCTGAATGAATGCAGAGAGCTGATTACCTCTCCAACAACTGCCAGCAGTATCAGATGGGAAGTAAATTTTGCAGTTCATTTTTTTGTTGAACAATCTAAGCCCATGGCACAACCTTCCAGCAGGGACAAGCCAGGCTGTCCCTACTCCTCAGATCAGAGTAGTTGCAGGAGTCCAGTAAGGTGGAGACACTCCATATTCTGGTGTTTGGGGAAGTTCTGGCACTAGTTATTTCTTCTTAGAAAGAGGAGAGGAGAGGAGAGGAGAGGAGAGGAGAGGAGAGGAGAGAAAGCTTATGTCCTGGTGTCCACCATAAAAAATAGAGAAGCAGGTTGTTTTCCCAAACTTCCAGCAATAGCTAAGATCATAGTAGGAGTCCCCACTAGGATTTGTGTGAAGACCACAAACTGCATTTTAAGGTATGATCCTGATCCTCTATGACATGAGTATGCCCATGCCACCAAGCTGGATATTTTAGTTTGTACTGGGCCCCAGTCTCCCAGTCACACAGTTTTCACAGCAAAGGAGGCAGGATAATCTCTATTGGGTTGTACTCACCCTTTTCAAGTTTAATAACAGTGGGAGCCACCCTGTACCCCAAGGATGCCCAGCAGACCCAGGGCATGGTCTGTTGTGTTGAAGTCTGGGATGGTATGGCACTTGCAATGTGGCACATGCTGGATGCTGCCCGCTGTAGTTGCACTCAATTTCCTCCAAGCAGCCAAACCCTCCCCAGTGTGACCCAGCCAGAAGAGGGAGAGCCACACAGGGTGGGCAGGGCAGTGTGTGCTCCACCACAGCAGCCACTGCCCCAGAGGGCACTAGCTCTGCTGCTGGGCACCCACCTGCAGCACAGAGGTGCTGCTGGAGCTCTCAGAGCTGCATCAGTGCACAGGGCACCACAGAGAGAAATGCAGTGAGGTGTTTGAAACCAAGCTCCTGTCCAAGGACCAGGGAGAGGTACCATGCTGATGGCAAGCATGTAGAGGCCAGGTGCCACCCCAGACATATATCCAGAGGTATGCACCATACTGGGGCGAGGTGATGCTGTGGAAGGAATGGAGAGGATAAAACCAGTGCCACCTGATGCTTTGAATTTCCTCCATCGTGCAGTTTTCTAACCAGTTTTGCTATCTGCCTCCCTCTTAATAACTCACCTCCCTGCCTGCCTTCTCTGTCACAGATATTCAAGTGCCTCATGCAATTAACCTACTGGTCTCCATTTCATAGGCTTCAGATGCATTTAAGTCTTGGACTAGTTGCCTTAATGTCAGTGAAAACATTTCCAAAAGTGAGAACTATTCAAGTGAAGAAGATTTTACCTATAATTTGCAGCAATTTCTCACATTTCAGTTCTGGACTGTGCAGCTTTTTGAGCCAAAAAGATTTAGATGCTTTATATGCAAGATTGTTGCATTCTCCTAAAGCAATGAATGATTCATTCCAGTCGTGACTGAAAAGCTTAGGACTTGCCTACAGTTGGAAATTTACCAAAATAGTTATTCTGGAAGAAGTCTTGGGGTAGCGGCTCTTCTTCTGGAATTAAAATGCCCACACAGTGTTTGATAACACTGTTGTCATTCTGGAAGAGCTGTTCTGCCACATTTGCAAGTGTTGACCCAGGTGTCAGAGGCTGCCAAGCAGGTTATCCTTGCTGTGGGGTTTAAGATGAGGAGGTAAGAAAAGGTTTGTTTTGGTGTCTGAGATCTTTTCTGCAAGTCTGTTTCTGAGAGACCCATAAAACTAAATGGGTGGGAAAAACATAGCAGATTATTAGCACCAATGTTCTCCACCAAACTGGAGGCGTAGAAGTGCAGTAGAACTTATTTTATGACCTAATTTCTAGTTTAAGTTTTTAATCAGAGATTGCCTGGGACATAAGGACACATTGCTATATTTTAGTAATATTTCTTCCTAGTTTCATGTTACAGTTGCTAGCAGAGAAAAGGTTTTGGTTTGGCTCTTGCTACTTCTTAGAATCCTTATTTCCCCACATTCCCAGCCAAACTGATACAATGTAGGGTCAGAATACCAAGAGGCTAATGTGCTGCTTCCCTAGGAATGTGAAATCTGACAAGTCCCTCAGATGCTTTATTTTTCCATAGTGCTACTGAGGGACAGAGTCCAAACCCAGCCAGGCTTGTGTTCCCTGCAGGGGTAAGGTCCACTTGTGCTGATCTGAATCGAGAGGTCTGCTGCCCAGCAGCACCCTGTACTACATGATATTCATCTTCAGGAGCACCAGATTTCTCATATTTCCTTTGGGCTAGATGAGGGCTGCACACATGAAATGTTGCTCCAGGAAAAAACTGGTGCAACAGCCCTGTACATACTGCCTCCAGTGCCCTGCCTCCCAGCTATGTATAAGGCTCCTGGTGGTACCCATGCCAAAATAGCAGGCACTAAAGTCAGTGGGAAGTAGTTTTGAATAAATATGTTTGAAGCCTCCATTTCCATTTGGTGGACACACTGGAGTTGACACTGACTGGAGAAGGAATGAGAAATAAATAAACCACTTTACTACCTGTGCTATAGCCTTTATTGTCGGTTTTTAAAAATATCCCCATGGCCTAATATATGCCATAAAACATAACATAAACAAATATAAACAGCATTGCACAGGCAGAATTTAAGACCACCCACAAACAGTTCATTTTCAGGCATTGTAAACTGGCAAGAACACATTAAATTCTATGCATATTGCTGGAAAAATATAACTGGGAAGGGTGCCTAGAACATCTCACATGTTTCTGCCCCAAGACAAATGTATTCCGGGCAAAGATTACCAAAGTAATGACTAAGGATTACATCCAGGCTTGGAAGATCTGTTATCTATTCTCCAGGGTGGCAACAGGGAAAGGAAATCTCCCTGAAGAGAGAAAGGGGTGCTCTAACATTTTCTGCTCCAAAGGTATCACATTGGAGATGTGAAGAGCAGAAAAAGCCTCTAAGCATAGACTCAAAGGATCACAGAATATGCTGAACTGGAAGGGACCTATCAGGATAATTAAGTCGAACTCCTGGCCTTGCACATGACACCCCAAGAATCCCACCAAGTTCCTGAGACCATTGTTCAAATGCTTCTTGAACTCTCTTAGGCTTGGTGCTGTGACTATTGTCCATTTCTCTGATTTCTCAAGGTCTCTCTGCAGGCTCTCTCTGCTCTTGAAGAGGTCAACAGCTCCTCCCAATTTAGTGTTGGAGGCACTTACTTAGTATTTCTTCAAGTCCTGTGTCCAAGTTGTTAATGAAGATGCTGAAGAGAGCTGAGCCAAGGATGGAGCCCTGCAGAGCCCCACTAGTGACTGGCTGCCAGTCTGATGTCACACCATTCACCACAACCCTCTGTGCCTGACCTGTGAGCTCTGTGCTCTCCCACCATGTAACTTGGTTACCCAGCTGTGTACTGGACATTCTGTTCAGAAGGATCCTGTGAGAGATGGTATCAAGAGCTTTGTTGAAATCTAAAAAGATTACTTCAGTTGGCTCTCCTAGATCAGCTAGGTGGACTATCCTGTCCTAGAAGGAGGTCAGGTTTGACAACAGGACTTTCCATTCATGAAGTTGTGCTGGTTGTAGCTAATGAGTGCATTGTCCTCCAGGTGTTTTTCCACACCTCCCAGAAAAATATTTTCCAGGATTTTACCAGGTACTGAAGTGAGACTGATAGGCATGTAGTTTCCAGGGTCTTCTTTCTTGAAAATTGGGACATTTGTCAGCTTTCAGTCAACTGGGACCTCTGCAGATTCCCAAGACTGTTCAAAAATCATCAAGAGAGGCTTTGTGATGGCATCAGCTAGTTCTTTGAGGTTTCTTGGATGAATCCCATCTGGCCCCACAGACTTGTAGACATCCAGCTGGAACAGCAGATCCTTCACATTTTCAGGGTCAGCTGGGAGTTGATAATTATTGCAGTCATGGTCCTCCAGCTCAGGGCACTGAGACCCCCTTTGTCTGTCACCTATATTGAGGACAGAGGCAAAAATTGATTAAACACATCTGCTGTGTGCCTGTCCCTGTTTGTGAGATGACCATCCTCATCTTGTAATGGACTGATGTTATTTTTACACTGCCTATTTTCATTAATATATTTTATTGTCCCCCACAGTTCTGGCTCCGGTGGAGCTTTGGCCACATGAAATTTCTCTCTGCAGTGGCTATCAGCATGTCTGTGTTTTTCTCATGTCACTTGACCTTGCTTCCACTGGGCATACACCTTTCTTTTTTGCCTTATTTCTAAGAGAAGATTCCTGTTCAGTCAAGCCAGCCTTCTGCCTTTCCCGCCTGACTTCTGACATTAGGATTTGTTGCTCCTGTGCACTAAGGAGGTGATGTTTAAAAAGTGACCAGAAATTATGGGCCCCAGCACCTGCAGAAACATTTTCCCCAGGAGTCTTTCCTCACTAGTTCCCTGAGCAGCTTGAAGCCTGCTCTCCTCATGTCCAAGTTGAGGGTTTGCTGGCACTTTTCTTCCTGTCAACAGAGATTTTAAACTTGATCTCTCTGTGGTCACTGTGGCCATCACAAGATGGCCACCAACCCCCACTTTGCTCACAAGATCCATGCTGTTGCTAAGCAGTGGATCAAGGTGGGCATCTTTTCAAGTCAGGTCTCCTTAGGGCCTGTTCCATAAAGCTGTCATCCAGGTTTCTTAGGAATCTTCTGGCTCAGGTTGTAGCAGCTATGTAGATGCTCCCAGCTGCAAGCTGAACTCTCCTATACTGACAAGGGCAGTTGACTTGGAAGTGTCCCCTAGTTCCTCAAAGAATAATTCATTGGTGCTATCATCCTGGCTAAGAGGCCTATAGTCAATTCCCATGATGGTATCCACATTATTTGTTTGTCCCTTGATTCCTACCCAGAGGTTCTCAACTGTACCATTGTCAGCTCTGAGCTCCATACATTCTAACTCTTCTGTAATATACAACATCCCCCCTCCACCTCTTCTGCCCTGCCCATTCCTCCTGAAGAGCCTTCAACCATCCAACAAGGCACTCCAGTCACAGGACTCATCCCACCAGCCATCACTTGTACCAGTGATGTCAAATCTCAGGGACTGGGCCAAAGCCTCAGCCTCTCCTTTGTTCCTCATGCTGGGTGCATTAGCTGAAAAACACTCCGGGTGTGGTACGTTGTAGCCAACACCCCCTGAAGCAGACTGAGGCATCCTATTAGTGCTCCTTCCCTTGAGTTTTGTGGATGGCACACTATCCCATTGCTCATCACTGGCAACCCTGGATTTGTCCCTTTTTTGTCCAAGCCAGTTCAAAGTTCCATCAATGAGTGCTGTTAGCTCCTGTGTTAGAATTCTTTTTGCCCTCTGAGAAATGAGCAAGCTTGAGGCTCCAGACCTCATGGGGGGAATTCTGCGAGGCAAAGAGTGGGGCTGGGAGTCGGGTTGGCTCTGTCTTCCTCTGGGCACCCACAGCAACACTGTCATCAGCAGTACTATTGCAGTACATGCAAGGTTTGCACAAAGCATGCCATGATGTTCAACGCAAGAATGGCAGCAGGAGGACTCTGTACCTGTAACCCAGAAGCTCAAATGAAAACAAAATTCTGCCTTTCCCAGAGCCTGCATCCCCAGGTGATGAGCACAGCTTGCTGCTTCATAGCAGCTCAAAGTAGCCCTGATGTTCAACAGCCTTTTCTGCGAAGTGTAATTACTTTCCGTCCCCTCTGTCCCATGAGGGCTGACAGCACAGCTGTAGCATTTAAAATACAGAGCTAAGCCTGGTCTGCAAACAGAGGGCCTAATGCAGTTCTGGAGTACTCAGGGAAAACTGTGTCCATTTTAATGAGACATCACAGTTAGATTCATTTGTGGGATTCTTTAACAGCCAGACTGCAGAGAGCCCTTTTAGTCCTGCTCTATTGTAGGGTCCCAGGAGTGTCTACTGCACATCATGAGGAAAACATGCCTTCCAGTAGATGAAGGCTGGGAGGGTCCCATTTTCAAGATCTATTTCAGCTGATAGGACTTGTCTGTAAGTCAGATATAAGCATCATGAGAGAAAATTTGTGAGAGAAAATGAGAGGCAATTTACCTGTAGATTGTAAAAATGGAGTTTAAGTATTATGCAAGTGTTCATTCCAGGAGCAGAGTATTGGAGATAGGATTTTCCTAATCACCACTGTTCTCTGTGTACTCTCCTTCAGAGCATAGCATTCCCTGGAAAACAGATGCTGGCTCATGTATTTGCAAATACAAATGATGATTTCTTTTATTTTTTTATTATTATTTTTTTATCCTTCATGATACTCCAAGCAGAAAATACTTTTAAAGCAGCCTAGTACAGGCTTGCCTGCAGAGGTTAGGAATGAGACATATGCAGGCTGATGCAAGGGTTTTTAGCAACAGTCAGGGATTCATCATGCCTCAGGAGAAGAACTGGAAGACATCCCTGTTAGTACATTAAGAAAGACCAGCCAAGGCTTGCCAGAAGAGTGGGATGGAGAAAGACTAAATGGCCACTGACTATGTCCAACCTGTTGAAAAGCACTTGATCCTGGGAGTTATTATTTACCCCCAATGCATGCTTTTATTTGCATTTTCTGCAGAGCTAGCTTGTCAATATGTGGGAAGAATATTTTCTTTTGGTTTGCAGCTGGTATACCTGGAGGTTTAACTCCAATTTGTTTTGGCAATCCAATAACAAAATATTGAAGCTTTTCTGTTTGTTATGTTAACAAGTTGTGGTATTTGTTTCAGTTTAAGGCTTACATTTGCTATAGTTCAGTGAAGCTCGATGCACTTTATGAAAAATTTTAAAAAAACCATCGGCTCTCAGTTCTCTGTTTATGTATTTTTCTTTCAGTCATTTATTGAAGTGCTATTAGAAAACAGGAAGTTGCATAAAAGAAAGAACTTGGATCTCTTTATTGTAAATGTGCTAAATAGGATTGCCAACTCAATGAACCTTTAAAATACATTTATTAACCTGTTTACCTTTCTGAAATTTATGTGTGCTTTATATGCAAGCTTAGTTTTATTTCCATATTAAGACTGTTATCTGTAAATATAAAGGGCATAAACTCTCCCTTTAAGAGAGAGAGAGTAACAGATTGAATTGTATTAAATGGTAGCAGATGCTATTTCTCTCAAAGAAATTAATTTAAACAAATTGCAGAGAAACCTGCAGAAAGAATTGGGGAACTGAACCTATGCTTCTTCTAGAAAAATATTTGTGGCACTTGTTCTGGAAACATGGTCTATTATAAAATAATTGAAAACTCCAGTTTCTGTAGTAAGGGGCCCATTTTTAATAAGAATAGATTTACTGGTGATGTACCCAACAGACTGAACAGTTGGAAGCAATGCCATTTTCCCAGCCTGCAGAGAGTCCTGCTTGAATCTCAGAGACCATTTGCTGTCAGATGACTTTCAAGAATTTTAAAATCTATCTTTGACATTGCAAGGGAAAAAATATGACTGCCCCAAGCACTCATCCATACCTTTATCAGCAGGCTGAAGACTGCATTTCCACAGCAGAATGTTTTTCACTGAACAACTAATACATCTTTCAATGGCATCCACACAGATACATCCTGTGGTGGCTTTGTCGAGATGTCACATCTGCTCAGGTGAATATTCATCAGGCTCCAACTCTTCTGTGCTTGTCTGGTCTCGAACTGCAATGACTGTTTTTTTTTTTTAATGTCTGAAATGTGTTTTCATAAGGTTGCATGCAACCTAGAAGAGTGGTGGCTCTTTGTACAGTCAGTTCTCCCCTCTCCCATCCCATGGCTGCCAAGAATCTCAAATACAGCTGCACCTCCAGTGCAACAAGAAACAAAGAAAAGAACAACATGGTCTGCAGGTCATATAAGAGTGGAGCAAGGGCAGCAAGTCAAACAAGGAAGGTATAGGTTGATCTTTTTTCCTTTCCATCATTGCTCCTGTAATTTAACCTGACATCAAATGTGACAAGAAGGAAAAAGAAGAGTTGGGTGGTTGAGAAAAAGCATGTAGAGGAGTTCTTCCTATTCACAAGAGATCTAATAACCCACCTATACAGCAAAAAGGATAAAGATCCCATCATCCTGGGATCTAGATCCCTGATACTGGGCTGCTTCTGGTCTGTGCCCTGGCCCTTGCTGCCTGGCACACCTCTGCTTATTCACTTTAAAAGTCTCATCACCTAAGCAGAAGCAGGGTGCACTCCAGGAATATCCTCTCTCTTACTGCTAAACCAGACTGATGAGAAATCCAGCCCTTCTCACCTAAGATTGCTTTCCTATCCTCTTATCATTACAGACAGATCCAGTCCATTAGCTCAGCTGTGTCAGCTTACTGGTTCCTTCTTAGCATCAGCACCTGTCAGGGAAATAGAAACTGCAGATTTCCTGGTGCTTAGCACAGAAGAGGATCCTCTGGTCCCTCACTGATGTCCCTCAGGGGAGTCTCAAGCTAGTCTCCATGGTCACCACCAATGGACTTTCCTGCTGGGACTGAGTAAATCACTGAGAGCTCAGTATAGGGGGAAAGCAGCCAAAACCCTGATAATCAGGCAAATTCAGCTCCCTATCTTCTTGTCTCAGCTGCTCAGGAATAGGGGGCTACAAGGAGCATCACTTAGGTCTCATCAAGGGCACAACTGGCAAGAAATATCTTGTCAGCTCTGATGATCTGAAAGTGCAGTGGATCAGCTTGGGACAGTTCAGGCCTTTGGAGCATGTAAAGCCCTGGATAATTCCCATTGTTGTACAGTAACAGCAGTTCTATACAAGGGGGAAAGAATTTAGGGTTGCATTTTCTGTTTCAGAAAGGTGATATACTTAGCAACTTTGTCCAGAAATATGTGGGGTAGCATGAAATTGTGAGTTGCCATTTATTTTTCCAATATATCTTGAACATAGACCATCAGAACAGCTTTGCAGTTAGGCAGAAATTTAAAAGTATTTTATTATGTGTGATAATAAAGATATATCTTTAGCATCTTGTCATAAATTCAGAGGAGATAGCCTCAACCTTGACTTTCCTTCCAGCAGCACCTCTTCCCCTAATGGCATATTCTCTTTGTTCACATTTTAAAACTGAAGTGCTTAGCCACAGAGACCACTAGAAGCAGCCTCAATTACAAGGAGAAAGCAATAAACAGGCTCAAGGATTTGGATGGAGAGAAAGAGGCCAAAAGGAAAACAAAATCTTTTAGTATAGTTGAAAATAGGCTTATTGCTTTCTTCTTCTTGAAACTAGATGATCACATTTCAGATGCAACGTTTTCAGACCCATTTCTCATGGTGTTTTTCAGTCTTCTGGCCAGGAAATATGCCTCAGCTTCAAGGTAAAGTCTTGGAGGCAATATGTATCTCATGCAATACCAGTTAATCTATTTTGTTCTCTGGTTCCTGCAGCTCAGGTTTGTTAAAAGGGAGGAAAAACAGTATCTTCAACTAAATCCAGGTGCCTAGTATCTGATTTTCATAATCTTGTCTGTCCCTCAAAAGCTCAACCTAGCTTTAAAAATGTCGGTGGTCCCAGTGAGTTCAACAGAAGTCCCACAGGTTTCAGCAGCAACTTCTACAAACTGTGGGATTAAGACCTTCATGTGCTTACTGTGTTACAAACTTCAGTGCCACTACATGCTCTTGAAAGTTATGAATTGCACTGTTTTCAAGAAGAGACCTGAGGAACAAGTCACTGGCCAGACATGTCATGGAGAAACACAATGGTCCCAAAGTCAGCGGCGCTGCACAGACTCATCAGACTTTTCCAACTGCAGGTTGTTCTGCACTGCACTGCACTGCATTACTTCTTAGCTCTAAAAATTGCAATGTTCTTTAAAAAAAAAAGAAAAAAAAAAAGAAACAAAATCTCAGGATTTCTGGAAGTTTATCAAAGCCTGCAGGACTGTTGGAATGCGAGACTGGTGATCGTACCACACTGTGGTGGCTTTGCTGATGTTCCCTGGGTGGTGGTGTGATGAGAGCTGGCTTGGTGGTAGAGGGAGAGCACAGCATGGAAATTATGGCAATCTAATCTCTATCTGTGTGGAAATACATGAAGGGGTTGCCCTGAGCTGAGTTCCTGCCTTGCTGCCTGCCCCACAGGCTTATGCTACAGGCAGAGGTGGGCAGGTTGAGTGGAGGAGGCAGTAACCCATGCAGCAATACCCACTGCCTGCTCACATCTCTTGGAGCAGGAGCAGGGAGCCCTTCTATACTGGTTTCCCTGCAGGCCCTGTCCCAACCTGACCCTTCCTCTCCTGAGACGTGCAGCCTACTAGTGCCCAGGAGGAGATGGTGTTGATCAGAGGTGTGGGAGATGCCAAAAGCAGGGCTTTTTTGCTCTCTGAGCATCTCAAGTTCCTTTCAGCACTTCTTCACTGACCACTGCAATCGTCCCTCTGATCCACCTTGCACACAAGTGCCTTTCCTTTTCCCACAATCTCTCTGACCCCCTTTAGCCCGAACTTAACCACAGTCCACTGACTCTCCTTCAGGTCTTCTACTATCCTTCTCATTATTCCTAGTCTTCCCTGTTTCTTTTTAGCACTGGCACCAAACTGCATTTTATTACTCTGTGAAGAGCTGTGTCTGGTCAGGTAAAACCAGTTATTTGCACTGCTTGAGAAGAAATACTCTGCAAATAATTAGTTCTTCATGATTTTCAACCCAGATGATTCTGCAGTGGGTTTAGGGCTCAGTGCTCATTGTCATCCTCAGTCAAAGGCAATTTTTGCTTCAGATTGGAAAGTAAAAATTCAGTACAGCCTCCATGTGAACCTATAAATCAGCCGAGGTTTAGAGAGGAGCCTTATGGACCATTAAATCCACCAGGCTGCTGATCTAGATAAATGTATAATTTTATATCACTTTCAAACAAGATGAGGTTCGTCTATTTTGCCTATGATCCTCTTACACAGCTTCAGCAGTAACATAAAGTCCCAAACTGGTGAAAGCTGTCGCTGAAGGAATGGCCTTCTGCCAGCTTATACCATCTGAGATGAGCTCTGTCCAGTATATCTAATAGCAATTAGAGTGTGGGGTGTGCTGTACATCTGACAAACTGAGCTATGGCATAATCAATAAACTTAATTACCTATCACAGCCTGCCCACAGAGTATACAATTTTAATTCAATTATAGCTCCCAAAAAATGATACATAGCAGAGCAGATATATTTATCACTGAGGTCTAAATCAGCTGTGCATGTCAAGGCTGACACTTAAAAATGAAGACGTTTATAGTTTCTGGAGCCCAAAGAAACCCACATAAAAAAGCACATTCTTTTCTTCTCAAAATAACAAAAATTGATGTGTCATTGATGGAGGATTCTTTGCCCAGAAAATTAGTCCAGAACCACAGTAAGCACACATTGTCTCCCCAGACCCCTGAGCATAAAAATTAGAGAGGGGAGGAATCACAGGATCATCTCCTCTCTGCTTCCACTGCCCTGGCATCCAAGATGCAGCAAGTCAGGAAGATGCCTCCCAATCCAGTGGGGACAGAAACAGACCCCAGCCTGCCTAGCACAACATTAAAACCAGGAAACCTTGGTCACAGCTATACCAAGTACAAAAACTTTCCACATGTGTTCTCATATGAGAGTTTCTGAGTTTCATCATTAGGGACCTCATTCATCTGAAAATCTTCCACTGCAATAGGACAGTATCAACAATTGTCCCAGATTTTAATGTTCATGTAGCCTTTTCTCTGAAGTGTGATTTAGGCAGTCCCTTCTCTTTTCCTTTCCTCTCTTTCTCTCACCAACATCAGGAAGAGCTTTTACTGCTCTCCATTTGACTGTGGGTGTGAGCAGGGGGGTTGGGGTAGGTACTCTTGTTCCAAAATATGTCTTTCCTATGACAAACACACCAGGATGTTACACTCAGAGGAGTTAAAAATTACTACCTGGCAAGAAGCATAAAGCTAATATCAGAAAAACTAATCAGGACCAACAGCCACGGGATTTGCTACACAACTTAAAGCCAATGCAGTGTCCTGGTCACCAAAGCAAATCCTTTGGTATTGTAGGCACCATATCCCATAATCATATTCACAAATGTATTCATGACCTGTTCGTACCCTTTTGTTCTTGTGCAAGTGCTGTCCTTCAGCATAACAGCTGTTTTCCTTCCCTGGTGTCTACCCCCAATATGTTTATATGTAGCAATCAGATCCTTTGTTTTGCCAGATTTAACAAGGCAAGATCCCCCTCCTTCTAAATGAGGCTGCCTGGTTCCTGTAGCATGTTCCTGTGTCTGTTTCAATTGATTTTATCTTTTGTGGATGTGGGGTACCGGTTTGGCATGGATGGATTGAGGTTTGCCTTCCACACCAGTGTGGATCTTTCTCTTCAGTGCATTTTCTGGTGTCTGCATTACTTTGATTGTTTGGGTTTTTTGCAACAGAAGTAGGTGGCTGCAATCACCATTAAGTCAAGTTTGACAGACATAAGCCTATGCCATGTCTCCAGACACTTTCCATCCCAGTCCCTGCTTAGGACCTTTCAGAAGCTGTTTGTCTGAGATTTGCAAGGAATAGCTAATTTCCAAATTAAAAATGTCAACTTGTTTCTTTCTTCACCCTTAGGCAAAGCTTATTTAAAAATCCTTTTTGGATCTCTGGCATGGAATTGGATATCATTTGCTGGTCTCAGTTTTTGCTGTCCAGTGCCAATGGCTGCAATGTTCCAGCTGCCTTGGAAGGAGCCATGGCTGCCCCATAGCAGAGGGGCAGTCTCTTAAACCAAAGCCAATCTTCATCCATGTTCTACTGCCATAGGCTTGGTAAGGCTCGTGCAACCACATTCCTGTGTCTGTCCCTATGGCAAACTGCCTTTTCTACATGGGACAGATGTATCCTGGCCCCACTTTTGATTTGGCTGTGGGAACAGAGGAAGTTGAGCAGCTATTTCAGCTGGAGGCCCCTGGGTAGTACTTCTGAGAAACTCTGTCCAGTGTGCCAGGAGGTGGGACAGCCAAAGGGCCCCTGAGAAAACAAAGCTGAGAGAGGCTTATTCCCCACAGTCTCCACCTCTTTGGGACAGAGGTGGCAAACACCTGCCCTGTTAACTCACTGTGTAATTTGGTTCATCTACTTTTATAAATTTGCCTTCATCAAGGGAAAACACTGTACTCCTGCTATGTATCAGCTGTGAATGAGGTTATCAAGGTAGTTTGTAGGATTAAAACAAACCACTAGGGCAAGATATCATTTTCTCCTGCCCCATTTGGTTAATGTTGAGATGTAAAGAGATGTGAAAGCTACAGATTGTCTTATCTTCACTTGGGTGAAGCCATCAGCAACACTAGACATCATGGCTGGTGCAAGAAAATGGCATACCTTTCTTTCACTTGAAAATCTCAATATCCTGTGATTCTGTGAAATCCTCTGCTTCTGCAGAATCTGAACAGTCATTAAAAGGGAAAAAAAAAAGAAAAAGAAAAAGACAACAGAATTTACAGCCTTTTTGATTGCAAATTAACCCCCAAATGTGAGCAGAGCGTAGCTGATGCTGTGCAGGCTTCCTGCCGCTCCTGGCAGCCCGAAACAATGGCTTGGACTTGTACAAAATCTGCTGCCCTTGTCATGGCAGCAGCAGCACTATCAGGAATGCTCAGTGATAACCCTGAGCCTGCCACCATTACAGTTTCACATTGTCAGGGGGAGTGTGAGTTGAAAAGGAAAGAGAGTCCTGTGGAAGAGAGGGAGTCCTTGCAGAGAAGGGATAGCAAAGGGAATGAGACTGGGGTAGGTGTCTGAAGGACATTGTCACTTCCTTTCTTGCCTGGCTCCCTTGGGGCTCTCTCTGTGTGGTTACACCTGGTCACTGGAGGAGACTTAGGGCTAACAAAAAATTACTGTGTGGGAGCTCTGCTTGTTCCTGCTTCCTATTTCTCTGACACCAGCAGGACATGGTGGCACCTCCAAGGTTAGGACAAAGACTGATATTTACAGAATAACCTGCAGACAGGGTTCCAAAGATTATTTGTGCCTGGTGCCTCAGACTTAGGGTCCTCCCCGTTCTCTGTTGCTCAGAACAAATATGCTGGGTGCAGACTAAAATCTGGAGATTGTAATGGTCCCATTTAGGTACTCTAGGAAGACTTAAAGACAGAGTAAACAGGGGGACCCAGAGAAGGGTTTTACATTGGCATTTCTTTCATTTGTTCATCTTTCACATGTGGCAAATAGTAAGGAAAGATGAAACTGGAGAAGATCTCACTGGTGAGAGTTGTGCGTGTAAGTCCTCCCTGGTACCACATGCTGTCCCAAGAGAGGTACAAGGAAAGGAAATGAGAGGGGCAAAAAGGACTTTGATCAATCTGTAGGAATTGGAGGAAAATTGGGAAAAAAGATATGATTACTCATGTTTGGAAAGATTTTGTGCTTGGGCAGTAGCAGAAAGACTTTTAAATAGAGAGGCTGAAGAATAAAAGAGCAGTGGTGTGGGGTCTAGGATGGCTACTCTGTGGTGCTCTCAAACCAGAAGTGTCTGGAGGTGTCTCTCAGCTGACTTGCATCATGAAGATTCAAAATATGTCCAGCTGCAGAAAAAGAAATGTGTTGGATGTGTGATAGGAGAGGGTAGAGTCAGATCTACCCGAGGCTACCAATCTGACAGCAGATGAAACAGCTGGGAGACATAAGCCAGGTTTAAAAGAAATGATGGGAAGACCTGCAAATAAAACTAACCTGGCACTTCTGCTCTCAGATACAATAATATCTTCATGGTGATTAAGGTGGATGAGCGATGAATGTTCAGTTTTTATATTTTCTCTCTTGACATCTATTCTGATTTGCAAATGATAGACCAACACTCTACTGATTAGAGGATTATATGACTAACTTTCAGCAGGGAAAGAGAAATCTGTCTTTTTTCTACTTGAGATGGAAGAAAAGTCATCAGCACTAAAGATTTGGCATCACGGCTCTAGTTTATTTTCAGCTGAATATTGAGAATTGTGCGCAATCTCAGCACAGTCCTTCACATTCAGATTTTTTCATGTCAGACTTAGCAAGTTTCATGGCACTGATGGAATGGAGGAGAATGCGAGAATTATTAATGTCAGCAGGATTATGTAGTGCCTGTTACCTGCCTTCCGGGAATAACAGGGAACATTGCTGA
The DNA here is from genome assembly GCA_013398995.1 of Alaudala cheleensis. Taxonomy (NCBI): domain Eukaryota; kingdom Metazoa; phylum Chordata; class Aves; order Passeriformes; family Alaudidae; genus Alaudala; species Alaudala cheleensis. The sequence continues at coordinate 1,899,298 of VWYE01021660.1, read as the reverse complement.
CATGCAGTACAATTTTATTTATTTTTCACTACTCAGTCTGTTTCCAAATTTCATGAATCTCACTTGCTAAGGCTGAGATGAGAGGCAGGATGATCTAGGGAGTGAAGGGGAGGAATCTGTGTGCAGATATTCTGTGTAAGGTGTTCCTCACTGGGATGTTGTGTGTGAGTCCTCATCCCAGGTGGGACTAAGCCCCTGCTGCTTTGTTTGATATATCTGCATCATGTTCTAGAAGGATATGCATCATCTGGAAATCCTCTGAAGGTTCTGAGGATAACTTCACCTTTGCTCTGACCCCTCCATGGCCATTGCATATTCAGTAGTCAGTAGTTTTCCTTTTACTTTTCCATAAAATTACTCTTAATATAATTTTGAGTATCACAGCTGTGCTGTGGGGCTAAGCTCAATAATATTGGGGATATATGCTGGATCATATGGCATAAAAAGCTCCTGGATATGCCACAGGCATAGGACTGTCAGACAGAAAAGTCCCTGCTCCTGGGTAACACCTACAATCCCAAGAGCATGGTGTGAAGGAACTGGGGACAAGTGAAAGTGTCCATGTGGGAATGTAAGACAGGGACTGGGGGGCAGCGCAGAAGGCTGACCTGTCATTCTTCCCAGTCCTGATAAATCAGTGCCAAATATCCAACTCCTTCACAAACCCAGTGTGGTGATCAGGGTTTGTGCTGTTCCTGGAGAACTAAATGTTCCAGGTAAGTGCTATTATTAGGTGTCCTGCAAGCAGAGAAGCAGAACAAACAAGCAGCCAGCTTTGTAACCTACAGATACTGAATTTAAAAAGTCAGGAAGGGCAGAAATGAGAGAGACTGGGAAAAGGCAATGCTCTTTCTGCAAATGCAGAAGCTGACCCGACAAAGACAAGCATATAAAGTTGGCAGATACACAGGACAGCAGCAAGGTTTGAGCTTCAGCTGAAGTGATCTGACTTGTGGATCTGCAGAGAGCAGCACTGCAGAAAGGGAAATGCCTTGGGATGCCATAAAGCTGTGCTTTTCCACTTGGTGAGAGAGTCACTCCTTGGAAAGCAGAAAATATGCACAGGCAGCAGTTAATAGGGAGCATTTCTTTGCTGTTTCTTGTAACACAGGGCTGGTGTTTCCCCTGAAATAAGCAGGCAGTGATCTAATTCTCACTGTGCGTGTGTGGTTTTTTTCATCCAGTGCATCACTAATGCCTTGAACAGACTTTAATGGCCATCATATTTAATATGTGATGATCCAGGTATAATCTGCTGTGGAAGCAGATGAAGCAGTTTCTTGGAGCCTGTTTCCAGCCTTTGTTCTCTCTGAGTTTGCTCTGTTTTGTATTTGTGTTCATCCCAAGTGTGTCAGCATGAGAACAGATGAGGATGGTGAGGCAGAGCAAGCAGTTCTGCTGGGCCTTTGGGACTGGTGCTCCTGCTGTGCCTTGGAGCAGTTCCTCTGATGTCCTATACTCATTTCAGAGGCTGGCAGAGCTGAATGTAACCTAGAGCCAGCTCCTCCCATACCCACAGTCCATCCTCAGCCTGCCCGAGTCACTGCTGATAAATTGGCCTCTGGCTGAACCATTTGGGGTCAGACTGAGTAAAGCTGTTTGGGAAAAATCAGACCAAGATAAGGTTCGAGAAATCTGCCTAATGTCTCCTTCTCATGCAGTAGAAAGCTCAGTTCTAAGTTTGGTCCTGACTTTGGACTTCAGTTTGATCCTGAGTGGTCCCTGAATACCCTCCAGACCCTGAGCTGCCTGACAGAGAACACAGCTCCTGTGTAAGCTGCAGGCTAATCGAGAAGTACAATTTGGCCCTGGAGGCAGACAGCCTGGCAGTGTGCTGCCAACAGGGATAGCACAAAAGGACCTGGAAAAATTAAAGAAAGGATCCCTTCCCCCCAGCAAGCCTTACAGCAGCTGCTGGCTGCTCAGCTGCTGTCCAGGCAGCAAGCCTGAAGGAGCTGGGGATAAGGAGTGGAGGCTCCAGGGATGGCTCACATGCCTCAGGAGCAGGGAATCCAGCATGCAGGGCTGCTGTGGCTTGCACGTGAAAACAGGACTGGGGACTAGAGGTCTGAGGCTGCCGTGTGACTTCTGAGCTCACCTGCTGGCCTGACAGTGCTGCTGATTGCCTGGCTGGTGCTGACCTTGGGGAGCCTGGCCTTGCCACCTCTGCACGCTGGGGTCGGGGGGTACCTCAAAGAGCTGCTGTAGGAGTACAGAGCAAAGTGAAAATAGCTCCTTCCCATCTGTAACCTCAAAGTGTAAAACTCCCAGGTCCCCACACCGAGGGCTGTGCACACACAGACCAAAAGCAGAGTCCCTGCACCAGAAAGCAGAGATTCCTGTCTTCTTCCTGCTCTCACAAAGCTTCCCTGGTGACTGACTAAGCCTAATGGAATGAGCAATAATTGCTACTGCTTAATCAGGATGGTTTTAGGAAGAATTCTGTCTAATGAGAATCCATTTTGCGTGTAGCAGGTAATTAAAGTATGCTTGAACAGAAAAAAGAGATATGAGCCTCTGAACATGGCTTTCTGGAGAGACAGTGCAAAACAAAGGCAAAGGTGTGTATTGTGCCAGCTGTTTCCACCAGAACCTGAGGATGAAAAATGAACCCCTTCACAATCCATGGCATTGCACCTTCCTGAGATGGTGATCTCTGTGTAAGAGTGCTCATGTGTGTGTGTGCAGTCACATCAGAGAACTATGCCAGAGATCAGCAGGAGACCTCATGGCTCACTTGGCATGGAGCAGAAAAAGGCAGTGCAATGACCAGAAAAACCTGCAGCCCACCATTTACATACTCCAAGGATCCCTGCATGAATCCAAGAGGGATGAAATAACTGTGAATTGAGGGATTATCTCACATACAAAAAGAAGCCATTTCCAGTTTTATTATCCTTAATATCCTATTCATCACTGTGCCTTCCTATGCCTCCTCAGTTGTTTGGGTTTTTTGGTTATTTTTTTGCATTTTCTCCGAAGTGTAGTGTGTGGGTTTGGTCGAACAATGTTCTGACTTTGGGAGAGGAAGGCAGACTGGCTTTGGCACAGGTTTCCAATCCTTTCATGCACAACACAGCACCTCTGAAGAAAAAGTAGAATAAATGCTCTTCCTCGCCAACATCAACAAAGGTAGCTACTGACAGAGGAAGGGGAAAAGTTCAGGGAAGGCAGTGGCTTAAATGATACATTAAAAAAAATTCAGATTCAGAGCATACTTGTTTTTGAAGCCCCCTTGTCTTCTCTAATACTGTATTTCTAAGCTTTCCATATCTCTGGAGACAACATTTTAAACCCACAAAAATAGACATAGGAATGAGGAATGGCTGAAATAATGTCAATCGTCTCAGCTCACACTCCTCAGCAATCCCAGAGGCTTCTACCCCCAGCAGCAAATACCTCTGGAAGGCAGGTCATACCAGCTCTCTTAGGTGTTTGTAGCTCAGGGAGATAGCCAAGATGACCAAGACCTCTGTAAGTGGCAGCTTCTCTCTGCCAACATGATGACAGAACAAGAATGACTGGTTTAGATTAGACACCACGAGAGAGATTGATCTTGCTGAACTTTAAAAGCCTGTATCATAATGATAACAGTCTGGATTCTCTTTAGAGTTGATGGAGAAAAAGCCATTTGTACATGTGATTTGCTGGATCTCTTTTAGACATGTTTTTTAGGATGAGATGTGCTTACACATCAGAAGTGCCTGTTTCTTTCCATTGCCTATAAAGGAGTCAGTGTGACTCGCTCAGCTGTTGACGTTTGCACTGTAGGAATCTAAATTTGGGCAGATGAATACCATTTCCAACTTTCAGTCTGCTGAAGTTAGGTAACATGAATTCTACTGTGGGCAAGTGCTAAATATTTGAATAGATGCTATTTTTTAATTCACCCTCTCTTTGCAAGACGACAACATCAGTAGGGTTATCTGTGGGAAGAGGAAACAGCGTGTGTCATTAAAACCAGAAGACATCCAAATTCTGTACTTTTTTTCTGGCACAGATTACCATGGGAGCTGCAGCAGATTTCTAAATCTCTCTGCTTTTTAAGCTTTACCACTATTCAATTTTCAAATGCTAGTTTACAATTTAATTCCTGAATGTGCAGACAATGCTTTTTAGCACTTCACTATTCTTGTTTTTCCTCATAACATTTTCATGTGAAATAGAATTTTGTGTCCAGATTCTTTACATTTTTAGTGCTTTGCCTTTCCTGCCCTTCTCTGGGAAGTGCTATGTATTTCTTTCATAAATCTGAACTCTCAAACCTGAAGAATGACACTAGCATTTAATATCAGAGCATTAGTCCTTCACATTTGCTGGCTCTGAGAGGAGTATTTAATATTTTGTCTCCCTTCTAATTTTCTTGCTTTTCTTGAGTCTTTAGTTCTTCGATGATGTGTAGGGCAGTATGTTCTGTTCCAGAAGAAGACTTGGGAACAAATGCCTGCCAGAGAAAAAGCTTTTATAATCTATTGTGTGGGGGCCACTGTACTAGTTTGACACCTATTTCTGCTTGGCTCACAGTTTCATCTAGGAACAGATCTTTCGCTTTGGAAATTTGGGAGACAATCATGGAGGGCAACAATTTCTTCCATAGATACACACAATCACTCCTTACCCTGAATGGCAAAAATGTGACAAAAATCGTTGATGCTAAACACTTATTAAAAAATTGATGAATGAGGCTTAAAATCCACCAGAAAAAACCCCACTGGTCACAACATTCAGTTCAATCTGTCTAAGAGTCTATAAATTTCAAACCGGGGCAAACATCATTGCAAGCAGCAACAGGAAGTTCACCACCTCTGAACAAAGGAGCAGGGAAGCACCAGAAGTTCCCCAAGGAGCTCAGAGCTCACAGTGTAGCCTAAGGGGCAGCAGTGGCTGTTTTACAGTTGGGGGGAACGTGAAGGGAATGCACTGAGGTGTCTTGCTGAGGTCACAGCTGAATGTCTGGAGAGCAACTGAAGAGCTCAGGACATCCTTTGAATGAGCAGGAGTATTTTTCTAAAGAATGCACACGAAAGCTACAAACATGGAGAAAGTGTAGAACATGCACCCACAAGGACTAAATTTAAAAGATGTGCTTAGCAGGGAACACATGCATAGCATATGGATGCAGCTGATGGAAGAGTTGTTGGACTCCATTCAAGATACCACTCACATAGCAGATGAACCATAAATTTAAGCTACACATGTCACATCCTTATCACTAAGGTTCCCTTTAGTCATGTGTGAATGCAGCTTAGCTGTTGGATCCTGGCTTGTGAGCTAACTTAGTTTCTGAGCGCAGTAGCAGTGGTGGGCAGGACTCAGAATGCAGAGGGATCCTCAGCTGCTCGTTGCCTTTGGTGAGTTATTATCCTGTGGGCTTTTTGCAGCCCTCACCTTGGCATTTGTTACTCCTGGCACTCACTGCCTAATGGTGTCGCATGCTGTCCTTCAGCTCCTCAGCTGCTCACTGACTGACAGGACAGCTTCTTTAACATTTGTCCTTGATACATTTTCTGGTATTAAATTAAGCTCCTTCAGCTGATAAAAAGCCTTCCAAGATGATGTCATTGCCAAGTCTCCCATGCACACGCATAAAGACAATCATAAATAATAAAACTTGTTCAGGACTTCTCCAATAAGGGTGCTAGTGTCTAAATCTCTGCCCCCTGGCCAATTTTCTGTATTACTGAGGCAATCCATGTTTCTGATAGGTGCATAAGAGTGCCAGGTTATTATTCTTCAGCAATTACTTTCTGCTTTCAGAATATTTTAATCCAAAAAGCAGTATACTGATGAAACTGGTAGGAAAGGCAAATATTTACAGAACAAAAATCAGACCTTCTTCCACTTCCATGCAACACTGGAGTTGTAAGAGATTCCTTGCAGCTGCTTGCAAGCAATTTAAGTTTTAGATTTGCACTATACTTTTGGAACCTAATTTTATAAGCAGCTGCCAACAGTCCATTAATTTGAATCCAAAATGCCCTCTGAGTTAGACTAGTGCTAAAGAAAGCATTAGTTTCCATTCCAAAAAGGGCTTTATCACATATTCCTGCTGCCCCTTTTGCACTGTTTGACTCAAGGCAATAGCAGCATAGTATTTAAGTGCCAGTTATATTTTGGTAATATGCACAATGTTTTAACGGGGACAGGAAGACTGAATGACCTTAAAACTTGTTAGAATAAGAAAGAATAACAGACTTAAGCATTCATTGGAAGGATTTTTAGGGAAGTTTTGCATATCTCTTGGTAGGGAGGCTTTTTAACATTATGACTAACACTCGGATTGTGTGGATGTACAAAACCAGAACTACTTTTTTTTTTCTAATGGGTCTAAATGAAAGAAAAAAAAAATCAAACATGTTCCTCTTTCTTAAAAGTCAGATTTCAGCAGAATACTGGTATTTGTCACCAATGAATCCATATTTTGGTAGCAGCCGGTGATACCACTCTGTGATGGCAGTTTCTTTCAGATTTGAGGCTCTATGGTAGAAACACAGCTGCAGAGGCATCTGTGATATGATTTAAAGGATAACCTGCTGTTGATGATGCTGTATCTGGTGCAGGATTTGGAGGATTCTTTGGTGGCAGGTTTTGTTGCTGATCTTACTGTTAGTGACTTGTGGCAAAAGAGGTAATGAAGAGAAATGGCGCGAGTGTGAAAGTAAGCTGGAACACAAAATATAGGAAAAGAAACTTCACTGAGCCAATTAGTAACAGCAGTGTTTTGGCTTCTCTAAAGATATTATGCAGAGGTGAATATTAGTACCTCTGAGCATATGAGCTTTTCCCAAAATCCAAAATGCAATGTGGGAAAAAGATGGATCTTTTAGGTAGAACAGTGGAATGATGGGCAGTATAGGCTGGAACCATTCTGCAAGACATGGCATGGTCAGTGGCAGAATTTATTCATATAAACAGAAATGATGAAGTTAAGAAATGAAAAGCCCTAAATGCAGAAGTGAGAAATTTTGACCAAATCATGAAGAGCAGTGGGTTGTGGTCAGAGATAAGTCTGAAACATGACCTGAAATGTTTTTAATTACTTTCATGGAGCTAAAGCTGCCAAAATTAAAGGCAGTGAGAAAGTAAGTGTTGATGGCATAAGAAATTGATCTTCCAGAAAAATATTATAATGATGAAAAGGCCAAAATCTAGAGGTGATGTGGGAAGACTGAACTGAAGATAACATAACACATTAGTAACATAGAACAAAAGGAAATGGCTTCAAGTTGCCTAGGGGAGTTTTAGACTGGATATTAAGGAAATATTCTTCACAGAAAGGGTTGTCAAGCACTGGAGCAGGCTGCCCAGTGAGGTGGCTGAGTCACTGTCCCCAGAGGTATTTAAAAGACATGCAGAGGATTTAGGGACATGGTTTACTGATGGACTTGGCAGTGCTGGGCTAATGGTTGGATTAAATGACATAAAAGGTCTTTTCCAATCTCTATGATTCTATGATTTGTGATACTGGAAACGTTTGGGAAGAAGGCAGAGATCCATGTAGAGGAAAAGCAAGCATCAGTTTAGCAATCCTGAGTTTAAGATTACAGCTATGCAATAAGTCAGAAAGAATATTAAAGGTGTGGGTTTCATTGGATGTCTGGATTTGCAAGGCACTCCTGAGATTTCTCATCCCAAAGTAGCTAAAGGTGTGCAAGACTTGAGACAGTAGGAGATGGGCCAGAAAGTCTGGTCCTTGTTGGACCCAGTCAAACCACTAGAAGTATGAGAGGACCTCAATAAAATGAAGGAGAGCTGAAAACTGGTAGAGGACTGAGTTACAAAACCCTCAAATGAACAGGACTTTAAGAACACATGGTAGTGAAGTTTGAAAAGCAAAGGGGTAGTAATATGTTAAGGTGTTGTATTAGTCTGCCTCTAGCTAGTCACAAAACTTGTTCATGCATCATATGTACAGAAAGTCTGTACATCACTAAATTTTATTTTACTTTATTTTAAATTAAATTTGACCAAGATGTACCTTTATAATATTCATGATGTTTCCATCTGCCTGGAAGTTGCATGCCCTTAAAAAGAAGAAAACATCTTGTATTAAATTTTCCAAGCAGCCAAAATGCTGCTGCTCTTTTTTCCTTCTTTTTTTACCCTGTGGTTTGAATTTAAATTTATGTTTCTAAATTTACATATTCAAAAACTTAATCTGAAACCTGTTTGGAATTTGGATGTCTCTTTTTATCACATTTCTTTTAATGCAGCTACTTCTCAAATTGAGGCATCACCCCTGCAGCTACTGGACAAAAAAAATTGCTTGAAAGAAAAACTGAAGCCACATTTCTATTCTGCATTTGAGCTGCTGACATTTTCTAGATAACACCAAGAGATGTCAGAATACTGGCTGTTGAAGCAGTCTATGTTTGGAGCCTATTAAGCAGAAGTCTAAGAGTGAAGGGAAATGTGAAGACTTTTGGTGGGACTGACACATACCATTACTTATTATATCTCAATTTTATAGGGAAAAGGAGTTTTTCCCTATTTTTTCCCCCCCCAAGAGTTACACTTAAAATCTGGCAGGTCACATTCAAAGGTTCTGTAATACAGCCCTCGCCCTTCTGATGAGGAAAGCCTGGGAGGAAGTCCCAGCAGAAGCCTCTTACTCTCTTAATACTGTCAGAGGTGACCACTTACATCTCCTCTGACACCAGTAATTCTGCCTCTTTATTGCTCCTGCTTTTGTTGCTCAAGGGGTCTAGACTGCCTGTTGTGGCTGTTAAAGATGTAGCTCCACCAAGTTCTTTAGAGTTACACCAGTGTAAAGGGATCTGGAAGGAGAAGGGGGGCTCTGTGTGTATTGTTCAGGTCACTTTTATGCCATGTAATGCAACCAGAATGATTCTGGCCTCCTAAGCATTCTCTCTTCTTCTCATGCAGTGGCAAGCACTGGGAGGACATTGGTTTCCTGTCAGCTGCATTGTCCCTGGAGCTCCTTGACATGCACAGGAAGTCTGTCAGGGCACCCCTCCAGAGACCAGAATCCTGTCCCTCAGTCCTTGCTCCAGCTCCCCTGTCCCATTCCCAGAAAGGGATGTCACATGCACAGACCTCTCCCCAATCCACTGCACATGGCAATGAGCCTGCAACGTGCTAAGAAAAAGCATGAAGAATTGAAGAGACCATGACTGCAAACAGCTGTTTACTTCCAGAGCCAAGCTGCTTTTCTACAAAACCAGTCTGTCACGCTCTGCCACACTGACAGCCTTGGAAAGGTTGCAAAGGGCTGGGTGGGTTGCATATGGCTAGGGAGGGTGTGTAGGGCTGGGCAGAGCTGTGCCTGGACTGACAGGCCCAGATGGATTCCTTCCAGACTTATCTGGGATGTTTCTGCCTGCCTGCTAATCTTCATCTCAGGTTAACTGACAGCTGGTGGCATTTAATCAGAGGCACCATTCCTGTAGGCCTTCCACACTAATGAGACTCCTGAACTGTGTTGTGTTGGGTAATGCAGATCTATCAGTTGCTTCCTTTGATTGTTCTTGGAGCCTTTTGTGTCCGTCAGTTTATAGATTATCCTAAATATTGTTTCTGACTTCAAAGATTTGTAAAAGCATTTGAACATCCATCACATCTGAGCAAGAAATATTACAGAAAAGCTTGTCCTTCTGCATAGCAACTGGCCAGAGATTTTCTACTGAAGCTGCTGCCTTAGCATACACTGTGATTAGCATTGATAGTCCCCACTTACCTGCATTTGCCTGCCCTCTACAGCACTGCTGTCGCCTGCCTCAAAGGTAGTAAGGGTGTATGTCTGCCTGACTGGGGTTGCTACAGGACCACATAGACCCTTTACCAAGCCATGGGGAACTTATAGGATGCAATCTGAGCAAGGAATTGCAAGAAATGCCTGTCTCAGTCTTGAAGGCTGAATCCAAGCAGAAACAGCCCAAGAAGCTGAAATCCTTTGTACACGCCCATGTTAACAACATGTGAACTAATTTGAAGATCATTTCACCAAATTTAGTTTACCACTGATGCTTTTCAGAAGCTAATTCATAACTTCCTCAGTTTGGATCTTTGTGTTGTGATTTGTAGTGATGAAGGGTACAAGTGGTGGGAGTAGATAATGTCTTTACCAGCACTGGTAACCCAGTCCCTGGGAGGATCTGAGAATCTGAGGCCTTACTGCAATAGCTATAGGCCCCTGATTAGCTGGCCAACACCAACTTAAAATTCAGCAAAATGCACTACTTCAAGGGAAGCTGAATGATTCTCACCCCAAGCAATAACATGTGGCTCTTCCCAAGAGCCAGCAATTATCAGCTTGTACGGGTGAGCCAGTCAGGAAAAGAAGAGTCATTCTTATATTCATTCTCATCTCAGACTGGAATCATGAAGAAGGCAGCCCATCAAACTTGTTTCACCTAAGAGGTGCAAATACAATGACGTGTGAGACCTGTAAAACTTTAGGGTTTTAACTTTTCTCTCAGTTTGAAGGAAAAAGACTGCTAGAAAATCCAATAGATATGCTAGAGGAAAGAGAAAAGTGTGCAAACATTCTAACTAGTAATGCAGAAGAAAAATGAGATTATATAAACCCCTAAGTTACCTTCAACCATGTATTCAAAGACAGGTTTATGTTATTTTGCTCATATAGCTTTCTTTCTTTCTTTCTTTCTCTCTCTCTCTCTCTCTCTCTCTCTCTCTCTCTCTCTCTCTCTCTCTCTCTCTCTCTCTCTCTCTCTCTCTCTCTCTCTCTCTCTCTCTCTCTCTCTCTCTCTCTCTCTCTCTCTCTCTCTCTCTCTCTCTCTCTCTCTCTCTCTCTCTCTCTCTCTCTCTCTCTCTCTCTCTCTCTCTCTCTCTCTCTCTCTCTCTCTCTCTCTCTCTCTCTCTCTCTCTCTCTCTCTCTCTCTCTCTCTCTCTCTCTCTCTCTCTCTCTCTCTCTCTCTCTCTCTCTCTCTCTCTCTCTCTCTCTCTCTCTCTCTCTCTCTCTCTCTCTCTCTCTCTCTCTCTCTCTCTCTCTCTTTGTCTCTCTTTCTTGTAGAAAAGAGAATTCCCTCTCTTTCTATTGAGATTTATAAATATCTAGACAAGAAAATATTAGTATTCTTATATTAACATTTTCTATATGGGGGAGATGATTTTATTCAGCATTTTGAAAATCCTCAAATCTGCTATTGATTTCAATTATTTATCATTTTGCAAAGGTAATGCAGGCACGTGGAGCTCAGAAAAAGATCAGAGTCCAGCTCTCCACAAGATTATTTTTCTTCTAAATCCTCAGGGACCTGGTTGAATTTTTCTCTGTTTATTATTATTTTATATTTCTTCTTCATATTATATTTATTTAATTATATTTATAAATGATACCACCATAAGGGCAACTGTCCTTTCTGAATAATTCCTCTTGTGCCTGTGACATTTGTGCAAACCTCATGTCTGCCTGATGTGTTTCAGCTCTGGGTTCTAAACTACTTAGGTAGTTTAATTGTTTAATTTTTTACTCCCTTGGCCAAGCACCCTGAAACCAACTGCATACTATTCTATCTGACATTAGGCCTCACATATACTTTACAGTCTCTGAATTCCTTGGAGCAACAGCTATCTTTTGAAATTATTCACAGTGGGGCCAGCATAATTAGGCCTCAGGCCTCGAGATGGGTCCCCAGGGCACTGCTACAATGCAGGGTACACTCCTTACAGCCAAGGAGGGGGATCACCACAATAAGTGCTGGATTCTCTGTCCCTTGGCAACTTTCCTGCTGAAATACATTCTAGAGCTGAACATGAGTTCAATGCAGGGGGTAAGTGGTGACATTTAAGGGCTTAAGGAGGTCAAAAGAGATGATCCAGTGGTTCCTGCCAGCCTTCGATCCATCAGTCTATGAATACTGATAAGAGCAAATTTAAAAGCATCTCTGTGAAAAGGTCTCCACAGCCACTGCTTCAGGAATGCTGTGGGAGTTTTGCTGGAACACCTCTTCAGGACTGAGGCTTGGAACAACTCTGCTTTCAACCTCAGGGAGACTACATCTACCTGGGGCAGTGGAAAAAGATGCCTCTAGAAAAATATCACCTTAACTAAGCTGGAGGTATGACAGCTCTATCACTGATTCCAAAGTGGTGACACAAATAAATGAATCAAATTCTCCATGCACAGTTTTTAGGAGCAAACAACTGGGAATACTGAACAGCATGGATTAATTTTGAATTACTGACTGACTAGCTGTTGACCCTCCTTTAAATTCCCACCAGTTTTGAAGCTGCTCATTTCTGCTGGCTCTGGGTTAACATTGTAACTCAAAATAATCTGTAGCTAAAAGCAAAAAAATAACACCATCAGGACATTATGTGCAGGTGTGGTTCAGGCAAGACAAGGAGTAGGAATCCTAGACTGCACAGCTACGGAAAGCATGCTAAGTAAGGCAGGGAATATGTAGTATCCCCAGACACCCACCAGTAGGTCTTTGAGGCAGAGCTGAACCTCACCTTGTTGAAGCCCAGAAGGAGATTCTCTGTGGAGAGGTGTGAGTCAGTATGTGTCTGGCTGTTAACTTCATGCCCTTGCTGTATCTTTGCAGTCCACTGCCAAAAGCACTGAATTACTTATGGGCATGGAGAAGAGGAGCTGCCTTTTTCAATCACCCTTCTTGCTTAAGCAGCAGGCATCAGCAGCAATTGGCAACAAGAGCAAAAAATAAACTTTGAGCAACCTCACCCCATCGCCAAATCCCTTCCTAAACATGTACTGTTTTGCAAGAAGATAATATTTCTAGTAATGAAGGAACAAAGCAAATAGAGTTCAGTGCTCTGTAAACAGAAATGCACACAGATACACATGCACACGAGACTTGGAATAAAATTCTTCAAAAAACCACTTCTTCCTATGCTTCTCAGTGATGGAGGGAGAAATCATTACTTTTAAGAAATTGTTTTATAATGCAAAAACATTGGAAGATATAGTTTTGAGTTTACAGCACAAATTATGTTCAGGCTCTGCTTGTGTCAAAAATCCAACAGGGAGGGCTAGAAATGTGGAACTGATGTATTTTGGCTTTGACTCAGCTCCCAGAATGACCCAGCAACAATTCTTCTTCACTTAGCATGTTTGAGTTATTTTGGCACAGAAACATCCCTAGTTCTCTGTCATGTTTTCATTAACAATTGTTCCATCTTCACCTGCACATTTCTGCAAGGTCTGACTTTTTTCTCCTGCTTTCCTGACTTTTGCCCATGTTGGTGTTGCCACTGCTCTGGGAAGCCTGCAAAGACATAAGTCTGGATGACCTCAAGCTGCCCCAGGGAATTGTGAGCCTGCAGGACTCCTGTGATACAAGTCAGCTCCTGTCATGGTTTAACCACAGCCAACAACCAAGGACCCTGCAACCCCTCACTCATTCCCCACCCCTCTGATGGGAAGGAGAGGGGAGTAGGAAAAAAAAAAAGGTAAAACTCATGGGTTGAGATAGAGCAGTTTAACAATTGAAATACAATACTAATAATTGTTAATAATAATTAATAATAAATAAAATGCAAGATAATAAAAATAGAGGAATAAAGCCTAAGAAAACCAAGTGATGCACAATTCAACTGCTCATCACCCACTGGCAGATGCCCATCCCATCCCTGAGCAGCAACCAGTAGAACCCAGCCAACTCCCTCCAGTTTCTGCATTGAACATGATATTCCATTTTATGGAATATGCCTTTGATCAGTTTGGGTCAGCTCTCCTGGCTGTTCTCCCTCCCAACTTCTTGTGCACATGTTTGATGTCAGAGCACAGGAAACTGAGTAGGCCTTTTCTTAGGGTGAGAAGTACTGAGCAAAAACATCAGTGTGTTATCAACATGATTCTCCTACTACATCCAAGCCACAGCAATGTACCAGCTACTAGGAAGAAAATTAACTTTATTCCAGGGCAGCTCCAGACATCTCAGAAGTGCTGGCAAGACTGAATTTTGTTGCAAAAGAGCATCAGTAGAGCCACAGAAGGGTCCTGGAGAGTCACTGTTTCCACTCTGATACACCAGGGGTTTCAGGGGAGCAAAGGGTGGATGACAACAGTTGCAGGAAAAACCTCTGATCTTTACTACTGCTTTTAAAAGTCATGGTGCCACATGTCCTGATTCCTCCAGCAACAGCCACCAGGCTGGCTCTCCCGGGCACTCACACTGACAAAGGCACTGCAGAAGCCTGAACTCACTCTGGTTTCACCAGCAGTCTGTTGCCATAGGCAACTGCCTATTTTGCCTATACCTAGAGCTGGCTGTGAGCAGTATGCACAGCAGGATTGCTGTGATGAGATTAGCACACTTTATTATACTATCCCTGCTCTTATCACCAACCCCAGCTCTCTCAAATTCAAGATAAGGAAATTTCTCTCATGTACTTACCATGGTCTTGAACACAACTTTAGAGAGAAGCAGTGAATGCCACGGTATTCACATTTACATGGGAAAATTTAGGGAGTCATTGGTATTCTTGTTTTCAGGTCCTCTGAACCCTTCAATGTCCCAGTTCTGGTCTGGTTGCTTATCAGTTATCCCAGCTTGAGTAGCTTGAGGGTGTCCTCTGCACTCTAAGATAATGTCAATATGGGACCAAGGCTTCATAATCCCTTCAACATGGGGCCATAATATTTTCCTTTCTAAACTACCCAGGAATAGTCTGCTTTTTAGGCTGCCTTTCACCAGTGTACTGCTGCACTTTTGGCAGCTGGGATAGAGGGCTACATCAGGTCAGCATACCCGTTAACTTAAGGGAAGTAAAAACATCTCTACATCCCAGTGAAAACCAAAATAGGACTTACTCTTTAGAGAGTCAGACAAGCAACCAAATAACCACCACTTAACACATCAGCTGAGCAGCTCAGCTGCAGGCACAGCAACATTGCACTACCATGGCCTGCCTTGAGATCACCACGGGGAAACGGAGCTGGCTCTAAATTAGAAATACTGAACCTAAACCCTTTCTTACATGTATTTTTCATTTAGGTTCCTCACTCCCCATTGAAATACCTTGTTGATTCTGAGGAACACCCCACTGAATGCAGCACAGATTGTCAGAGATGTTGTAAACCAGAGAGGCATGCAATTAATTTAAAAATCTTAGATTTTAGATTCTTCAATTCTTGCAAGCTCTAAAAGTCTGGCCAAAAGATTGGGTTCAGCAGAAAGATATTTACATTATGTGAAATTCTGTTGCATTAAAAAAAAAATACAGGCCTATGTTGACCTGACAATGACCTTTTTAATAATAGGTAATCATCAAAATAAAGGACAATGCAAATGCAGATGATTTTGTTACAGTAGATTTGATCAAACAAAACAGACAATCTAATTAACCAGTGATTAGATTAAGTAGAAGTCTCTGCACTGGGTGATGGATAATTCACTGGAATTGTATTTACTTATTTTTTATTGTACTGCAGAACAAGGCACATCTTTTCCTCTTTCCTTTTGCTGCTGTCTTAATTAAGCAAAATTATTCTGAATGCCTTACACAGCATGTAGGCCTGTAAGTAAAGACAGTAAGCCAGAAAGAGAAGACCAGCCCTATACAGAGATTTAGTTGTGGATCAATATTGTTTGGATAAATCTCATCCAAAGGAACAGTTACAACCTGGGCTTCTCAGAGCTGCTTGGCATTTACAGCTCCAGCTGAGTGGAATGTGAGCTGCAGGTGCTCAGACTTCGGAGAGCCATGCCCTTATTGTTCAAACATAATTTATGCTGGAGAACAAGCAAACAAATACATTCAAGACAACCCCTAATTTCTGCACCTGAGTCAATTCAAGACTTCTTTTTATCAAGGCAAATGCACAGAAGGCAGTGATACACAGTTGATCAACATCTATAACAGAAATGGATCTTTTACTTTGAAATTCTTATCAGAAATGGTTGTGGGGATTTTTAAGTATGGGCTGGGTAAGAGACAGTCTTTTAAGATGAATTAATTCCGTCCTTTTATGAACTGTGATCTGGAAGATTGGTTTGGCTACCCATCATTACTAAGAAAGTCTTTTATTACCAAAGAAGCCCTTTTAATAACACAGCTTGTCAAATATTAGAGGTAATTTTAATTTTTAAAGTATTTTTTTAAGTGCGTATTTGCCAGAGGCTCTGTGGTATCCTATGAAATTTACCACAGCAGACATTCATCAGGTTCACCATAAATATAGGCTGCATATTCCCACATTCTTTTGTTCTGAACACCTAACAGTTAATTTGACGAAATATCTGCTGGCAAAATTTCTCTCCTAGCTGTGGGACTACTGTCTGTCTGTCTGTCTAGACACTCTTATTGCTCTCATTACCATGGCACCTCAGTGCATCCAGACCCAAGGATATCTGAGAAGGAGTTAATAAGCATTATCTCTTGCTAGGTCTCTTCAGAGGATGCTTCTGCCAAACTGCAGGGGACAGCAGACGAAACCAGCATGGTTCCTTGATGCAATGAGCTGCCTGATGGGAAAAACCAGTAGGATAGTGTGGAAGCTCTGGCATCTCTCTAGCAGTGCCTTGCAGACAGCCTCTGGCCAGGTGGCAGGGCATTTGCGTGTTGGCTTATATTCTGCAGGCGTTTTTCTCACTGTGTGCAGAGACAAGCAAAGCTAGAGCTACTGCAAGCTCTGTGCTAGCAAGGATGCCAAGGAACACCATGTGGAGGCGGGTGAATTCTGGATGAGCAAGTGGGTAAACAGAAAGGCTGAAGTGCCAGGGGTAGCCTAGGGGCATTCCCTTAGGGAACAAACAGCAACGGAGACAGAAACTAAGGCCTCACTACAGCAACTAGCTTCTGGAACTGTTCTAGGGTATCAGCTAGACTTTTAACAAAAAGGCCTGGTTGACCAGGCGATGCATGTGCTGGCAATTGCTGTATTTCAAGTCTACAATTTTGGTTCTGAAATGCCAGCCCATGAATTCACCCATTTACTTGTAAAACCTGGGATCACTTTTACAAAGCAGACTTTATTTTCACTGGCACTCAGTGCCAGCCAGAAACAGATAAAACCACACCTTCTCATCACTATTGATGCTCAGGGCTTGGGTCTTGATCCCCACGATATTATTAAGAAAACTTCTATTGTCTTTTGCATGAGTAAGCTTTTAACTAATTCAACTTGTATTCAGTCCTTATTTATATCTGAACAACCACTCTGACCAAAAAGGACTGTGACAGTGGGAGCAAAATGTGACCTCTGGTTTGTACTCTTTTAGCAGTAATTCTCATGGCTCTCCACCTCTCTCTCCTCACATAGAGTTACTGTACTTCTAACCTTTCTCACTAAAGTCTGTTGAGAGTAACAAGAAAATGGATGTGACTATATCAGAAAGTTCTTATATTTCTGTCATGAAATATTTAACAAGTATTCATGTTGAAAAGGCTGATTGTCAGGAGGATGTGCACCTCTTAAATAACATGGGCAAAATAATATAATTGCAGCATACTGCTTTCCATGGACAGAAATCTCAGTTGAATTCCTCCTATCTTTCTCTCCACAAGGCTACAAAGGCCATGAATTGCTTACAAGCAATAAGAAAGTGTTTTCCAGGGTCCAGCAGCCTAAATGCATCCTGACTCCATCTCACAATAAAGCCCAGGCACATATCTTTGTCTTCCTCTCCTACTCCTTTCTCCTCTTGTCTTCCTTTCTGGAATGCCAGATGTGTAGATGTAGGACAGGTGGCCTCACTGTCAGCAAGGAAGGAGCTGTAGGAAATGAAGGAAAACTTCTCCAGTTTTGGTGGAAGTAAGGAACAGGGAGAATAAATAGATATGAAATGAGAAATGTCAGATACCAGGATGAGAAGAAGTACTGCCCATTTTTTTTCTTCTCAGTGTGATGATATATACACATGCAGGCACCAGCCTAGGAACTGAGGGGGAACGCTAATGAATCTTCCTGAGTTGTGTCTATGGCACTGATTACCACTGTTCCCTCAGAAGTCTCCAGTATTTATGATTTGGAGATGTTTACAGCAGGCAATGAAATATTAGTCGCTATTTAAAAAATGTAGCACATAATTGCAGAAGATGACATGTTCCCATTACAATTAGAAGTGGATAACTTCTGAAGGAATACCTGAAGGAGCCTTGTGCATCATTTGTAGGTAAATATGGCTCTTTGTAAAGGAAATTATGCATAGAAAAATGCATAATATACTTGTGAATAGTAAGGTTTTGATGTAAAACACTGCAGTAAAAGAATCACTATCCTATGGAGAAATCTGAGTTTGAGATATTTTTCCTAAAAGGAGGCTGGCAAATCATGTTCTCCTTATTGCTTGTATATCAGTATGGCATCAGAACTTTCTGCTTCAGAAAACTTTGTCCTTGGCTTTTCATATTAAATTGACAAAAACATTCATGTATGTCAATTCTGCAACTGAAGCCTGTCTTCTTACTTTGACCATGCTTATAGCTATTCCCCAGCACTGAGGTCAGCTAGCATGAGCAGCTCACATTGCCTTAAAACAGCATGGCTGTTGCAAATTATATACTGGGAATGGGACTGTTCCCAGGAAATAGCTAAAGCAGCTCAAAGCAAATACTGAGGTGTTTAACCTAAATGTTGGGTTATGTAGGAGAAGTGTAGGGGCCTGTATTCAACACATACACAGTCTTTTGATGTGTAGAGCAGATGGGCAGATTCTAATATCTGCATGTTGAAGGTGGTTGCTGAAAGGGGCAATAAAGTGACTAAATCCATGTTTTTGTAGATTCAGCCCATAAGAAATTATGTAAAACTCACACATCATTTCCATCATGGAATTTAGAGCATCTAATCAGCTTGAGCTGATACTGTAAGCAATCTGTCAGGTACTTTGTGTCCACAAAACAGCAAATGAACTTTAAATCAACTGAAATCCCAGTGATCTGTGAATGGAACTACATCTGGACCCTCAGGAAAAAAATGCCACCAATTCTGCAGCTTCAGTTTGTTCCTATACTTGGTAAGGTGTTGATAGGACTACAAGGGCCGAATTCAGGGTTTTGATCAAGCTAATATGGATCTGTTCTCTAGACAGAACTGCACTTGCTTGCCAGAGGTCTGATTCTGACCCAAGCCCTTAGTACATCATGTTTATGTTGCTTTTTTTTTTCTTCTTAATTGTACAGTGCTGAAAGACCTTTGAACAAACTTGTTTTATGGAAGTGAATACAAATATAAGTGGGGTATGGCTTACAAGCAACAGCAATACCTGAAAAACCTTCTGTTCTTCTATTGATCCAAAGGAGTGCTTGAAACATTACTATGGCAACAATTCTTACCCAGTGGAAGGAGCATGCCATTATCTGTGCATAGAAACAAAAAAGAGGAGGTATTTTTCAGAACTAGTGCTCACCTCCCCTTGACCACTACAGATGTGCTGACCTTCTGGCACGAGCTCCTGCTCCTGCAGGAGCTTTCAATGAAAAATGACTTACAGAATTATTTATTGGCCTATGCACAATTAATAAAAAAATTCTATTGACCAACAGAGTCCTGACACTGAAAACAGCAGTGCATGGAACTACTGTTTTCTAAAAGTGTCAAACATCTTTCTTACCTCTTTTACAACCTCGGCTACTGGTGTAAATAAAAGAGACAGGGCTGTTCTGGCTCACTTTAAATGCTGTTTATGTCATTTGGCTGTACTCAGCCTTTCACAACTACAGCTATTAAGTCAGAAAACTACTGAGCATCTAATATCACCGTGTTCTTACTGACAATGAGTTCAGGCTCAAGTACAAATCTCCTGGCATTGAATTCAGGCTAAAGCACAAATCTGCTGGCTTTGTGGTAATAGTGTTATTTGGTCTATTAATTAGCATCTGGACAAATAAATTCAGCAAGAAACTATTTTGTATCATGTGGCTAAATTGAAAGTCCACATCCCATATGGCCTGAAGGCAGAGTAGACAGTTAATCATATTCCAGATGTTTGTGACACTGAAGAAACTGTCTGCTGCTCCTCACTCCTCTCATCCCCAGCTTCACATATGGGTAATTTTAAGAAGTATGTGACTCTGCCCACCTCTCCTAATTCTGGGGAGGAGAGTGATACTGGCTACAAGTCCAGGCAGACTGTTCTTCCTGTAAATGGCAGAGAAAAATTATTGTGTGGGAGATGGTGCCAAACGAGGAGAGAAAAGGAGCAGCCTGGAAGAAAGCTTCCAAATCTGCACTCCCACTGCAGAAACACTTTATGGCTGTCCTGAGGCTGGGGAGAGGAACAAGCAGCTGCAAGCTCTTTCCAAGCTGTTTGTTTGCCAGTCCTCTCTCTGGGCAGCCTGTGGAACAACCAGCTGCGAGAGCAGCACAAGTAGGTGGAACA
Organism: Alaudala cheleensis; assembly: GCA_013398995.1. Classification (NCBI taxonomy): domain Eukaryota; kingdom Metazoa; phylum Chordata; class Aves; order Passeriformes; family Alaudidae; genus Alaudala; species Alaudala cheleensis. The sequence continues at coordinate 1,879,028 of VWYE01021660.1, read as the reverse complement.
GCTCTGCCCACTTGGGAGCTCAGTATTGTTCCACAGGGCCACTTCAGAGCACAAGCCAAGTGGGTGTTGCCCATTGCCAACAGTAGTTTTATCCCCTTTTTTATAAAAGCAGAAAGGTAAGAAGTGTCAGAAAAAAAGGAGGTAGAACCTGGGCAGAAGACAAGACTCTAGAAGGAGACCCAGACTAACACCAAGTATGTGAAGTACAAGACAAAAACGGGGAAGACGTTGCTACTAACTAGTAATATTGGCAAAAAAAATGTACAAAAAGCCATCCATAAGTAATTTACCAGGTCCCAGCCTAAAAAGCTGAGTTCCTACTTACTCTGTATAAATGGTAAAATCCTGTTTCTTCTGAAGGTGTATTTAACCCTGCTGTTCCTGAAAATTTTCATCTGTACTTCATGGTAACTGCCTCCTGCATCCCATCACAAACATCAGCAGAATATATGTGTATCTGTGTGTAAATACAGTTTTATTTAACATATACATGAACATAGACAGGAAAGCATGTAGAAAATGTCTTGATGAAAGTAAAACCATAAACACACACTTGGATTTAACTTATTTGATCAGTCTTTTTCCATTCTCTAGACACACTGGTTTTAGTCAATATTATTTTCCCCTATTTCTAGGTGACTTTGGATCCTGAAGAAATTTAAATAGGAGCTATTATTAAGGATATAATTATTATTTTGACAACATCATCTTTGACAGCTTCATGAATGAACTTTGACATTATTTATTCATGAATGAACAAATGATGATTCATTACCCATCAAATAGTATTTTCCCACTTATCCAGCTTTCTCTGTCTTCAATATCCTAGAGCCTTCCAAGTATTTTATAAAAGTAACAACATTTTTCCTTGCTTTTAGGGAAGTAGCTTGATCAGGTCAAGGAATTTCCTTCCATGTTTTCTGTTGTGTGAGTGAAAGTAGGTGTGCTGGCAACAAATTTTTAAGAAAAGGCTAAATCAAACAGATAAAATACATGAGTAGACTCAAAGGCAGGGAAAGCTCTGTTCATTTTCAACTCCCATGAAAGCAAATTTCAGAGCCTATGCCCAGCTCTGCACTCACAAGCAATCCCATGTTGGCTGTTGGCTGTGTTTCTGTGTCCTGGGGACATGCAATTGCTGAAGGAAGACATCACTGAGGAGGAAGTTCTAGCCCAGATAATCTGGGACATCTGCAAGGGCTTTCTGAACACCAAAGTAAAGCCTATCAACATGGATTCTGCGTAAAATGTGGGAATATCACTGGTTTTGGGTAGCAGGGAAGTTTATTGAAAGTAGGCTCTTATATTCTCTCCTGGTGACCCTGCATCCTGTTGTCTGATGTGCCCATCATTTGCAAGAGCCAGTTTCCTGAGTGTGGGTGCACTTCCTAGGTCTGCACAGGGCTCTGGCAGATGGGGGTTGAAAGGCACTATGGAAATCCTAGTATTTTAAGAAACTGGAGCCAGCTACACAAGCTTGAATCTAAATCTGCCTTTTCTGGACTTGGGAGAAGAACTGAGATTCCTCGGCTGTAAGCAGAATGTTGTTATCCTGGACCATCTATAGCAGGCAGTGAGGTCCTTTTGGTGCCACTCAGTTTGCCCCCATTTTATTCAATGGACCTTGTGCTCCAGCATGAGGGAAACAGACCAAAGGGCCAGTTTGAGCTCCCACTCTGATGGCCAACATGGACCTGAAACGTCCTGTCCCTGGACCTGCCAGCCCACATGGGCATGCAGGCACAGAGGCACAGACCTGCCTGCACATCGGGCCTCATGGATACCCCTGCAGATCCAGTGATCTCCACTCCCACTGAGGAGAGCTTGCCTCTCAGGAGCCAGGGGTCACACAGCTGGACTGCAGGGAGAGAGGGTGTTCTGTCCTGTCCAGCTGCAATCTGCAGGCTGCACCGTGTCATGCTTCCTGAGCCAGGCTGAAACACTGCCAGGATGCAGCAATCTCTCCCTGGTGTCATCTGCTGGCACTGGGAAGGTGTCAGAGCCATCACAGGACACTCCTGAAGGGAGAGGCTGGGGAGACAGGGAAAGCTCTGGATCTACTCTTCAGTCTCAAAGTCAAAATAGGGGGCTAGTAAGAGTCGGATCCCTGCAATCCCTCTCTGTGCACCATCAAGCAACAAATTGCACAGGTTTGGAGATGATGTGCTCCCAAGTGCAAAGCCAATTGCCCATGAAAAGGTTTCCATCCTGGGAAACCCACATCCTGTTCACTGTCAGTTGTCTTACCACTTCGGGGCTAGAGTAGGGCTACTCCCTCTCCCCTCTGCACATTGACCTTCAGGACTCCCTAAGTCCTAAAGCCACAATACTTGGTAAAAAAAAAAATACCCAGCTCAGAAGTGAGTGAGCTCCCATGGTTCAAAACCATGACTTTGAGTGCTCTCAGTGAACATTTTTAGTAGGATTTCTGTGGGCTTTTAAAGTGTTTATCAAAATACTCTGCACGTATTCTGTGATGTGGCTTGTAATTAAAATGGGGTATAATGGCAAAGATTTCTGTTCTACACAGGTTTTACAAGGCCTCCAAATGTCGAGAGGAATACAGGCTGCTTTTGCTGTGCTGGTACTAATTGCAGCCCCCTGACAGGAATGTAAATGCAGTTTCTTAGCACATTCTTATCACAGCATGTGTGGGATTTACATATATAACTCCTATTAATGCTAATGGAAGCTTATATACATAATTCTTTTTGCATAGGACTAACACTATATTTTTATCTGAACCTGATGCAACTGGAACCAGACATCTTATATAAGTAGAAAGATCTGTAGTTTCTAACTGGAAGCCTTCTTAACATTTTGGTTCAATTTAGATGGATGGAGGAAATGCAAGTGAAAAGCAATGCAAGACTTTGTGCCAATATTGTGATATTGGCATTGGAAGTTCATATAATTAATATAAAAAGTATTATGTTATCTTCAATGATCCTATTTCCCTCAAAGTTTATTTAGTGGCTTTTAAAATAAATTTCATTACATCAAAAACCAGGATTGGGGTTTCCTGATTAACTTGCTAATTTAGAATCAATCTGCTTTTAATGTTTAGATGAGTTCAGATGTTTATTTGGAGTAATACTACTTGGAAAATGCAGTAACTTTTTAATTCAGAGCTACAGCCAGTTCATCATTATGAATCTCTGAAAAAAGAGCCATGCTGCACCCTGTGGTCCTCCTGCAGCCAGGAGCATCCTGAAAGGACATCATGGTTGCTATCTTCAACTATTATTAGAAGTTTGCTTTCCCTGGTTAGCAAAGTACTTCAACTTCCTATTAGTACTACCCTTTTTTTTTTTGTCTCTTCTTGTTTCTACAGTTTTTGTTTGGTTGGTTGGTTTTGGGTTTGGGTTTTATTTGGTTTGGTTTTGGTTTTTGTTTTTTTTGGCTTTTTTGTTGTTTTTTTTTTTAATTTGCTTCCCGATGGGAAATGACATCTCCTTTCTGGTATGATGACACCCTGCTGTGGCTACAATCAGCTTGTCACCTCAAAACTGAATTATCCTAATGCCTACTTTTAAGGCAGATGTTTGGGGCATTCTGTAATCTGATATGAATTCTCAGAAGTCTATTGTGCTGAGAATTTACATCCTGTGAAGCTGTCCTAATCCTCTCTCCCATTCATTTTTGTATGTTTGTTTATTCTGCACAAGAAAACAAGAGCACCCTCCATTGTAGCAAGCTGAAAACATATTTTAAAACAGGACTGCATTCAGACTGTAGGCAGGTTTCTTAAGTTCTCCTCCAACTCTCTGCAGTGCTGTGGTAGCTGCCACCAGACAAGACAGCTGAAAGTCTACCCCATCAATTTAAAAGAAGCTAAAGGAAACAGGAGAGAATGTCCATGGTGAGGAGCATTTTCTAAAGTTGTTATTTTTTTAGCTAATTAAAAATACAGGATGCACTAGCTGTTTTAAAGGTTGTCTCTGTTTTCATAGGATTTTAATCTTACAACATTTTTCCTTGTGTTTTGGCTAAGGCTGGATATTTTATCATTCAGCTGGAGAGCTATTGTTTAAGGATTGTTGTGCATGCACCAGAAGACTGGTCTGACAAGCACAGCTTATATGCTGAAGTAAATGTCAAAACCATAGAGACAGAGATAACAGAAGATTAAGATTTTGATGGCTCATTTATAATGTTGAGAAGAAGAGTGGAGAATGCACCATGCTGCTGTAGAGTAAATCCTTTACAATGGAAGAATAAAGGTTTTATATTTGTGTATCACTGACTGAAAGAGAAATGGATCAATTCCTTTTAACCTGAGAAATTTAAAGTTAGGGGTAGTATGTGAAAACTGTAAATGTTGCTCAGAGATTTAGTAGCAAGAAGTGATATATAAACTTCCATTGCTGCACAGAAATAATGTTCTGTAAACATAAATCTTGATTATAAAAAACTGAGAAACAGTGAAAGCAAAGTTTACAGTGGTATTTCTTATCAGAAAAAAATATTTGGAGTAGGCAGGACTGGCAGTGTAGACTTGTAAAAATAGTCATAGTGATTTTCTTTTTGCATTTGGAAGGATTGAAAATACCTACTGCTTACTTAATTAATAATTTCCAGAGGAGATTCACTAAGGTAGTTTCTCTATGGAACAGTTACTGTACCTCAGTATGGTTACAAGCAGACATTCAAACTGCATGCTATTAGGAATAAATACATAATTCAGATTTGAGCCCCATATGGAGATGAGAACCTTTTGCTTTTGTGCATTTTGGAACCTCAAAATACCATTAAAAATGGAAGGAACCCAATCACAGTGATTAAAACCCCAGTCCCTAATTAAAATACTGTACCTAGTTGACTCATCTTCGTGCTGGCTGTGTAGACCTGACCTTGAAGAGTGATGGAGGAAAAATCAAGTGGGAAGGCATATGTTAGCCAGAATGAACAAGAAAACTAGCTAATTGAATATTGTTTAATGAAAACTTTTCTCAAGTCTTTTCAGAGAAGACCTATAATTTGCATAGAACCTAGACATTACACTCCCAAGAGCATTCAGAAGGCTAATTTAACATCATAGACCTGTTTATGAGAAAAATACATTTTTTTTCTTTCAAAGAGTCATCTCAAGGTTTAAACATGAATGCTCTTCACAGTAGATGTTACAATAAATTTCATAAATGTCTTGTTTTTCTGGTCTAGTTAGTGAAAGCAAAAATGTTGGCAAATTTCATATTTTTACTAAAAGTGAGAAAGATTTCAAGGAGAGAAATCTTCAAGTTCACTGTTAATTGGGCATTTCAACCCCTGTCATTGTATTACATATGTAACTTCAGAGTTTGTGTTCAGGTCTGAATGCCACTATGTTCACAGAAGAAGGATTTGGAGAATGCAGCTACATGTGGTAAGTAACAAAGCAGATGAATAAAACATATTGTCATTTGGTTTTGGAAAAAAGAAAAAAAGTGCTAACTGAAGCAATTTAGCAGTTGTAATTTGCTTGCCCTCATTCACCTCTCATTGATTTCAATTGCCAATAACTATAATTAACAAAAACAATCAGGCTGATTGTCATTAGGATTTTAGGTCAGATCTGTTGTTTTATTAATTTCACAGCCTGCAAGCTCCTATTTTAAACCAGTTCCCTACGTTTATTGGCACATGAGCTGCTTTCCCCAAAGTAACAATTTTCTCTATTTGTGAACATCTGTGAGATGTTCAGAAGATGAAAGATCTTCTGATGCTTCTCACAGATGTCTTCCCACATACAATATTGCCAAAAAATCGCTTTCCTGCAGTAGCCTGTTCTGTATTCCACATTTACACAATTTATAAATTGTGCAATGGAGAGGAGAGGTATCATTCTGGAGCAGAAAGGGAGAGAGAAAAAATGAGATGAGCCCTAAGGAGACAATTCTGCATTTGGCCTGATGATAGAAACTGCTGTGAGGTGGTAATTATATTGCTTAGGAAGCAGTCTTGCATCAGAAATGCTATTTTTTTCTTCTAAGCAAATTCAGCTTCTCCTAAGTCTGTGGACAAAAAGAAAGAAAAGCAAGTTTTTGTCCCCATCTATCTGATGTTTTCTAGATTATGCCTTTATATTTTATTCAGTCAGTTTTTCATATTTCCATTGATAGAACTTGCTTGATTCCATCCTATTTCACATCTCAGGACATTATGGGTTTGAGAGATTGTCTTGCTTTGAGACAATTTAAAGGAGAACACTGTGGAATGAGTTCCCTCCCTTTATAGGTTCAACCAATCCCTTTCCACCAATAAGGAATGATTATGAGTAGATGTAAATGAAAAAGTAACAGTTTGCTAACAATCAGAACAGCAATAGTCAAGAAATAACAGCAAAATAACCACCAGATACAAAATCTGCTAAATCTCATGGAGTCCCCAGAACAAAGAGAAACCCAAAATACCAGGGACACTTCCCCCTACTCAATATGGTACTATGCAGCCAAGCACATGGTTCAAAGGACAAAGAGAAAATGGTGTCAGAGATAAATTTTATTTCTACCTACTTTAATACTTTTCATTCTTCACTTCATAATTTCAATTCTGCTTATGTATTCTACATACTGGTGCAGTATATGTATCCCTATACTCTTAATAAACCTCACTTTTCCAATGTGTGCATCTTTTGGGTAATAAGAATCTGCTCCTTTTGTCCTTATGTGGCCACGGGTCTCAAGTGTGCTGTGTTTTAAGGGAATTTCCCTAAATTTTGTCTCACCACTCTTTGGTCCCTCAGAGTTAATGATTTGGTGGGCTGAACAGGAAGCCTACAGAGGGTGAAAGCAAGGAGAGGTAACTTGGGAAGAATACAGAGAAGTTGTCCAGGGTTCAGGTTATGAAAGCTAAAACCCTGATGGAATTAAATCCATCCAGAGATATCAAGGACAACAAGAAAACCTTCTATAGATTCTTTGGTGATAAAAGGAAGACTAGAAAAAAATGTGTATCCTCTCCAGAAGAAAAAAGGAGACCTGGTTATGTGGGACATGGAAGAAGCTGTGGTACTCTAACAACCCTTTTGCCCTGGTCTTCACCAACAAGTGCTCCAGCTGCACAGCTTGTGCCATCAGTTTTGGGACCCCAGTATCAGAAGGATGTGGACCTCTGGAGAAATTCCATAGGAGAACCATAAAGATGATTAGAGGGCTGGAACATTTCTCCTATGAAAGACAGGATGAGAGAGCTGGAGTTGTTCAGCCTGGAGAAGAGAAATCTTCTGGGGACATTAATACCATTTTTAGTACTTAAGGGGGGCCTAGAAGAAAGCTGGAAATGAACTTTTTACAAGGGCATGTAGTGATAGGACAAAGGGGCAGATTTATATAAGATATTAGGAAGAAATTCTTGACTCTGAGAGTGGTGAGGCACTGGAACTAGTTGCCCAGAGAAATGTTACTCCATTCCTGCACAGGCTGAATCAGGCTTTGAGCAACATGGTCTATGTGAAAGGTATCCCTGCCCATGGCAGAGTGGTTGGAACTAGATGATCTTTAAGGTCACTTCCAACTCATTCTATGATTCTGTATTTGTCTTTTGAAAGGCTTAAAGGTAGCTTCTTAGTTCTTCCATTAATACTGTGAACTTTTTTTCTCCTCCACAGTCCTTCTTATTCCCTAGACTCATCTATCCCTTCATAGTTCTTGATTTCTGAACTGACTCAATTTTCTCAATTTTTTTGCAGTAATGCTGAGGCTCAAATCCATTGTTTCTTTAGTCATAATCCAGGTTTACAAAGGCATTAAAGCATAATTAAAGCATATGTTAATGGTGCCTTGTCATAGTTTCCTCAGCTTTGCCTTAGGGTCTTTGTGATCTAATTGTTCTGTGCCCTCTTACCTCTAGATTTCTCTCAGAACTGGTGTTTTGGTATTACAAATTATTCAGTTTCTGTGGGTTGTGCCTCTTCACCACCCCTCTTGCAGTCTGTTAACTTACGTTTCTTTAGGGTGAATTTCATTTAGGAAATTTATTTTAATGCAGTGTGGCTACTTTTCTTTTAGGCTAGATTGTACGACTTGTGGAAGACTTAATTTGCTAGAGCATCTCAGTAGTTAATTTCCTCAGCATTGGCAGCTGCTGAGAAGGGGTGGGAGAATGAAACATAGGAATGAAAGGAAAAGCTGTCCAAAAGGAGGAGGGAGAGAGAAGTACCAAAAGAACTTGCAGATCTAATTAAAAGAGGTTTTTTCATCAGCACTTTGAGCATGATATACTCCTCAAATTTTAATATTCCCATGGATAAGACGTGGTGAAATTTCTTCCTGGTGAACGTGATTACAGTTAACCCAGCACCCAGATTTTATCCAGCCAGCCTTTTGTCTTTTCATAGATCTCCTGTCTTTTTCTTAGCTAGAACAACCCACATGGCCCTGAAGAAAAAGGAATGCCTTTAATAAAGGTGTCAGTTCACTGCCATCTGCACCTCTGTCTCTGCATCTATGAGACATTCTCTGGAACAGAAAATTATTCTCATTCTGTGTCATTTTCAGTAAATGGTGGTGTCTCCCTCTGTCACTTGAAGTTCTGTGTCACATGATTTGCATGGTATCTCTGAAACATTCTGAAATCTATTTATTTATATAATACACATTTCAGGAAGGCAGATGTATCATAAGTGCAATATTCAAACCAATTTCCTATTTATTATTCCACTGCAAAGGGGGTTTAACTCTCCTTTTCCCATGTCTATTATTAAGCAAAATGCTTCTGGAAAAATGACAAAACCTTCAGTGTTTACTGGGCCTAAGCATATTATTCCTGCCTCCCCCACAAGCTATGTCATTCCAATGAACTGTGTACACACTGTTTGGCAAAAACAATTATAGCACTTGTTTTGAATATATGTGTAATTGTTAAAATGAGGATGTTCCCATTGAAATCCTGATAGTGAGAGTGAACACTTTTTTCCTTAAATGTTTTGTATGAACTTTCTTTAGCTTCATGCTAAGGTCATAGGTTACCTCCTGTTGTCTTCAGTAACACCCTCCATGTAGTCAGGGTAGTCAACACTTGATTTCACCTGTTTCTCATAAGAAACTTTATATTACCAACCACCAGCCTCTGTGCTCTGAGAGGCTTCATTTTGGAGGCTGTTGGTGGTATTCCTGTATCATGCACTCCTGGTCACTGTTAGGTAACTTCAGACTCCCCAGTTCCAGTGCTTTCAGGATTTTAGTGCCTTTGGTTTCTCTTGACCTTGGTGGGAGTTGAAGACACACAGTCAGTCACAAGACTGGAGGCAGAGTGAGTTGGCTGTCTGTACAGTATTCTCTGTGCCATCTGATTTGAGCATTTAAAGGCCAGGAGCCTGAATGCTTTGATATTTAAAGTGAATAAACTGTTTCGCAGAACATGTATTAGTTTCTTTTAAGTGTTTATGCTGTAAGAAAAGTTTTGAATTAATTTTCGGTTCCTTTTCTGACGCATGATGATTCGATGAATCTGTGTAGGGTGCAGAGTCTGACAGAAGTGGATGTTGTATTGAAATCTTAGACAGCAGCATAAGATAGCTTTAGCAGGCAGTCTGAAGTCTGTTTTGCCTGGTGTTTGGTAGAAACATCATATTAACATTCAGGATAAAGAAAGAGAAAGCAAAAGAATATGGAGGAAATGAAGAAAGATTTTTCTTTTCCCTTCAAGGGGTTGGCCTTTGAGAAGTTCTGTTAAGTAGTGGATGCCCTGGGACTGAAGGAAAAATCATTGTCCCTTTGAGGGAATGCTCCAGGCCAGGTGACAGTGGGTGTAAGTGAAACACTATCATACAGTGATGGAGAGCATGTAAATTGATTTAAAGGAAACATTCTCTGTTAGAGTGGTGGAAGTGGAATGAACTGATAGCATTTCACCCTTTAATTACCCTGTTAAGCAATCCAGTAATGTTCTAGATCGTCCTTCTGTAGTGATATGCTCTTGATTTCAAATTCCTGTTAAATACTTGTTTTCTGCTAGATATTACATTCTAGGCATTAGACCAGGCAAAGTGAATTTTAAGTAATTTTAAGGGAAAGAATAATTTCCAAGGAGCATTCTGTGGTTTGAAGGATTATGGACTTTATGATCTATACACAGATGTTTCATATAGTTGGTGATATACCTATTCAAGTTTCCTGGGTGAAGGTGTTTTGTACTTTTATACCTCCTGCATATTGATTTAAATGTGTTTGGAAGATGTTAATTCCAAACAAGGTCAGTAATTGAATTACACTTAGTGCAGAAAAATTTGATATGGCATGTATTTACCACATTCTCCTTATGAATTGTGCAGACTTCTGGGCAGATTATGTCCTTTGCTGTCATAATGCAATTAAGTTTTGATTTCTCACTGGTGAGTTGGTAATACACGGACTCACATGACTTTGCTCCATTATGCAGCTTCAATTTCCTGCTTATGTGAGGGAAACAATTATCTTAGAGAGTAATGTTTACTGTTATTTCAGAAGAATGGGGCATAGTGCCTGATGAACATATGTGCAGCAAGTCACAATCATATTGCCCTTCCTAATTGTTCAAGTAGGAGATGAAGAGATGGGAGAAATTTTCCCAGGGGCCAAAAGGTCATGACCAGTTGGAAGCTGTTGGAGTAGAATAAGCACATTTCTGTGCACCTGACACAATATAATGTGTCTTTGCAGCTCTATTAAGAAAAAAAAAAAAAACCAAAAAAAAAACCCTTCCTGTTTTTTTTTTTTTCCCTTTTCTTTTCTATATGGCCATAAAGCACACATTCCTCTCCATGGTTTGGTTATTATGGAATTTTGCAGTGACACCCATTCAGTCACTTTCCAGTGTGGAACCAAGAAAATTGAAATGTTGTTGCCTCTGTAAAATACGCAGTCTACACATCAGCTGGCAAGCTCATGGAGACGCTTGCAGTGCTGTAGTGATATGGCCTTGTGTTTTTATGTAGTGCTCAATCTTCGTAAGACTGCGTGTCAGCAGTACTTTATAGTCAGGAGCTTGTGTGCTGTGATAATGGCAGTCATGAAATGCAGTCCAGTAAAAGAGACATAAAAGAGGAAATGACAGAATAGAAATGAAGACCTTCCTAGTGGTAGGAATGAGCCTTTTCTTTCTTCTTTGTAAAAATTCAAGCTAAAATGAAGAGGGTTTTCTATTGCCTGCTTGTTTTTTACTGTGCCAAGGTTGGTTTGCATGGATTTCTTTTTGTCTCACTGAATCTGGTAGCACCAGCAGCACTGGTTCTGCAGTTGTCTCTTTTACACTTCAATACAGAAGCAGGGAAGCAAACTTTTGAGATTTTTCTCTTAGTGGTCATCTGGAATTTGCTTATGCACAATAGATATATTGAAGTTTAACACTAAAGAGAATAGATCATAAAAGAGTTCAGTGGTACTGTTCTCAGCTCATATGCTAATGGGATTTTGCTGACTTCATGATGAAGGTAGCAGTGTGCTGATTTTTGCAAAACAGGAGAACAGCCACATGGAAATCTTTCCTAATCAGAGAAAGCATGAAAAATGCCTTGATCATCAAAATTCCTTTTTTCCCCTGAATAATATGAATTGAGATCTTATTCAAAATTATGGCAGACTGAAAAGAAAGAAATCCTTTGAGATACCCCTCCCCATGTTTCTTCCCTTTGTGTTGTTTACTGGGTAGAACTGACCTGGGTATCCTGCCTTATTTCTTATATCTTCAGTAAGATAGCTTACTGAAGTTTAATAGTTAATAGTTTCACTATTTCTTGTATCTCTGTGGTGGCCCTTTTTGCCACTGTACAGTAACATAAAACTTGTTAATTCATTTTCTAAATCCATATCCAGTCACAAACCACCCAAAGCCTCCCCACTCCTCTCCCCTGCTTCGCCCACTATTCAGCCTCTATGTGCCTTTTTGTATAGTGGAAGCTTCTTTTTTGGAGACCTGAATAAGCAGAGCACTTAATCTGTTTTTGGTTTAAGCATGAAAATTTTTCCTTTGACTTGAGTCAGTGAGTCATCAATAGGAGGACTCACTTGTGTTTAAGTAGACTTGGTGAAAAGTGGTCAGATGAAACCACCCAACAGACCCATTGAGTAATTTTCACAAGGACTGAGATTTATTGACACAGAAAATGTTTATAATTATACAGGAATCTGAGGCAGACAAATTCTAAGGTATATTAACTAGATTAGAAAGAACAGATTGTCCTGCTTAGTTCCAGATCAGTATCCTTTGGCATTTTACAGAGTCGCCCAAAGGAGTTTCTGGGCTTTGCTTCCTCAGCAGTGACATTGTTTGGACTTTCAAAATTAGTAACTCTTAATTATGTATGCAGAAGTTATCAGGTGAAGGACTTCTAGTTTTTCTCTCTGTGGATGGTCAGAAGTCTAGCCAGATCAGAAGACTGTATTTACTTTTCCAACAGGGTCAGGAGGAAAAGAGAAAGATCATTCTGACAACATCAGTGAATGCAGCAAGATTCCTCGTGTTTGGATATAGTTCTGTATAGTTGCTCCCTTGCATTTTGCAGAATTGCTTTGTTCTCTGGAAGCATGACTTTCTGTGTTGTTCAGACTGGAAAGGGGTAGTGTCTCTGTCCATGGTACAATGCTGCCTTTCCTGGTTCCTCATTAAAAATCTTTTTGAAATAGGGGTTGTGACAAGTTTATCACACCTATCAAGCAAAATCATTTCTGTACCCAGTCCAGAAAATCCAAGTCTTTCTGTCAAGATACCAAACATTTTCCTTTGCCATTTGCCGATCTAGTTTATGAGTTGAAATAGAAAAAAAAGGCATAATCATAAAATTAGTATCAGGAAAAGGGACAAAAATCTCCTTTTTCAGGTAATCTAAAGGACTGAAATGGATTTTTTTTCCAGCATCCAAAACTGGCTGACTAGATATCTCTAATCAGCACGAACAAGCTGGGCCAGAGATGGGAGCTGACTTTGGCTGGGTCAGTTAGAGCTGACTTATCTGTCTGTGTCCAGCATGGGCAGAGCAGCCCTGCAGCCTCCCTGCCTGGGCCCTGGAAACTGGTACAACACTGTCTGTGAGGAGAGGGTCTCAAAGATTTCGTGAGATGTCTTTCAACCAGCCAAATAGACAAATCATTTTTAGTCAGGAAAAGAATGGGTCCTCTCTATTACCTCCTATTTTTTTTTTTTAATCAAAGCAATTCTCTCTGTCTTACTCAAGTCAATAAGCTTAAGTTTGTATATTTTGTCTTTCTCATCACCTAGTTCTCTCTTTTCACTGTTCCACAGAGATACATTTCTTCATGCCAGAGCTACAGGATGGGGCAGGAAAAGGAAATGTGTTTGCTCTGCAGCTGGCCTTTCTTCCTGGCCCTTTCCTAGAGAGAGTCCTTAAGTCTTCAACAGAGCTAAAAATCAATGCAGCTGATAAAGGGTGAGTGTGTTAGCATCCTTAACCCTCTTACTGGGCTCTGATGTTTGGCCACCTGAGCATCAGTGGCCAGATTCAGCAAGGCCATCTGCAAATCTGGCTCCAAAGCCACCACTTGAAAATACTTAGTGTGACACTTTGTGCTTCAGGTTTTAATGCATGGGAGGTGGGAAGGAGAGAAGGAAGAGATATTGCAAAAGGTCACATAAAACCTCACAGGAATTTGTGTGGATTTTCCATGTGCTGAAACTCTGTATGAGTCAATTTTAAATCTATGCATGAAAAGCTTCCATATGTCCTTTATTTATGATCACTGTGCTCCTCAGGGACCTTTGGATAAAAAAGCATAAGGATCTTTTTTGCATTAGTGAGTGGTCTTTAGTGATTTGTCTCTCCTTTTGTTTTCAGAGCTGTTCAGACCTAAGGTTTCTCTTGTCTTTTATAGCAAGAGAAACATAACAGAACAAGAAAAGTTATCTTCATCAAAAATTATTTGGATACCTGTGAGGAAAGTCTGATTTTTTGAGTGACAGACATTTCTACATGTCCTTCTTACAAAATCACTACCCTGAAACACTGAAGAGTGTTCCACAATCCTGCCCATTGTGTCATTCACTGTTTTGTGGAGACTTCAGAGATGGAAGGTGGATTGTTCCTATTTGCTAGTAATAGTCCTGTGAGGAGGGAGGACTCTGCAATTGAAGAATGCAAGAGCAGAGAACAAGCCTCATTAGGATGCCACATGAAGGGTGTCAGCCTACTGAGATCCCAGCTGTGCTCCAAGCTCCACACTTCTCGTCAATGAGAGAGCGAGCTGTGATGTGAGCCCAGTGGCAATTCTGTGGAGAAGATGGAGCCAATAGCGTTGCTGTGTCTCAGGGGTCATTGTAGCCCTCAGCTCTTTTGAGTCCCTTTCCTGCTGCTGATCTCAGTGTCAAAGCTTCCTTCAGACAGAAAAGGCACATCTCTCTAACTGGCTACTGTACAAACGTGTAAGCAGCAAAACTATGTTTTTGCACAGAAATTAAATAGGGAATCCTGGTACCCAAGGTTACCAGCCTTGATCTCCTCTGAATGTATGTAATCCTACTCTCCCCTTAGCTTATCTTTATCAATTTTTAAATATATATATAGCCATAGGAAAAGGCCTACAGATAATTTAGAAGGGAAGCAGAAAAGCTATGCATCATAATTATATTAAGAGTCAAAACCTAACAGTCTCCACATTCAAAATCTTGTTCTTCTCTGCCAAAGTGATACATGTTTTCTGGGTCTGAAAACTGGTGGAGAGACCTCCTGTTGTCTGCTGGACCTTATAAACATTTGGTTGAGCATCTCTTTGTAGATGGAGCACTACCATGCAGTCCATAATGTGATCTAGGAGGAATTCCAGCTGAGTGAAAAACCTGGGGGAGAGGAGGATGAAGAGGAACTGCATTTCATTTAAAGGCACTTCTTTTTAGGCAAATATGAATATAGGTAATCAACAGGTACAGTTAATGTGCTACGTTCTGGGCAGAGTTGGAGCCAATCTGCTTGCAACTCTTGGATATGTAGTCAATCTCTTTTTTGTTTGTAGAACCTCAGAAAATTTCTAGTGGAGTGCATACAATTTTAGTGTGGGGTTTTTGTTTGTTTGGTTGGGGTTTCTTTGGTTTGTTTGTTTGTTTTTTTAATGTAATTGTGTAAAATATAGAATACTGATTTTTCATCATTTTTTACAGTAAAATAATACACAGATCTGTGGTGGGCAGTAGACTTCAAGCTGAAAGTCATTGAACTAGACTTTGTATGTTTCAAAAAATACTTGTTCTTTCTACTTTTACTAAGCTAAGTATAGTTGGTTTTTTTTATAAAGTTTGTGTAAATACATCTTTGAAACCTTACCTGTAAGCTGAAGGTGTTTGAAAGGCATGTTCTAGCTGTGACAAAATCTCACGGGCTAATGGGAATGTTGCCTGGACTTCAAGAGTGCAGTCAGGGGCTTGAAAGTGTAGCTGATGTGAGTCTGTCTTAGTTCATTGTGAACCAGCCAGCTGGGAAGCAGCTTTTGTCTGCTTCCTGCTTGCTTGCTTGGAAGGTATCCTTTTGTATTATCAAGACTGTATCTCAGGCAGTTCTGGTTCTTGACTACTGGAATATTTTCCTGCCTAGAAAGAAAACTTGAATAGATTAGCTGTGAACAACAAAACTTTCTTCTCTCTTGGTCAGGCTCCTGTTACAGCCTATAAATAGAAGTGTTCTTAGTGTTCCAAACTCACATCTAGCCAAGGGCATAATAAATTACATTAATGAAATTGCAAAAATCAAAGATAATTTTTAATAATGTCCCCACAACTGCATGTAATTCTTAAAAGACACATTCCAGACAATGAAATGAATTAGTCTAAGAGCAGGTAACTCTACATTGTATGAAAGCCTCAATATTCAGACTTACTATGTATGTTATTCTCAGCCAGTTCACCATGTCCTGTATGTACAGCACAGTTACCTGTCCTGTATATGTGCAGAAAAATCAGAAGAATCTTATAGATGGACTTGGGTTAAGAATGAAAGAATGAAACTCAAATGATGTGATGGAAGAGTTGCTTAGATACTACAGTGATGACAGTGGCACATGATCTTATTTAGAAGTAGAAATAAAGCATAAATAGAAATAGTTTTCCAGCAGTCATTCTGCTAGTCAGAATTCATACCAGGGTGAACATGAGTTTTGCATACCAGTCAGCAACAAAATAGTAGGTTATAATTTTAGAATCTGTATAAGGGAAAATGAAAGATAAATTAGGGTTGGCTTGTGTAAAACTGTCAAAGCAAAAGAGATCTGGGAAAGTGCCTGACAATTCCCTGATTTGTTTGAATGGTGCTGAACAAATAAGGTCAATTAAATTTAGGAACAAGGTGACTGGTTTTGGATTTCTTTATTCATGGTCAAAAAGCAGATGGAGGATTATCTTCATAGTTTTTCATTCTTCCTGGGTTGTTAGATATATATTCTAACCAGTGAGTATGGTCTCAGAGAAACAACCAAAGTAATGGCTCTGTTTCCTTAAGTGAATGGTTGAAGAGGCTGCAACATTATAAAATGTACTCTTACTTGATATCCTTGTTATGGCTTTCACTTCTCACACTCATGCAGCTGCTCCTCACTACAGTGTTTCTGGGCAAAACAACCCCTTTCCATGCGTATTGGTGATTTGCTTTAAATAAAGGCTTCGCAGACCTTGATAGAGACAGGCACTGAAAAGCAGCACTCAAGTCCTTGAATTCAGTCTTTTGTTGCCATGCTCTCTTTTGTCTTCATTATTATTAGTATCATGGCAGCAATTGCCATTGTTAAAATTCTTCTGCAGCAGGGTAGTCCCTTGGTGCCTCAGCCCTGGGTGACAGAGCACCTGGTACAAGGCACAAAACAAAGAAGTCAGCCTGATTCAAGTGGCAGACAACTTCTGGTAATTCTTCTGTATCTTAAATTGATTTATCTTAAATTGACACATCTTGAAATCTTTCATTAAAGCGTTGCTTGAAACAAATATGTTGTTATAGTTGTCATTCTTTACATGTAACAAACAGATCTTTTCTATCTACATTTAGGAACTGCAGTTCTTTGTGTTTTACAGCTGTTGAAGTGACATTCCCACTCCCTATGAGTTGATCTCTTTCTTGGCATTTTCCTTTGTTGGATATGCCTTTGCAATAAAAAATTTACTATTCTAACTTTTGCCATAAGGCCTCAAGGCTGTGAAAGAGGTAAGATAGTAAATGATCAAGCCCTGCTCCTTTTCAGTACTGTTCATCTGATTCAATGCTCAATTAATTTGAAAATTTGGATGTAATAATGATTGTGTACTTCTTTTGTTTGGAAACACAAACAAAAAAAGCAAGTAGAATAGAATCAGGGCTATGAAGAAGAACCAGAACAAATGTCATTCTGGTCTTCTTCCTGATAACTGGAATAAATGTGAGTGTTGGTGTGATCTTTGCTATGGTCACGATGATTCTTCTCTGGTGGCTGGAGAGTATACAATGTGATTTATGTCCTATTTGATCAAAATATGCTTTTACATTTGTCAAACATGATCTAAGGTGAACTATTTAACTTTCTCTGTAGTTTAATATTTGTCTTGCCACTAGAGAAAACACAGAGAAACTTTTAGGGATCGTGAAGAAGGACTTTGCAAAGCTGTTACAGTGATGGTGGATGGTAAGAGAATGACTCAGAGCAACTGATATAAACCTGCTTAAAAATATGTTTTTGTTTAATTATTTTTTCCATTTCAGAGCTGTTGTAAATCTACTTGAAAATCAAAATCTGAGCAAGACAATCAAGAAGCTGGCCAAGAAAAGATTACTGTGCAACATGGGAAAAATACTCTACTTCTCAGGAAGATAGCTTTGAAGATGACAGAGTCTCCACCTGAAGCTACAATGTTCTCACCATTTGAATTAACCATAATATAGGAATTGAAAGAGCATGAGATATATGTCCTTCAAAGACCTGCAAAATGAGCATAATAAGAAAAAAAATTTACATAGAAATATGATATAAAGAAGTTTAAAATATGTTTAAATTACTGGTTTTAAGAAGTAATTTTTACAGTTTATTCCCTATCTTGGACTACTGGAGTTTCAATGAAATGGGTAAAAGTGCTTGTATTTTAAGGCAGACATTGATTCCCAGGTAGTTTAAAAGTCTGAGCACGTCTGAACTGTAGATATACAGCCAGATACTAGTGAGGATATTGAAAATTATCTCTTTAACTTCTCTAAATTTTATGAAACTGTTAATCCAGACTAGATGAAGCCAAACATATAGTCTAGGCAGAGACTAGAAGTGCTCCTTATCTCCTCAATGGTCTTCAGGTACAACACCTATTATGTAATGACTATAATTGATTTTCTTCTTGACACATGGAAGGATGTGTCCCTAATGATAGGGAAGACTATTAAAAGTTGCTTCATAAATTTAATTAATTTGTCACCTGCACATTTCCACGTGTAACCACTTCTGCCATCAAGGAGACTAAAGTATGTGAACAGAAGAATAAGCCCATAGGGACAGACCAAAGAGTCATTTAGCTCTGATGTAATAAACATAAGTGACAAAGCCAGGATGCCTTGAAAGAGTACAAAAATAAGACAAGACTGTATTTTTTCCACATGTTCCTCCATCTTCTAGGCATTTGCACGTTTTTTAAACCAGATGCAATTTCTAAGCAGTAGCAATCTTTAATGGATTTCTCTTCCATGGGTTTGTTCAGTATACCTTTGGACCTGTGGAAGCTTCAGCCACTTGAAACATCCTACAGGAGAGATCCACAGCCCAACCACAACTTTTGTCCCAGCTGAACCAACTTCCTGCTTGCTTCATTTGTCCCACCTTCCTTCTTGAAAAGACAGTGAGATGCCAATCCACACTCTTGTCTCCCTGAAAGGGACCACTAACATCTTCCCTGATTATATTCTTTATGGACTGAAAAGTGCAAGACTACGTAGTGATTCTTCATCCTGAAACCTTACCGTACCTCTGACCATCCTTCTCCAGCCCTCCTCCATTACATGACTATTTTGTTTATGAAGGTGCTTTGTGGAAATAAAGATTGTTTGATGCAAATTTAAAAATCTGAGCTGGTGAAATGTTGGAAAATGTACCATGGACTGAATAAAATGTTTAATAGATTTTATGATTAAGATTTTCTCTTGAGTCTAGTAGAAGCTCTTAAAAGAGGCCAAATACTGAGCACTCCAGGGTAGAGAATGCTTCTCAGTAAAGAACATTGCAACAAAATTGAAAAAACAGAGATTGGAGGTAGTAACTCATCCTCTCAAAATCCTTTTCTTCAGATCCTCTGTTGCTGCAGATGTTCTAACTACACCATCTGCACATCCTTAAAAAAGCATTATCATATTTTTCAGAGATACATCATTTTGTTTGCTGCTTAATGAAAGCATCATTTACATTTTTGCAAATAAAACATCATATTCAAAAATGATGTGCACTTAATTCTATAAAAATATCTTTTTTTAAAAAAGGAAATTATATTTTTGGTAACACTATTATTAGCTATGTCATTTTATATCATTTGCTGGACAAACTTAAAAGTCTTGCAACATTAAGAAGAAAATGCATACAGGAGGAAAAAGCAGGAAACAACAGCTCTGCAGTTTGCAAAACTAGCTTACAGATTCAAGGTGAGTTTTTGATCCTGTGCAATCAGAGAAAGTGTATTTTGGTGAGTCTGGGGCTAAATTTTGAATGCTGGTCTTAAAAATACAGCAAAATCAGGTCTCCCTACTTGGGAAAAGATTTTCGCTGAATGCATCTTGAGTATGAAACCCTGCCATCAGTTCTGCAATTGACTTATGAACTGCTCTTATGTTGTAATTAGGGTGTAGCATAGCTGATAGCTGAGGGAGAAAGAGGTGGAAGTAGAATATTCTTTTCCATATTGAAGTAAATATATAACATTATACAACCATTTTGTATTTTAATAACATTTACAAAGAACCTCCAGTCTTATTTGGGTTGATATTTTGAGGATTTTAAATTTCCATGGTCTGCTAGCAAATCTGGAAAAAAGTAGTAGATACATTAGCAGAGTAGTTCAAGAAATGAAATTCAAAACCAGCTGAACTCATGCATATCAGTAAGAGTGGGGACCTTAGAGTAGATCAAGGAGGTTTTGTTCTTTATTGGATGTGTATAGGAGTCCACAAGAGCTTTTGGCCATTGAAGTTCAGGCAGCCTCCCCATTATGCTCTGTAAAGTGTGATCTCTACAGAAACCCCAGTGCTTTGGGAGCTCATAGGGAAAATCTATTTACCCTCATTCAAACACCTTCCTCCAGCACACCTTGGAGAGCCATCAAGCTCAGATCATCTGCCAGGAGACCTTTTCACCTGCTTTTCTCTACAGAGGATACCCAGTACCTCCTCCCACTACACCAGATGCTGGACCCAGGATACAGGGGCCAGACTGAAGGCAAAAACCGCATCATGATTAAATTTAAGCTAGCACTTACATTCCTACCTGAACTAGGATGTCTTCATACATATGTTAAAGTCATTTTCCAAATCAGATGTAAAACCACTGTGTCACCCCTTGGTTTCATTTGCTTTGCATTGTCTAATACTGCAGTATAATCTTGTGGGTTTTGTTGTGATTTAACAGTATTTTAACCATTTACCTGCTTTGCTTTCATCTCCCCTTTCTTATTCCTATTAAAGAAAAACCATTTTGGAATGCATGCCTTGTCTGTATGTGACCTATCATCTGTCTCAGGAGATTTAGGATGCATTTATAGAGTTATTTACGTCTAGATGCATGTGCAATTCGATTTATGTATGGTCTAATAGTATATATTATAGAAATTAAGTTTTTTTCTTTGACAGCTTTACTGTCTCTTTTTAGAAACGAAACTTTTATGGTGAATTTCAGAGATTTTAATACTTTTTTGGTAACTTCATTTACTCAAACAGCCTTTACAAAATAATCAGTACCTATATTTTCTCTTTGTTGTTATGCATAAAGGAGAGAGATTGATAGAAAAATATGGTAGTTTTTTGACCTGATGTTTTATAAAGTAAAATAAAGGATTGCTAGTTGGAAATCTGATTCAGTGCTCCATGACCAGTGGCAAAATTTTAGCATTTTGCAGCTATTACATGGAGAAAATAAGAAAAGAATTTGATTTATGATTTTATTATCAGAAAGATACAGCTAACTGTTAAGCCAAATGTACAGCATTTTGTATGGGTTTTGGAAATAGAGCTCTGCATTTTCCAGTTGTTCTTCTGTAAAGTATGGAGATAGATTTTTCAGGAGCTGGGCATTCAGCTCCTACTTTATAATAAGTGTCTTGTAGTGGGCCAGTGTTGTTCATATAGTTTAAACTTATAGTTTACTAAATTTTTTACTTAGCTGTATAGAAAAACCTTTGACTAACAACTGGGTCAGAGTGGTTAGACTGGAAAATTCATTATGGTGTATTTTCAGAACACTGTTACTTTTGCAGGAATCTGTGTGTTTGTGGGCCATGAAAAGTCAGCTGGAGAAAAAGCTTGCATGTCTGAAGCAATGAAACCCCACATCCAGCAAGGCCATATATGGGTAATTGGGTATTTAAAATTACTTAACTTTGTTGCCTTTTGCACTCTATCCTTTTGATCTTATAGTCAGAAAGTTGCTGGGTGAAATGGGAAGAATTGAGAAAATTAAATATTCATATGGGACCATAAGCCCTTTCCCAAAGAAATGGTTTTGTAGTGGATGTTCCTACAAAGTCTTCTGGCACTTTTCACTGATCCTTATTGAATGTATTACATGTTGTCACAACATTGGAATTAAATGATAAAGTGAAATTGTCAAGCAGATGAAACTGTTACTATTTTGGGATAAAATTAAGTTGAATTATACCTGGAATAATGGCAAATTTTTAATTAAGATTCCTCAATAATTGCAATGAACCCAAATTTTTGCTACCTTTAACTGCAAAATTTTTAGCATTTAAAGCAGAATTCTTCCATAGTGAATATGTGATCTTCAATATACTATCTTTCTTTCTGAGTACACATAAAGTGGTGTCAAATTTGGTTGGTTTGGGGGTTTTTTGCTTGTTTGTTTGTTGGATTGATTGATCGATTTTTTTCTTGTTTTTTTTGAGGAGCCACTCAGTGGGAAAAAGGCTGCTAATCCTGTCTCAACCATTTTTCTTGCATTCCTCGTTTCTGATTCCACCCCAGTTTCCCCTGTCCCAGCATTCTTTTCCATCAACACAGTTCTACCTTCATGCTGGTGAGACTAAGATTGAGCAGGAAAGAAATGACAGTGTGACTTGGAGATGATAGAATAGAAGCAGGAAAGAGCAAGAAGACTGAAAGAGGCTGGGTGAGTATTTGGAGAGAGGCTGGTGAGAGTAGGGTGGTATGGGAGGAAACTGATAGGGGAGCAGAGAGTGGGAGTACTAAGGAAGGGGTTATGGAAGAAAGACTGAGAAGAATAAAGACATTAAGACACATCTTCAGCTTAGTAAAACAGAGAGTATATGCTTAGAAATGTAGTGGGAGAGGGAAGGAGAAATAGATACTGTGAAAAGAGAGATGCCTGTGAACAGGATCTTTGCTGAGGGGAAGAACTGGATGGATAGAAAGGCAGACAGGAATTGTGAGTAACATGGGGCAAGAGACTCAGATTGTGACATCTCAGGAAGCAGAGAGAGAGATCAAGAAGGGAGCCAAACATGCTGAACATGCAGATGGAGAGAATGAAGGCAGCATGAAGATACTGAAAATAGGAAACAACCTTGCTTGCTGAGATGGGGGAGCTGAGGGACTAGAGTGATGAAGAACAAAGCTGGAGGGAAAGCATAGAGCTAAAGGGATAGGAAAACAGAAACTGGGGTGGGAAACCTAAAGAATGGAGGCTGGAAGTCACTGGCAGGAATAGACTGAAAGAATGAGCAAGAGAGATGTAAGACTACAGCAAGCACAGTTTTTGAAGGGACAAGAAAGAAGAAGTCAGAACAGAGAATTTATTTGGTGGTACCTGTGAATACTCTTCTTGAATACTCTTCTATCATGAACCTGGATTAGGAACATTTTTTCTGAGCTTCTTCTCTGTTGCTAGCAAGCATCCAGAAAAACTGTTAGCAAACTGTGTGTATTGGCTCCTGCATTTACAGTTAAGTTTTAAGGGTGAATATTTCACTGCATTAGCTCAAGTATCCAGAGCCCCATTCTGCAGCTGAAAGTCCCAGCCTTGTGTATGGTTTTTGTTGTTACGAGTATGTTGCTACCTGGAAAAACACCTGAATTGTTGGCATGGAGTTTAGGAAATCACAGAAAACTTGAAAGGAATTGCAAGTTGGAGTGTTAAGAAATGTGTGTATTGTGCTATACAGCACTGGTCCAGCCACTGTCTGAAAGAAAGGCCACCAAGGAATTTAATGGGCAGCATGCTGAGAGACAAACCTTATGAAATGGCAGACTGGTGTGTATGTATGTACTTCATTGTAAAAGATCCTGAAAAGACAGGGTTTAAAACATATTTTTCAGTTTTAAAGCCTTCAGATGTTTATCTCTGTAGATAAATTGATAAAAGAAAATTCCTTATCTCATAAAAAGTTCATCAGGTGAATGATGTATTCTTTCAAAATGTCATCAGTCTTCCTGGTCCAAGTTGTATTCACAGCAGGTTCTCAGCCAGTGGAAGCAAAAATGCCAATATCCTTTGGACAGTGTAGGGGCAAGTCATGCATAATTGAATATCTTGTTTTTATTGTTAAAGCACTGATTTATCCAAGCTGCTCGTGTACTGCACTTACTAATCTGAGGGGAAGGTATTTGTAATTTTCTAAGAAAGCTTTTAAGACCTTCAAGTTTGCATGTGCACAGAAAACACATCCAAAAAGATCCACCAGACCATCTGGTCCAATTTTGTGTCTGCTCTTCCCTGTCTGTCTGTCACTGTTGTGCTGAGGCTGGTAACTCAGCTGAAGCCTGTGTTTAACAGTACCTGCCAGAAAAGCACCCAGATTTGCTGTGGGGTCTTTGAAAGACTGGAAGTCCAGAACTTTCCTTGGAGATTTGTTCCATAGATTTATTGCCTTCTGCTTTACAAGAATTTCTCCTCTTTCAAAATATGAACACATCTGCCTTCCTCTTTTAGCTACTGGTTTCTGTTTCTGTTAAAGTCAGCACTTTTTTAGTACTTTATACTTTTTCTTTATGGAAATTTTTTTCTCCACCAACACACCAATCACTTATTTTTTGGTCTTCTTTTATGACTAATTTTCTTAAAGATCCTTTCAAAACATGTTTGGGTATTTTTTTTTTTCTAACTATTTTTCACAGCTTCCAATTTTTCAGCAAGATCTATTCAACCAAGAACCATATATGCCCTATGACACTGATGTCTGTGTTCACCTGCTTGCTATGCCTCCATCCTGAATCCTTTGCAGACACATCTTTATTAAACACAGTTTGTCATTCAGAAGATACAGATTGCTTTCCTTGTTCCTGAACCAACTTTTCATTTGATGCTGGTAAATCACACAGTTGTTCCTGTGTGTTCCTAATTTGTTCATATGCTTCTCCCAGCTTCATTCATTGCTTCTCCCAAGTTCATGCCCTCCACCCATTTTGTCTTCACTGGGAGCACTTCACTATTCAGAGAACTGAAGATTTATTGACCTGATGTACAAAGGTGCTAGGAAGAATACAACTCTGAATCCTTTTCCATTTGCAGGGTACACCTGTTATCTGAATTATTATATTTTGTGATAAAGTAAGAGCACAGACTGGTGTTTCACCATTCATAGCCCCTTAGCAGCAAGGCTACGCAAGGGAAGGTCCCTGATTCCCTTCATGCCATACCCCAGGAATCTCTCATGTTTCTACACAAATTAGTAGAACTTGAGTAGAGAGGGTGGAGTGTGGGATGCAGGGAGAAATCATGTGCATTAATCCCAAGCCTGGTAGATGAGGTGCTTTCCTGAGAGATGCATGTCTTTCTTTTCTTCAGCTGAGAAAATGGATCTAGCCTTCAGTCACTGCACAGCTGAGCAGAATAGGAGGCTAGTTACAAAAGACAATCCATTAAATTGCATACAAAAATTCTTTTGGGTGCTTTGTCATCACCTCTTCTCATTGCTGGAGACCTCTTTTACTTCTTTGCCCCCTAATTCTTCCAAAATATCTCATAATACATGCATCTGGGGGAGTTCTCCTCTGCCTCTGCCTAGGGCTACTACAGATTTGTCATACCATATTTTGTTCTAAAGAGTGAGAATTTTATAGTCATCATTTTAAATAAGGAAAACCCCAACTTTTTCTACAAAGTTAGAGCTCCATCTCTCTCCCCCCTGCTCCCTTCCTCTCTTTCTCTCTCTCTCTCTCTCTCTCCTTCTCCCTCCAGGACAAATAAAATTAATAAATGTCTTTGGTCCCCCCAATCATTCTTTGTTTTTCCTTCTCTTTTTGTTCAAGCATTTTTAACTGAAGAGGGGACAGAGTGGCAAAAGAAAGCTCAGACAATTAAAGTTTATAAAATTACAGACTTAGTGTCTCATTTTCATAGGTTTTCTTGGTTATGGTTTTCATACAGCATGTCACAGCAGGGCTGTGTTGAGGCATCACTCACAGCAGCACTATGCCACCAGTTTTGGAGGGTTTTATTCATAACTTTTAATCCTTGTGATAAAACTTCCTTGCAAATCCTGGAAAGGACTTACCTATCCTTCAGTGATGTCTTAAAATTTCAGCTTGTCTTTGGCAAGATTGGTTCAACAAGAAATGAGATGCCGGACCTTAGTAGAGAAAGAACCATATCTATCTGTCTCTGGCAAACTGATTCACAGTGTTGCTTGAAACGCAAACTGTGTTGCTGGACTTTTCCAAGACAAATGAAAAAATATTAAATAGGAAGTAAAACTGAGGATCAGAACACAGTATAGAATCCTTCCTTTCAAATGTCACTTGTAAATACAAGTGTAATTCTCCTAATCTTGCTGGCTACAAAGTATATTTCCTTCCTTCCTTCCTTCCTTCCTTCCTTCCTTCCTTCCTTCCTTCCTTCCTNACAATCCATTAAATTGCATACAAAAATTCTTTTGGGTGCTTTGTCATCACCTCTTCTCATTGCTGGAGACCTCTTTTACTTCTTTGCCCCCTAATTCTTCCAAAATATCTCATAATACATGCATCTGGGGGAGTTCTCCTCTGCCTCTGCCTAGGGCTACTACAGATTTGTCATACCATATTTTGTTCTAAAGAGTGAGAATTTTATAGTCATCATTTTAAATAAGGAAAACCCCAACTTTTTCTACAAAGTTAGAGCTCCATCTCTCTCCCCCCTGCTCCCTTCCTCTCTTTCTCTCTCTCTCTCTCTCTCTCCTTCTCCCTCCAGGACAAATAAAATTAATAAATGTCTTTGGTCCCCCCAATCATTCTTTGTTTTTCCTTCTCTTTTTGTTCAAGCATTTTTAACTGAAGAGGGGACAGAGTGGCAAAAGAAAGCTCAGATAATTAAAGTTTATAAAATTACAGACTTAGTGTCTCATTTTCATAGGTTTTCTTGGTTATGGTTTTCATACAGCATGTCACAGCAGGGCTGTGTTGAGGCATCACTCACAGCAGCACTATGCCACCAGTTTTGGAGGGTTTTATTCATAACTTTTAATCCTTGTGATAAAACTTCCTTGCAAATCCTGGAAAGGACTTACCTATCCTTCAGTGATGTCTTAAAATTTCAGCTTGTCTTTGGCAAGATTGGTTCAACAAGAAATGAGATGCCAGACCTTAGTAGAGAAAGAACCATATCTATCTGTCTCTGGCAAACTGATTCACAGTGTTGCTTGAAATGCAAACTGTGTTGCTGGACTTTTCCAAGACAAATGAAAAAATATTAAATAGGAAGTAAAACTGAGGATCAGAACACAGTATAGAATCCTTCCTTTCAAATGTCACTTGTAAATACAAGTGTAATTCTCCTAATCTTGCTGGCTACAAAGTATATTTCCTTCCTTCCTTCCTTCCTTCCTTCCTTCCTTCCTTCCTTCCTTCCTTCCTTCCTTCCTTCCTTCCTTCCTTCCTTCCTTCCTTCCTTCCTTCCTTCCTTCCTTCCTTCCTTCCTTCCTTCCTTCCTTCCTTCCTTCCTTCCTTCCTTCCTTCCTTCCTTCCTTCCTTCCTTCCTTCCTTCCTTCCTTCCTTCCTTCCTTCCTTCCTTCCTTCCTTCCTTCCTTCCTTCCTTCCTTCCTTCCTTCCTTCCTTCCTTCCTTCCTTCCTTCCTTCCTTCCTTCCTTCCTTCCTTCCTTCCTTCCTTCCTTCCTTCCTTCCTTCCTTCCTTCCTTCCTTCCTTCCTTCCTTCCTTCCTTCCTTCCTTCCTTCCTTCCTTCCTTCCTTCCTTCCTTCCTTCCTTCCTTCCTTCCTTCCTTCCTTCCTTCCTTCCTTCCTTCCTTCCTTCCTTCCTTCCTTCCTTCCTTCCTTCCTTCCTTCCTTCCTTCCTTCCTTCCTTCCTTCCTTCCTTCCTTCCTTCCTTCCTTCCTTNTTCTTCTCTCTTTCCCCATTTCATCCCTTCTTGAACTCCTCTGTTCCTCCCTCCCTCCCTTGTTCCTTTCCAGAACTGTTGACTTTGAATGAAAAGGGGCAGTTTTAAAAATTAAAATTGGCACAGGGAAAAGGACAAAGTCGAGCCACCTCTTCATCTCAGTTCTGAGTATTCCAGGATCATAAAAATCAAAAATCTAAGAGCACAGAATTAGCCCAGAAGTTTGGGTCAGTTTTCATAGATATCAGCAAAAAGTTGGGTCATGATGACTAAAACTTCTCTGCAACAATAATCTCAAAGTAATAATCAAAGTCTAACTCTTTGAAGACCATAGCTGAGCCTCTGGGCTGTGCTTTGGGAGCTGTGTGCCTCTGGGTGCTGGCAGCATGGGCACTGACCAAGGGCTCAGGTCAGGCTAGCAGGAACCAGGCAGCTTCTGCTACTCCTGTGGGATCTGCAACTCCTCCTGGCTGCTGTTTGCCCTCGGGCCAGTGATGGACTTCACTCAATATAAAAAAGAAGGGGCTTGTTTCAGGGTCATCATTAATGCAGGGAAGCCCTTGAGGAAAACCCTCAAGTTGGAGGCTGCTGATCCCACATAGCTCATGGAGGAAAACCTTATTATTAATGAGGTCTGAGTCCAAACTATTTCCAGATAACAAGGAAGGTACTTGAAGGCTCTGCTGAGCTTTGGTGGCTGGAAGGACTGTGGCTGCAGAGAGAGGAGCAGGGTAGGATCAGTGCCAGCCTATGACTGGGCACATCACTGCCTGTGCCAAGCCTGTGCCAAACAGTGTGTGGCAAGCTGGGGGTCTGTAATCCACTCTGTTGCCTTTCAAATCCCTTTTGCCTGGCAGATAAGCTGCATTGGCACTAACTCACACCCAGTTGTCCTCCATATGCTGCTCCTACTGCTGAGCTTTGCAGGCCACAGCCGCAGATCCCCCTCCTTGGGCTCTTCACCCCATGCTAAGGCTGTGCCTGGGGATGGCCCAGGCTTCCCTGCACCACTCTTTGGGCTCACACATCTCAGCTCCTGCCCAGGAGTTCCTACTGCCAGTCAGATCATCATCTTGTACCCCAGATGATCTCTCCCTGAAGCAGGGCATGTCAAGAGCTTCAAGTAACCAACAGCCCTGGTGAGCTGGTGGGTGCAGAGGAGTGTGGGGTGAATTCATCAAGTTTTTTTCTGGCCTTTCCTGGTCAGCTTATGGGAATTCCTGCACTTCAGAAAATGGAAGCTGTGTTGCAGCAAGATCAGTGAGCCCTATGATTTAAATTCTGGTAGGATAAACACTTGTCAAACAGCTCACACTAATCAATAAATGTCATCTAATAACAAAAGAAGCTGTCATCAGCTATAACCTCCATCCATGAGACATTACACCTCGGATTTACAAAACCCTTGTGGGACCAGCAGGGGGAAAGCTTGTGGGAAACTTGTTAGGTTTCTTGTGAACTACAGCTCTGAAATTCTTGTCTTCTATTTGCATGCCAAGGAAATGATTTTTTTTTTTTAAATTGCAGAGTAGGTCAGTCCATGTATGCCTAGCAACAAAAATTATGCCAATAGAGTTGTATAGCAGGAAATTCAATGTTGACTTGGTCCTGGCTGTGCTTTTTATCCTTAGCAAGAGAAAATCAGGAAATAAGGAGAGTGTTGGATTTAATTTGGAATTTCCTGGCTCCTTGCTGTTTGTTGTCTTGAAGATAACACTATCTAAACATCCATGGTCTTAAAAATTTAATTTCCTTTCTCTATTTCCTGGTTTGTATTGCTCAGGCTTTCAGGCTTCTATCGTGGCTCCTCTTGAGGAAGAGACTTTTTATAATTCTGAGCGTGTTTTCACACGGCATTTACATTCCTCTTGTTCTTTTCCACTTTTCTCCCAAGTGAAAGCTCTCCGTTCCCGCACACTTAGTCAGCCTGTGGTGCTAGAGGGTAGGCACAGACAGGAGAGTTTGTTGATACTGCCAGAGCCTTCATATTTTCCTTTTCATTCTTCTTTTTGTGCCACCAAAGATGGTTATTGCCCAACAGGGCATGTCATGAGACCTTACATAGGGCATCTTTGATCTCAGTGTCCAGTATGCTCTGCAAGAGCAAGGAATTCTCATTCTAGGGGCCAAAAATAAACCCCATCTTGTCATTACATCTGGAGACAAACAGGGACAAACACAGACCCTTTCTGATGTGACTCAACTCACCTGTGTGAGCTGCTGCCTCCTCAGTGGAGGAAGGGTGTCCTGTAAGGATTTTGCCCACCACTGTGTCCTTGCTGCCCTTCCTCTCTGGGAGCTGGTGGTCATACATGGGCCAGGGGGCACACTTCCATCTCTATGTGAATTCTCTGCCAAGAAAGACCAGCAAATTCATAGGTATTCTAGCAAGGAACATGGTTGCCCCATTCAGACCCTTTTGAAGGTTCAGAGACTCCTCTTGCTTGGTTAAAATACAGGATCCACACATTCATTTTATTGATGCTAAAACCTATTATTTTAGTATGGTCTGGAAAGTTGCACTCTGCAGCTAAGGCAATAAAGCCATGTTTTCATAATAGAGAATCTTTTGCTGATTCTAGGCACTGGGTAGATTAGGCACACTTCTTCCCACTTAAAATCTAAAACAAATTCAAGTAAATGGCTTGGTATATGTGGAAATTATATTTTAATAATGTGGAGGTATTCTTGTTTATTATTTATGTGCATATAATTCCAGTAGCAATTAACATCTTAATGAAATCTTTGTATAGAATAATTTTTATAATGAAAACATGATTGTGAATGTGATTTGCTGCTCCTAGCAAACCAAGCATAATTGGATCCAGTTTAATGTGGAAACTATTAACATATGAACAATGTACTTTGAAAACATTCCTGTGATGACACAGGTTCATCAGAAGAAGCTGAACTTGCTTTTCCCAAGGTCCTGCGATGCAGATGAGGCTGAGATGCTGTTGCAGTTATACCACACTGATCCCACTGGTGAGATTCTCAGGCGTTTATTTGCAGAAAGCCTGTGCACTGTGAACCGTTATTTACTTTTTCTCACCAGAGGATTTTACTCCTTGAGTAAGGGATGAAACCTCTTTCAACTCTAGATTTCAGGAAACTCAAAACTCAATGAGAAATTAAGGTCTTGTTTGGTTTGGGGATTTTGCCATATTATACCACTGGTGACAGCCATGGATGGAGCTTTGTCAGTACTGTCCCCAAGTGCACACAGGCAAAGCTGCTATTTGCACTGGTGGAGATTAGCTGGCCACCAAACAGCAGTAAATTGCACAAATGCAAATCAGAGCTTGCTGTGCCTGGCTGACATATGTCCCTGCCTATGGCAGGGGGTTCGACCAGAGGATCTTTAAAATCCATTCCAACCCAAATCATTCTATGATTCTGTGACTTGCATAAAGGGTTTTGCCAGTGTCAATATTGGCTTTGCAAGTGGAGCATTTTTACAGGGCAGCTAAAGGCTAGTGGCTAGCACAAGTCTGTCTGTGATATATCACACCTCAAGCAAAGCAGTGGAGAGGACAGTCAAGCTGTGAAATATGCTTCAGGGTGGTTTGACTCACATGGGCCAGGTCACTCGCAGCCCACAACCTTTCCTCCTAGAGTACACGGAAGTCCCTTCAAAACTTCTGATAAGCCCAAGATCTGAGCTCATACTTCAAAACCTTCTGGGCAGCTTTTCATTTGATTTCTTTTCACTTTTTTTCTTGTACATGAAATAATCATTCTGTTCTGCTCAAACTCACACTGGACAGACCAAGAAAGGACTGAGATGGGAATTCTTTCTGGATACCTTAGGAGCTTAGAAGCCACAAGGGGTACTTTTAGCAGGCTTTGGCCAAAGTTAATTCCAGACAGGCTTTCCCTTGTTTAGACCTAATTTGCCATGGCCTCACCATTATTTATACATCAGGACTCACATTTTCCAGTGTGGCTGTGTACATCCATTTTTACACACCTAATTAAGCCCAGAAATGCATGTTTAGTGTTCTTAACGATGACAGAACCACCCAATAATGTTTAGCGCTTATGTACATATGAAATGGTGCATACAACATCAAAGCTGTGTACACACATTAAATAATTCATCCTTATAATAACTGCTGGGGGCAGGGGGGAGAGCCATTAGCTAAAAAGCTCACCCCCCCTTGTTACAGCAAGTCATTGGCAGAGTCAGGGTTAAGCACTGTGAGGGTCTGGTGCTGAGCTTTATACTTCATCTATTAGCTCTCACTTCTCCCCAGTTCATATGTTATTTGGAATATTTCCTACTTCAAGACATTCTCCTGTGGGAAGCAGCCGTGAGTCCATATGAACAGAATATTCCTTAAAAATAAACCAGCGATCCCCAGGCTGGAGTGACTGGTGCTGTCGAGGAGATACACAGATAGAAGTGATGCTGCCTGAGCTGCTCATGACACAAACACCCACGGATGTGTTGTGACGCCGGGAGGCCACGCACCCACACGCACACAGTAGTGGGCAGGAGCATCCGGGTGTCACAGTATTGGGAGCATGGTGCAGAGGAGGGCTGGGTGCTGGGAGATGGAGAAAAGCCCAAAACAAGATGAGTGTGGCAGCTGTGTCAGTGGCTTTGTGCTCTGCTGTGCTTACAACCAAAGAGTACAGCCCTACCTTGGTCACCCTCCTACTCACTGTCGTGATCAAATTCAATCAGCTACTACCAGAAATTACATAAAAAATGACCCCAAAATCCCTTCCAAAATATGAAGGGTTTGAGACTAGTGGGGGCTCCCTTCCCCCTCCCTCAGCATTTAGCCAAAGTGAGCAAAAAGAGCACTACAGGAAAACTGAATTTCTCTGTAGACATCCTGTAGTTTTATGATCAGGGTGCATCCTCTTGCATGATATTATTTGCACAGTTCAGCTGTGTGTCACAAGTGTTGGCTTTTGCTTGTCTCTTCCCGTGAATGGTGAGGTGTACGGCACCTCTGAAACAGCCCATCTGCAGAGAGCAGCTTTCTGAGGCTGCTAAAGACAATAGCCATTGCTCTGGGAAAGAGCCAGCTCAGATGCAATAATAATGTGATGTTTCACTGGCTGAGGACAGCAGCTCCTGCTTCTGGTGACAATTGGCAGGTATATGGCTCTACACATCGTGCGTTTCTGACAGACATGGCAATTTTTCCAAGAAGCCTTTGGACTTCAAATATTATAAATGTTTTGTTGTCTTATTTTAATCTAGGTTGCCATTTGGTGTAGTTGTCTTGGTGCTCAATGCAAGTTTACTTGTGTAGTTTTATATTGCCGTTTTGGGATGATAGCACTGAGTCCACAAATTCTTTCAAAAGCTACTCCAAAAATCCTGTACATATTCCAGAACTTTGTACAAAATATGAGAGGCTCTGGGGAGACTTAAATAATAGGGACCATTTTTTATCTAGATATGTTTGGGCATTCCTTTATAGAGCATGTGGAAATATATTCCATTTTCAAATAGATACACCCTCCTCCTGTAACATGAGTCAAGAGGAGAAAGCCCACACAGTTGTTTTGGTTACTTAGGAACTTCCATGCCTGATTAATCAGTTTCTCTCCTCTGCTTCGAGGAACCTAATTGAACTTGTCATTTTATTCCTCTGAAATGTACTCGAAGATTCAAAAATTTCTGGCATTTCTAATATTTATTTTCCACACTTCAGTTGCCAAATGAACCTCCCTTGGGGATACTACAGATTGGCTTCCATATTAGCTGAGATGCTCCTGTACATTTTCTGGTCTTGCCTATGGAGAATGGAGCATCTTCTGCTCTTTTGGTGCAGTTTGGCAGGAACTGAACCCATTCCTATACTATGATGCTTTCTGTATCAGCAGTGCATCTCCTTCTCTTGTGCCCACAATATCTTTTCCCTCCAGCATCTTCCAATTACAGTATTCCTTCCATTACCATTAAATTTAATATAATCCATCAAATAGTCCCACAGGGGATATCTTTCACTTTGGATTTATCTGCTAATAGACACATGGTAGCAGATGATCTCTCTTCTCTCTCTTTTTTTTTTTTCTGTGAGATTATTAATTACTAACACAGTTTTATCACAGAAACCTGGCAGTCTCCAAACATAGTCTCATATCTTCCTGTTTCATTTGAATTTCTCCAGTGTAAATTACTACCTCACAGTCCTGGTTTCTATAGGTGTCATTGCATTCCAGCATAACTCATTAAAAATAGAAATAAATTATGTTATTGGTGTGTTTCTTCATCCTTAGCTCCCCCTTCATTGTTTGATCTATTCTCTTTGGTGCATTTATACACTCACTTTTCACCAGTTTATAAATGTTGCAGTCAGAGACTTGGATCAAATTCTCAGCTATAGGCACGGGGCTCCCATCTAGATGAATAGCTTCTTAGGTTTAAGGCCAGAAAGAAACATTAAAGCATCTGTTCTTATTTCCTGTGTATCACAGGCCATTACATCTCACACAATTACCCATGTATTGAACCTAATAGCTTCTTTGGCTAAAGTACATCTTCTAAAAAGGCATCCAGCCATGATTTGAAACTCTCCAGAGATAGGAATCCACAACTTCCCTTGAGGATTTGTTCCAGTGGTTAATTAACCCCACTCTTAAAAATATATGGCTTCTTTCCCATTTTAATTTGCCTAGCTTCAGCTTCCAGTCACTGGGTTTTGCTATACATCTTGCTGCTGGTTAAAGAGCCTTATAGTAGCTGGTATTTCCAGGACAGTTGTCTTTCAGTCTTCCCTTCAGTACGTTACACACTAGGTATCTATGGAAAAATGGATTCTTAAGGCATCAAGTAATTTCTATGGCTTTTTTGGAACCTTTTTCAAATTTCCCCCACAAGAAATAACATTTGTATGTCTGGTCATGATCTGCAGGAGGAAACCCTGCTGTCCTCTCCTCAGTCCAGGTGCCATTAAGACGTGGTCACCCATAAGCATACACTTGGGCCCAGTCCTGGGAGGTGAGCTTTCTCAATCAGTCCTGCACAGCCTGAAAATTATGTCTCATCCTTCCCAGGACAAGGAGGCTCTGGACAGCAACACAATCTTTATCCAGATGCATTTCCTTTCTCCTGCCCTCCCAGCCCCATCACAACAGTGGAAAGAAGGGCCATACTGCTTCATGGTCCCTTGGCTGAGGTGGCAGGGGTCCATCATGGAGAACTTCTTTCAGTTTCTTGTGTTGCATTTTTCTCCAACAAGAGCTGGCAACATCTCTGCAAATAATGGTAGTTCCAGAGAAGAAGCTTTTGAGTGGCCATTCCCAGCTGGTGCTTGGGCAAGGCAGAAGCAGCTACTGAACATGTGCACTTAGCCTGTCCAGACCTAATATTTATTTTTATTAGTGAAAAGTTGCTGTGAGTGTCTCTGAATGTCTCTTCTAGATAATGAAAGCTTTGTCCAAAAAACAAGCAGCAAATAGCTTTAAGGAAGTTTTATGACCAAATGGGGAAGTGCTGGTGGTTTTGCAGCTTGTGGACCCCAAGGAGAAGCGAGAGCTTGAAGCACTTTGCATCAGGCTCAGGCTGCCTCAGTTCCATCTGTGTTTAATTAAATCCTGGCCAGCCAGTGATACCCATCATCGTGCCTGCTGCAGAACACAGTGCAGCTGCTGCAAGAGGTGAGACCTGCCTGCAGCCTAAGACAAAGGGTAGGTGACTGAGGCAGCTGTCTCTTGTCCACCTATTCAGCCCGGGACCAGGGTGCCACCTCAGAGCTCCTATTTAGCTGCATATAAGCCTTTATGCTGCATAATGACGGTGTGAATGGTAGTTGCTAAAGATTTTAAGTGCCTTTAGAAATTAGATGCTGTCAAACCATGCTGAATTAATGAGGCTTAGGATGCCTGGCATATGGTGGGATTTAGATCTGCTTATGGCTCATGGCAGCACAGGACAAGGCCAGCATCATGCTGAGTTGTCTGTGCAGGGATGCACAGCCCCAGCCCTGTGCCTGTACCTGCTGTGCAGTGTTTCATGGCATTATCTTCTAGCATGCGTGCAGGGATAGTGACTGGCCAGTGTTCTCCCACCTGTGCCAGCCAGCATGGAGAAAGTGCTTTGACTCTGCTTTGACTGCCCTTTAAGCTTCATTAGCAGGATCCATGTATGCATCCCCAGCCAGGAAATCAAAGGATGTGAATAAATGCAGATTTTCAAAACAAAGATCCTGTGAAGAGCACTGGAAAAGGGTGTTTACAGGCTGCTGAAGACAGTGGGGAAGGAAGAGGAGATGCTTACTGCTGGGCAAGACTCTGAGCCTGATGACAAGCCATCAGCCTCAAGGTTTGTTTTTAATCTTGTAGCCACACCAGAGGGGTTGATATTCCAGTTCCATGACCAACTCTCCCCTAGATCCCTGAGCTCAAGGAGATATTAGAAATGCCTGTGCTAAGTGATAGTCCTTAGATATTGCTCATCTGCAGACCTCGTGGCCATGCTGTAAGATTCTTGCTTTGGCCATGTGGAGGGAGGGAAG
This sequence comes from Alaudala cheleensis, assembly GCA_013398995.1. NCBI lineage: Eukaryota > Metazoa > Chordata > Aves > Passeriformes > Alaudidae > Alaudala > Alaudala cheleensis. Next base: position 1,843,165 of record VWYE01021660.1, on the reverse strand, counting down.
ATGAGGCAGGGAAGAAGCTTTTTTTGATGTTGAAACATTTTATTTTTCAGGGAGGGGGGATAGCTATTTATTTATTTTTGATGGAGTCAGGACAAACCATTTGTTTGATGGATTAGGCAGTTTTAATATGTCAGGTTGCCTAGGGTACAGGCCAGGCAGGTTAGCTGAAGCAATTGTCTCTATACAAATGGAAAGAATAATGTCCTGAAAAGGCAGCATTAAGGGTTTGGTCTCTCATCTGCAGACTGTTCCACAATACTTACCATTTAAATCCCAGTCGAGCCTCTTAAGGAGACCTGAGTTAACAGTGAGAAGTAAAGGCTTTTGTGGCCTTTAACTGCAGACTAAATACTGCTTTAATAATGCAATGCTGTGTTTTTTCCCCTCATAGGAATTATTTGATAAAGGCTGGTAGTTTTGGTGGGATTTTTTGGTTTGGTTTTTTTGGGGTTTTTTTGGTTGGTTGCGTGGGTGGGTGGGGTTTTTGTTTGTTTGTTTGTTTGTTTTGGTGTGGGTTTTTTTTTTTGTTGTTGTTGTTGTTGTTGGTTGGTTGGGTTTCTTTGTGCTGTTACAAATACCTCAAGCCTCTATTATGAGTTGCCAGGTGTAACTGCAATATAAGTAACACCAGACCATTAACTCAGTGACTTGCAAAGGAGAATATAATGGGTCTAATCCTCTTTGGCCAGAAAGCTTACATTACACATTATTGGCAATGTCTGGCTCAGTTTAGGTTAGGGTGGCTCAAGGGTACACAAGGTACATGCCCATGTGAGGAAAAGTACAGTCTGGACTGCCAGGGATGATGATGACTACCAACTTCCCATGTGAGTCTCTGTACCCCAGGGAAAATTTGGGGTGCTTTGCCCTCCTCTGAAAGGATATGGTTGCAATTACTTTTGGGTAGTAAACACATCCACAGCTCAGCAGTGACTGACTCATGCATGATTTGCCTATACTGGTCTCCTTGTGAATGTGGTAGAGCTCTTCTAATTTACAGCAGCTTCCCCTCCTGATTTATTTACCAACTCAGCCTCAGAGAAGATTGATTTTTTTTATACAGAACTAGGCAGTTTCTTTTTTTTAAACAATACAGGCCTGTGTAATCAAAGTTTGACTTGTTTTTTTCTAAGAGTGAACATTTCCCAAGTGCTCATGTCACTGATAGGGATTCAATTAAATTTGAGAAATGAAAAGGCACCCAGTGCTCATGCTGCTGAAAAGGTTGTGGTGGTTGTCATGCCTGAGTGCTGCACACACACCTGAAATGTAGTTTGCTCCCACAACCACCCTCCCATTGGCCAGCAACTCCTGCAAAGCATCTCTGTGCCTCTGCAGTGATGAGAAACACACTGCTTCAGTTCCTAGTAACTTACTGCTTTGATTCCCCTTAGTGCCAGCACAGAACAGATACAGCAGGACACAGAGGGATCCCCTGGAGCAGGCAGCAAAAGGAGTTTGCCCCAGAAGTGATGGCCACTTGTGCCAAGGGGTGCCTGTGACCCAAGGGCTGCTGCAGCAGCACCACGCTCGCCCTGGCTGCCCTGGAATGTTGTGTTCCAGTGGGAAAAGGCATTCACCAGGCCATGCCCAGAGCAAGGTGAGCCCATCAGCCATGTGCTGGGAGCTGGACTTGCCTCTTCTGCCCATTCCTCAGGTGGGAACTTTGCCTATGAAGGCCACAGATGCAGTCCCTACAGTTTTGGTGCTCCAATGGGCTCTGAAATTCAAGTTTCCCTCAGAGCTCCTGTTTGGAAGTGCAGAACACTTTTAGATTGTTCCAATAATGAAAAACAAGACCCTGAAAGTCCCATTGCACGCTTGGCACAGCAGGAACCAGGTTTGATGGAGCTGTCAAGTTGCTGGTGTGACAAATTCTGCTCCAGTCTCCAGCTCTGAAACCCAGGTCATGTAGTCTGGACATGATTTGGCAGGCATAGTATGTCCAAAACAGAATTTATTTTTTTTTTAGCTGGATCAGTTCAGCTGGATCTGACTCACCAGGCAGGCATGCTAGCACTTGTGTTGGCACTGTGGAGGTGGCAGCATAGAGAGAAGGAACAAACAGCCAGAGGGCACGGGACCACAGAAAATGTACATCAGCCCATGTTCTCATGCCTTGCCATCGTTCACTCTTCTGGGAAAAACATTTTCCTATTCATTCCCACCTCCACTTGGCTCTCTAGAAGGAAAGCAACATATTCCTTTCTGAGATTGCAGTCTACACTTTCCTGGTCAGCAGAAGGGTTTAAGCCTCAGCAGGGGCCAGCTGACACAGCAGCTAAGATTAGATCCCAAATAACTATTTAAAAACCTTGTGTAATCAGCAAGAGAGGGCAAAGAGCTAAAGCATGAGCATACATCACCACCGAGTTTGAATGCCCCCCTGTCCTTTCATACCACAGCCAGTAGCTTCATCATGTCTGCAACAACAAAACAAAGCATCTGCAGGGCCCAGTGTTATTTTGAATGAGTTTAAAAGAAATTAAATTATGGACACTCACATCAAATCAGGGCTAAATGTTTTGGATGAGAGAAACCAACAGTTCTCAGCTTATATATCTGTTTAGGAGGTCAGCTGTTGGTCCCTGTATTTTCCTTTCTAGCACCAGATGCAACCACTTGCACTGGCACTGAGTGAGACAACTCAGCCTTTAACCAAGCTAAAGTAGATCCTCAGCTTTTCCAGGGGAAAATGAGATAAATTGTTTACCTGCATGTATCACTTGCATGGAAAAGTATTTGGGCTAAAAGACTAATTTATTGGTGGACAATGTGGCCCTCTTTGAGTCTTTAATAACACTTTTAAGCTATTCCTCCTGCAATCTATCTGTTAAGAACAGTAGATGTGTAGTTTTTTAACTGTATGTACAGCTTCATACATCAGTCAGCTTCAGGATCCTGAGTGAGGAACTCAAAAGGTGAAAAGTGGAAGCTTTTCTTAAACACCAGCTTGAGGTCTGAAGTCCAACTTTCAAGCAGGCACAATTCACACTCAGCAGGAAGCAGCCAGATCCAAGCGCCTTGCCATGGGCACTAACCCTGGGGTACAATTGTCACTGGGCTCCCTGCCAAGGAACCAGCAGCTGCTGCCACGGAGGGAGTGAAGCAGGAGTCTGAACATGGAGCATTCCTCCCCCTGTGACAGTGGCCACCCAGCATCTCCCAAGCTGTATGGGGCTGCAGCCCAGAAGGCTTTGCTCTTTTTAAATCAACTCCTAGGCTAGCTATGAAGTAGCAAATCCTCTCTCTTTGCCTCCTTGTCCAAATCAGTGTTTTGCATTCCCTGGATGCCCTGAACATGCCACAGCAGGCAGTTCAGCAACACCAGTGGCCACATGCAGAGAGATTGTCTCTCCTTCTGCCAGAGCTATCGGGTTTTGCAAGTGCTATAAGAATAAATAAAACCCCTCAAATAAATAGGAAAAGATAAGGAGGCAGATAACTGTAATTTTCATGACTGATGGTATTACTCAATTTAGACATTAACATTCTAGCTAAAGCTTTAAACCTTGGGTTTACTGAGCATGCCTGTAACTAATTTTGCCTACTCAGACTGCATTGGTAGCAGGTAGGTGTATAATTTTAAAATGACTTTGAATTATATAGTATGTTAAGCATTGCAGAGACAATGATTTTTTTTTTTCCCAGGCAGCTGAGGAAAGGTCTTACAGAATTTATTACTACCCTTCTGATGGTTTCAGAGGAGTGTTTACTGGATGGATCCATAGCCTGTTTAACTTCCCATATTCCTCTATTAAAATGATATCCTTAATCCTTGTTCTGTAACTAAGAAATGACACACAGCAGATCCCCATCTCTGATTCATGACACTGCAAAGTCTTAAATCTTTTCTCTTCAGAGTTTCAGCCAGAGAAGATTATTCTTCACCCCTCTTGATGTGGTTTCTGCTGTCAGCCAGGTCACAGCAACCACCTTTCTTGAGGGAACAGACAGTGTGGGCAAGTCCCCAGAGACCCTCACAGCATTATGCACACATCAGCTCCAAGAACAGCCTGCACAAACAAGGACCAAGGAGTTTCCAGTTCCCTTTCCTTATCCCTCTCTTCAGCTAGATGGAAAGTGGAGTTTCCCTGGTGTGCTGAGCCCTGGAAGGACTTTCAGTAAGTTCCACGAGGAAAAAGAAGAAATGGCTCATGTAACAATGTTAGGACTTGATACACCCAGATATGGCTTCAAATGGCAGGAGAGTCTTCCCTTTCATGGGAAGAGTGGTTGTGAAGTTATTGCTTCCCATAATAATATGAATAAATATTATTAATGTCATTAAAAAAAAACAAACAAAAAATGGTAGAGATACTACTTTATTTTGGAGAAAGATTTTGAATGTGTGTGGCCTGTTTTCACTATGCATACACATATGTGAGAAGGAAAGAAAGCAGCATCAAAACAGTACCAGTGCAAGCAGTCAGGAAGCAACTCTGTCAGCATTACTGAGAGCAGCTTCATTCATGATGCTCTCCAGCCCATCTGCACATATATGGATAAATCAATTCCTTCACTCATATGACAAGTCCATTGAACTCCTGCCATACTTTACGATTCTGCATTGACCCACCAAAATTCAAAATAGATTTTCTTGGAGGTAAAAACCCCCAATGAATAGAGAGAATGTTATTTATTCTGTCCCATCGTTGTTTTAATGTCAGTGAAAATGCAAATACACTGGAGTATAAAACTGCACTTTCCAAATGTACACTGATAGTTCAAAAGCCTGGGGTAAGATATAATTTCTGCTGAAGTCAATAAAAATTCTGAGGAACTTTATTGAGGCAGGATTCAATACTTTAAAATGCTTTAGCATTAAAGTGAGTGCTGTTCTAAATAAGAAAGAGGATTTATTGGAAAGCAATTCCAGGACATGTCATACCTCGTCACTAAGGCTACCTTGGGCTCATTATCACTTTTTCTCCTAACTGAACTTCAAAGATCAGTATTAGATGGCTGCTCATATTAAAGGAGTTCTGTTAAAGGCATTTGTGCTTCGTATTTTGTGCTGCTTTTTGAAAAAAACCTCTTTATATTGATTACCTAAAAAGACCAATGGACAAAAACAGAATGGAGGAAGACATATATTCTAAATTGTCACACTCCCCACCCTATGCTTTCTTAAACACAGGAAAAAAACATTTTTTCTCTTCTATTATAAACTGTTCCCTGATATGATGATTTAATTTTACAACAAGCCAAAACTGGATTTTCATGGAAAACAAAACATTAAAAAACCCAACCCAATAAACCCAACAAACTGAAGATGTTTTATTGATGATGTGTAAGCATGATAATACTGTGACTTCTAAAAACAGCTGTCAGAAAAGCAGAAACAATGAGACATGTTAATGTGAAGGGCTAAGACGATGACAGCACTTTTGCCCGCATGCTTCCTCAGTTGGTATATATGGGAAAGCAGTTGCTTGGAAAGTTGTCCATTTTTCCTCTTGTGTTGTTCAGAACAGACTTATAAATACAGCCAGATGTTACTGCCAAGAGGAGCTGTTGGTTTGTGGCAGCATAACCCTTGTTTTCCAATGACCATGGAAACACAGAGGGAATTGTCTCCTGGGCTGTTTTGAAAGTGACAGCTTTTAGCAGAAGTATTCAGATTAATTTAAATGTAGTATGCAGCTAAAGATTAGATTAAGAGCCAATCTTTTATTTCTAGTTGCTTTTGCTTTGCCAAGACTTTCTCAATTCACCAGTGACCCAATTTTTAAAAGTAGAAATATTGTGACACAACCATGATCCCAAGCCTTGGCAGTGTGAGGTTCATGTTTGGACTTGATGATCCTAGACGTCTTTTCCAACCTAAATGATTCCATGATTCTGTGACATACTCACTTTATCCCCCAAGGATGTTTTCAAACCACAGATGTGAAGAAGGAAAATTGCCCAAGTAATGTGAATCTGAGATTAAGTCATACGGAAAACTGATCCTCTGAAATAGGCAGGACCTTTCTACAGCATTTAGTGGGCTTTTTCAACCCTTCCTGTCATATGTGGATGAGCAGCAGTGGGAGCACTTTAATGTGATTCATAGGCAGAGGCTCTGCTGAGCCTGCTCTCTCTGCACAGCTTCAATGAATCCCTCCTGGACCACTTCATCATTCACTCCCTACACCCATCAACTCTGTCCCCATTGGCACTGGCCAAAATTAGACTAACTCTTTGTTTGTCTCAAATCTTGGATTACATTTACAACCCCCAATAACTAATTTAGGTCATCACTGCTGCTGGCAGCACTATTTAATTTGTATTTCTTTCTTTTGCTCTTTTGTGTTTCTGAAGATTTTTTGTGTTTCCTTCTGTTTTGTTGGTGTTCTTTTGTGTTTCTGAAGTATATGGGTTTGTCTTAATGTGACATCTTTGAGCTATCATGCATCTGAGGAAGGCAAAAAGGAATTTATTGCATTTTGGCTAATACGGAGGAAAGGGGAAATTGCCTACATAATGAGACAGGAGATGCAGTTTTAACTGTCATTTCTCTTGTCTCCATAGTACTGGATACACAAATATAAAATATATGATCTACCTCCTCCTTCAAACATATCAACGTACAATTAAAACCCACAAAGCTTGACAACCTGTTGTCAAGTTGTTTAAGCAGTTGTTTCAGAATCTGACAGACAAACTTATAAACAAAACGTAGAGCACCAGATCGTGGGATGAAGCAGCATCATCACGTGGCTTCCTCAGTTATCTCAAGATTTGGAAAACAAAAAAGCAGAGGAATACTTTTTCTCCTTGAATAAATAACAGTTTAATTACATTATAGAAATAAAATATGGTAGGAATACACTGGAAATCTTACAGAAATACTATTCTGCTACTGGTAAGTAAATGGTCAAAGCTACTTTTCATGACAATCTGAACAGTACTTGTGTACAAACTATTATACAGGTTGCTAATGAAAAATATTGCAACAGTTGCAAGAATGTTACCAGCTCAAACAAACATCTAATGATACAATATTCTTCTAAGAGGAAGTAATAATGTTAGATTTACAGACAATAAAGAGTTATGTTCTCCACTTTGAAACACTGGAAATAAAAATCTCAGGTAATCTGATTTCTTTACCTCATATTATCACAAGGAAAATTTTTCCTTTCACTGTGCAACAGCATCCCAAGAGACCCTGTAAACAGTTTATTCAAAGGTAGTATTTGAGATGTCACAGCAACTTCAACAATTTTCCTAGTCCACAATTACAGACTTTTTAGGCCACTGCTTGTACAGATGATTTTTTTCCCACTTATTTACATACATTCAGCCCAATAACAGCAGGTTGAACGAGCTGTCTATCTCACAAGAGACACACTAAAATGTCCATCGAAAGGCCAGTGCAAGATGAGGAATAGTGATTGCACAGCACTGAGGAGATTATATCATACAAATATACAATTAGACTGTCGAGAATCTAACTCTGCACACGTGTGACACTGATGGTCTTCTCGGTAGATACGTGACACTTGCAGTTGGTACATACACAGTAACTGCAACTAGTGGTGGTGGGTGGATGGTGATGGTGATGATGATGATGGTGATGATGGTGTGGGTGGCTGTGGAACACAGTACCGTTTGGCTGTGCTATCACTAAGTGAAAGCAGCCAACTGCAAATTAGGAACACCTAAAGCTGAAGTGTAAGTACAGCTTATCTTGGAACGGCAGCAGATTTTTCTAACGAAAGAATAGTCCTATTTAGTGTGCAACATGTAAGGAAATTGTTGCCAACTCTTTAATAAATGGTTCTAAGTGAACCGATGCAGTTCCCAGAGCTCTAGAAAAACTCATTATGCAAATGAAGATACTGATGATAGATGACAACATTTCACAGGATGCTATTTCTTATTATATCAGTAAGCACCAAGTTTAGTGCCAAGACAGCCCCATTGTCCCATGATTTATCGTAAAATTTAGAACTTGAATGCACAACAAAATTCCACAAAGTTTGCATTTAATTCACAAGAAGACAGTTTCAAAAATGGCTCTTTAAATATCCTTAACATTTCAAACAGGCTTTCCCCCACTCCTCCAAGAGGACTGCTTTAGGATGGACTAGACCTAGGCATAAGAAAGATCTTTCAGGAGGACTTGACATGCTCTGGGAATCCTCCGCAATCCACTGGTTTTGGCTGACTGCAGTGGGCCCCTTGAGAGCATGGTGCCCTGTCCCATCACACAGGTGAGCTGCAGGGGAGGTGGGTGCAGGAGGAAAGTACCGTTATCTCTTCCAGCTGCTGCTCACACCTCACCTGGTCTAATCTTATCTTTAAAACATGCCACCCCTCACCAAGCCCAAACTTGGAGCCATGTGCACCCCCACAGAGCCACTGGCTGAAAGGGGCTGGCTGTTCATTCAGCCAGCTGCTCTGGCCTGCAGTAAGGGAGCCAGGGAGCCGGGGCTGTTGCCCCCTCTCTCCCTGCCTAAGCAAAAGGATGGGTGGCAGGACAGTATGGATTTGGCTCCACTCACCCTGTGCCACGGAGAAAATCACCCCTGTTGCAGCAAGTGCCAGGCAGCTACAGGACTAAGCTGCATTTTCAGTTATTTCAGCAGAAATCAGCCAGAAGAGTGAGGAAACAGTCTGAAAAAGCAAGGCAGTAGAGAAGAGGATCCCAGACCTTATGACTCAGAACAGAATCACAGAATATCCATGACTCGAAGACTATCTGGTAGCATGTTCCTTGTGACAGGCCCAGGCTGCAGAAACTGTCCCACCATGGAACAGAGTCACTATTTTCTTTCAGTAACTTCTTCCTGGTAGTGTCAAACTTTGTCAGTGGTTTCAGAGACACACCTCACTGCAAGCTATCAGATTTGAATACTCACAGCCTTAAAACAAACTACCATTTACTCCTGGCTTTCTCAGTCTTCAGGAACACCATCAACAGCTGCAGCATTTGTCAGTGTGGGCTCATTCCATGCTCTCTGCCTCTTGTTTCTCTTTATTCTCAAGTGCAACTGAAAGGTTGCTTCCTCTAGCACATGGATACACATCTCAGCATGGATCAAGATGTTCTTAATAAGGTACTTTCACCAGTAATCAATTGGAAGAACTCAATTTTAGAAACAGAATTTGTGTGCAAAGCGTGCAACAAGAAATACAGTTACATTTGGTCATAGTGTCCTATCTTAGCTATGCTACCATGACTCACACTGGTTAAAATACTTACACACACACACACGCACACACACGTACACACACAGAGATATTTATTTATATACACACACTCACAAAATAAGAAAATGTCTAAGTCTGGCAATATTTCCTCCTCTTTTAGTGAAGACAAGAGTTTGCCATCTCAGGCTCTGAGTCTGCTTAGACCTGGGACACAGGAATGTGACACACTTCAAGTATACAGTGACTGCACAGTGATAACATCACACATTGAGTCTGACACATGCTGTCTTCAGTGGTCCAACACCAGCACAAGGCTTAAAACCAGATGCCCATTAAAGGAGCCAATATCCGGGACCTTTGCTTTTCAGTGTTTGTATTCACACAACGCCCAAGAGCAGGGCAGTAGTCTGTGCAACCATAAACATCCTTCTGTATAAACACAGTGGTATTTAAAAGTCTGAACCAGTGCATTCCTTTCTCACATTCCTCCTCTATTCCTCTGTTGCTGTTAGTCTCATATGCATGTGAAAGTAAAAGGTAGTGGGGAAATAATTTTAGTAGAAGAACACAAAGCCTCTCCCCTAAGTCCACAGAAGACCACTAAAAGTGTAAAATTTCCAAAATACCTCATAGGAATTCTTCAAATACAGTAAGTGTTTTCAATGGGGTTTACATATCACGTTTCACGTTATTTTCACGGAATTCTACCTTATCACTTTGTTTAATCAGACAAATATCAATAACACATAATAAAACAGCACATAATTCACGGGACACAACACATTTTACAAAACCTCTAAACTCAGCACTGCTGCTCTTGGAAAAAATCAGAAACTCCTATTACTTACAGACATGAAATACATTTCACATTGAAATGAACAGCATGATTACAAGGCGTTTTTTCTTATTTGATGGTATTGGTTTAGGATGTGTTATTTTTCAATTAGGTTTCACAGTTCTTCACACCCGCAAAGGAACGTTTGCTAATCTGGTATTCTCTCCGTGCTCTTTCAGGAAACATTATTATTCAGTAAACACCTTTTGAGAAAAACTTGTGAAAATTTAGCTAGAACCCCTAATTGTAAAACCTGAAGAACTGGCTGATGGTAGTGCTCTTAACACAATCATTGCTCAGCTTACAATGACAAACCAAAAAATATTACAAACACATTAAGCCATGGGTTTGGTTTTCTCTGTTGTTGATTTTTTTAAATTTTTTTTTTTTTTAAACTTAAACTTCTTTTCTCACAAAGCTGAGAAGTCTCTGACTTACAACGCTTCAGCAGTTGTGTCTGTGGAGACAGACATGGTAACTTTGGCAATCTTAACTGTGCTCTTAATGCAGCTCTCGGCAGCCCTGTGCACGTTCCCCGCATTGTTGGCGTGTTTGTGCTGGCAGTCAGACTCCATGCTGTTATCCAGGGGCTGTGCCGTCCCCTCGCAGGAGGGGAACATGCTGCGGAAGGCGTGTCGCAAGTCCTTGCTCCTCAGAGCGTAGATGATGGGATTCACTGTTGAATTCAGCAAACAGAGCATGCTACAGAACGCAAAGATAGTCTTGATGAGCTTGTTCATTTTCCCAAAGACATCGTACACCATGATGGCGAGGAGAGGGCCCCAGCATATGATTAAAACAACTAGGATAAGGACCAAGGTTTTGGCTAACCTGATGTCCATACGAGTTTGATCAGGCCTAGTGATCTGTACCTTACCATCCTCCGTCGACTGAATGATGATGCTTTTCTGCGTGCCTCGCTGCAACATGCGAACAGCGTGGCTGTGAGCCTTCCACAGAATGTACATGTAGGCATAGACAATGAACAACAAGAGGACGCTGGTGACCCCGATCCAGAACATCAGGTACGTCTCATCGATGAGAGGGAATATGTCCGAGCAAACAGAATTGAGTTTTTTGCAGTTCCAGCCGAGCAGAGGAAGAACGGCTATTACGATGGCGATGGTCCACATCACACAAAATGCTACGACAGCCTTTGGTCGGGTAACAATCCGTTTATAAGCGAGCGGCCTGTGTATAGAGATGTAGCGGTCTATGGCCGTGAGGAAAAGGCTACCTACCGAGGCGGTGAAGGAGGCTGTAACTCCACCCAGTTTGAACAAGAAGACGTTGGGGCTATCCTTCCGGTGGAAAACATGGAAATCCACAAAACTGTAGACAAAAATCACGCTGCCCAGGAGGTCAGCCACAGCCAGGCTGCCGATGAAATGGTAGGAGGGTCTACACCGGAGGCTTCGGGAGTGGAGGATGACACACAGGACGAGGAGGTTCTCTAGGACTGTGAATGTGCCCAGGGTGAGCGACAGCACGGCGATGGCCAGCTGCTGGCTGGGGTTCAGGATCATGAAACACTCCATATCCATAAAGTTCTCCCCGCACTGTATATTCTCCTCATTATCCTTAAAAGTGGACAAGGACTTGTTGTAAAACTCTGTGATGTTGACCTGCTCTGAGGGAATAATGCTCAACAGGGAATCATCTCCTCCAGTCATTTTTTCTTGGAAAGGATCTCCCCTGAAGGAAGAAAGAGGGAACTTCTGGGGGTAGTACCCCAGCTTGGATGCCATGTCGCCTTTCATGTCTTCGTACTGGATATCGTTGGAGCCCGCGTAAAGGAGATCTGTCGTGATTGTTCGGAAAGTTGTATCTGCGAGGCCATCTAGGATTGACTTCATAACCCCAGTCTTGTTGGTTTCAGAGATATGTGCGGGGTGAAAAAATGCATCAGAGGAAATCCTGCATGGGGAAAAGATCAGACTTCATTAACATAAACAGGGAGACAAACTCCACAGACAACTTAGCTGAACTGTGTCAAACAAAATCAACCCTTCCCTGATATTCAGTGCAGGTCTAGCTTTGCCACTGTGGGAAATCAGGGTGGGTTGAGCACTTAGAAAGAAATCACCTGGATTTCACTAAAACTGAATTACACTAAGAAGTGACGTGAAAAACAGAGGCACAGGGAATTGAGTGTTTCACAGAAAAGCAATTTTCATTTTCATCAAAACCTGAGCTGCTCCACCAGAAAGATATTTTTCTCAGCTTCTGACTGCAAAATACCTTGCAGACCAATATTCCTTGGGCTTGCTTCATTTAGATAATAATACCAAGTGCCACTGCAGGAGCAGCACTAAACTGAGTCACCACCTTCATTGTTTTTCTTTCAAAAGGCACTGAGGACTTTAAAAACATTGACAACAGAGAGGCAACGGGGACAGAACCATGCACTCCAAATTTCACAGTTTGCCCAGTATGCCTGTGTATTTTTATTATCCCGCTATAGCATTCTGAAGTCTATTAACATCCTGAATTTGTTACTGCAAATTTATTAGCAAGGTATTTGATCAATAAGTAGATAGCTTCATTATACTCAAATACAGGGATTACTCCATTCCTTCCTTTTGCTAAGCACACTAAGGTACTGGAATATTTGAGCAATATGAGGGAGGTGGGTTACCCAGCTGTAACCCAGCTCGGTTCACTGTTTCAGGAAAGATGACTAGCCCTGTTAAGTCAGTGAGAGAATCAGTGATCTGTTTTGTACACACCAGAAGTCTCAGTCAGGGCAGTTCAAGTTTGCCTAGATAAACATGGTACCAAGTTTAAGCAGCGGCCAAAATTCCTGGCAAAAGGGACCAGGAGCCACTGCTTCTGTGACAAGCATTGTAATGTAAGTAACTTGTACCCCTGGGGATATCCTCAAAAACATTCTGTCCCCTCAAAAACTGGGGGGAACTAGCAGGAAGTCCCCAAGTAGCCAGTGGTCTCTGAGATCTGTCAAGTACTGCCTTTGCTCAGGGATGGTGACTAGTTGTGGGGAACAACTCCTGGTCAGGGTTCCCTTGGGAGAGGACCCCCCTCAGCACCTGAGCATGCATCAACATGTAGCACAGCTCTTGTTATGCTGTTTACTCCTTTATATTACTTTGACAATAGAAAATGCCTTGAATATGGATTGAACATCTGTTTTAGGGCCCCCTTCCACCAGCCCAATGGATAAGAGTGGTCTGAATACAAGTAAGAGCCAGAATCACTCCTTTTGTGCACTACAAATATTCTGCATCTGCTATGGGACATCTCAATGATTAATCAGCAACAGGAGCAAACCAAGTTTCTTCTTGCTTTTAGTATGGAGGAAACTGTTGCAAGAAATCCTAGATGCCTAGAAGCCTATATAGGCTTGTACTAACTTAACCTGTTTGCTTTACACAACTTGACAATAAATGGTCAGAAAGGCCGCAAGAGTTTATCTGCCAAAATCAGAGTACTGACCACCTCAACTCCTAAAGAGAAGACATGCACAGTAGGTACCACTGTTCTCTTTTCCTATGAAAACTATAAAAACTATAGGAAAGAAGAAAAGAATGCCTCTCTATAACAATAGCAGTACTTGATAATATGTGAAATTATGAACATTTCCAAAGAAGCAGAGATCACTTGGCTGAGGATATATTTATACTGCCCTTACAGCATGTGAACACTCAAGACTTTTTCCATAGCTTTTTAAAGTTTTGCTTTTTATTAAGCAGGCCTGGACATTGAGTATTAAAGGGAATATGAACTTAGTGTCTTCTGAAGGTCTGCAACTCCAATGCTGAAAAAAAGTATGAGTACAAACAACCCTTTCTGGGATAGTCACAATACAAAATATACTGGCTGAGTCAGCTTTTGCAGACACAGTTTGCTCTGCAAATAACAATTATTAGACAGACAGTATTAAGGAATTTAATTTTGAGGGTGTGAGCAGTGAGGGAGGGAAATGTCACTGAAGTATACATTAAAAATGAACAGCAATCATCTAATATGGAAGGTACTTTTCTGTTTTATAGTTGTTCCTAGAGAATTTGCAGATGTTACACGCTGCAATTATGACTCTGCTGACAAATCTGGTTGGGTGAAGTCTGGCAACTTTACGCTTGGCATTGTAACACCATTTTAAAACCAGAAGTGAAGAATGTGTTATTAGTTTGAAAACTACCAAAAATATTAAATAAAAAAAGTAGTTCTATAAATATGTAAAGATTGCTGTGGTATCCTCTGCTATTCAAGCTTATTTTTGACAGAAGGAAGAGAACCTCATTTTAATGAGTAAAGCCACAGCCCCATGTCGAGAAGATTATGTCTGAGGAAAGCTTCATAAATTGTATTCAACTGAGCACTTCTGCTTGACAGACAAACAAATTGTTATGAGGTAGCTGGTCTCTGCTGGAGTCATGTCAAGTACAGACTTCCTCAGAATTAGGTGCCATGCAACCTCTACCTTTATTTGAAATACAAATGAAAGAACACGAATTCTTGTGTGCTCTTTTGAAGGTGGCAGTGAGTTATGTGACAATATCACTATGCATGCATATGCTATGCTAACAACACGGTTAATGGGATCAGGACAGCCAAGTCTTACTTTGAATGTCAATGATTTTTTTCCCTCTGTATTTTTACATTGAGATTATTACAGTAATTTTTACCTTATTGTCTCTGCAAAGAGAGTTTTCTTTGAGAGTACTTGGGAGTTCATTAGCAGTGTAGTTTAGGCTTTGGGGGATGCTGTTAACATTAATTTTGGTTTTGTTTGCTGCTGGGAATATCCTAATTGGAAATTTCTAGCAGTATGTGTGCACCTATTCAAGTTGCAGTTGATTTTTATTAAAGTTGCAACAAAACAACCATTTGCCTGATCTGGAATTACACTTTACAGTAAATTCATTTATTTTAATTTAGATACTAGCTTAGCCCAGTATAAGCTCACTACTAAAATGCACTGAAGAGATCAGCAAGGACCATAGCTGTCTCCTGAAAACAAGACTGGACCTTTGGCACTGCAGATATGAGTTCAGAGGTGCTGCACAATTTGACATAGAAAGAAAAGACAGAGGCAGAAGCAATTGTCTTGTTCTTGGTCTTTTCATATGGTCAGATGCTCATGCCAGTGGCACACTCATTTTGGCTCCGAGCATTTCTGTCCAAACCTGGAGTGCTGAGCAGGCAGCGCCCATGAAAACAGACACCCCACGCCATGCAGCCACACTGCTCTTTGCAGCTGGCTTCAACACAGTCCAAACCCATCCTGCTCAAGAGCCATGACCATCTCCACAAGAAATACTCCAGGGGCCCCTCTGGCTTCTCAAAGCTTCTGCAGAGAAGTGTCCCTCACACAGGTTCATCCTCTCTCCATGAGGCTGAAGTGACAGCTGTGTGCTGCAGAAAGCTCCCCTTATGGGCAGAGTGGCAGTAAGGGATAGCCTCTCTGCTTTGCCAAGAACTCTCCTGCCCTGACAGAATCCACTCTTTCAACTTCTTCGAGTTTTCAAAGCTCTCAGCTTCATTCCTTCCACAAATGAGCTCTACTACCTCACTCATTTTAAAACAGCTTTTAAAAGACTGAAACATTGATTAAATATGAAGAAGCAGCTGCACCAACACTGGCACCCAAAAATTTTGATGCATTTCCTCAACCGCATGCAGCAATCCGCAGCGATTCACAGCAAGTACTGAATTATGATTGCGGATAAGAATTAAACAACAGAGAAAAACTTCAGGATCTTTTATCCTGAAGACCAGACCAGAACACCTTGTCACAGCTGAGCACCATTTTAGACCTTTCTCCCATCATCTGGCAGCTATTGATGGGCACTGCCAGACCAGACCAGTTGTGCGAAGTGACTGCCACTAGATGGAGTGGCTTTGACAAACTCCCGGCTTAGCTGTCTGCACCGACATGCCTTCAACTTCCTTCTGCCTTCTTTCCCTGCCTACTTTACCAGGGACCAAACACATGAGGTGTTAAACAGCACCTGAAGGCTGAAGACACAACTTTGTAAGGCTCTGCCTTCAAACTGAAATAATTAGTGAAGAATTGAGGGGGCAAGCCTTACTAGTGCCCTCCACTGTGTGGTTACATATAGCCCTAAAAGATGCTTGGATATCAGAATACAAATACACTTCAGGTAAAATAAAGAATGCATAGCACGTAAGAGGCTGGTAACTCATTATCAAGGACAATAGGGAGAATTATACCTCCTCTAGAATTCTTGTTGGTCCACAAGACCAGTTCACTTGGGGAACAAGAACATGACTTCATTAAAATGCTATTACCTATCTTCTTCTGCTGTTCTGGCGTAGAAGGAGAGCTGCAAAGTTTTTATCATTGTCTAAAAAAAAAGAGCTGAATTTGTTACAATTTTCAGACCAGGATGACTGATAAAGCAATTTTAATACCCTGAATAGAAAGAGTGAGTATTTATGCTGTTCCTCAGAAAGTAATTATGAGCATACAACGATGATATTGATAGCTGCAAAAATGTTGACATTGCAAGAAAAGGAATCAAAACAAGAAAGGGAAATTCACAATCAAACCTTTTTGGTTTCCATTACAGGAAATACTTTAATCTCCATGTCTATACATTTCTTCTATGATAATCATAGTTAATTAAGAACAAGCTAAAGGACAAGTAGGAGGAATTCCAACAATTTCTGAATGCATAAGAATATATAAATGCACTCTCCTTGTTTACTCCTTATAAGGTTCTAAGTCATTCAGAGAAGGGCATTATCTTCTGGTAAGTTTGCATAGTGCCCAATACACTGGGACTCCTCCCAAACTGGGTCCACAAAGTACTACCACAGGAGAAACAGCAATAATTTACACTCGTATGCAGTCAGCTGTAAAACTGTGAGAGAAATGAGGTCTACCATGGTAACTGTTGGCCCCTAGGAATTAGAACTGTCCTATAAAATGAAAATTTATATGGCTAATAATTACCTTATTCCATATGGTGATGGACAATATAGCTTCGAGGACAGAACAAGGTTTCCCAGCCTTGGAGAAAGAAATGTGCAGACTGAGAAATGGCACTCTCAGACTCATAAACACCAAGTAAGGAGAAAACACATGTGGAGAAGAATGCAAAGGCAATGCTACCCCTATCCTGTTTACTGGTTTACTACGCCATCTCCAGAACTGTGCTACTCCTAGGCTAAAAAAGGCATATATGCTGTCAGCCTAATTTAGGAAAACCTGTATTCATTTCAGTCAGAATTTTCTCTGCATGAGGGATTGCGAAGGAGCACAGTCGCCAGGAGAGGAGCAAATGAGGGATGTTATCTTTTAGATACAGCAAGGCACTATCAGCTATGGGGTAAACTAGGGCATGCAAGTAATGAACCCAATTTTGTTCTTATGTAACATGATCATATCTTTGGCAAGTTGAACTGTAATTAGCAAGAAGGCACAGCTACATGGTTATTTGCATTAATTAACATACCGTTTGCACACTAGCAGGATAAGGGCTGGACTGTTCCAATTTGTGGGTAAATGGGTCCTATGTGACACCCCCCAGCATCCAGCAGCTGACAACCTGAACAAAATCAAAACAAAGGAGAAAACAGGGTGTTAATCAGTGATGGACAATATTTTTAAAAGGAACAGTATTATTTCCTCCCTCCAAAGTTGGCAAGGTGTGTGTACCAGTTTTAGCACAGGCGATTTACAGGTAGAGAAAAGGAGGCTGCACCTTACAGCCCAAACAGCCAGAGCACACACATGTGTCTAAGATCATCGAGGTTCAAAAGCAAGGCTCAAGTCCTGCTCCTTCTGGCATGGGGAAAGGAACAAATCTTTGCTCTCTGTGAGCCAGGTGAGCATGCTGGCAACCTCCACATACTGCTGCCCATCTCTAAACTGCTCAAGTTGTTCCATGTTGGATTGAGAGCTAAACATCGGGAAATAAACGCACCAATTGATATTCCTAGAGGCAGGGTGCATGCCTGATGAGAGGCTTAGCTTGAAGCCCTTTCTCTGAATCAAG
Source organism: Alaudala cheleensis (assembly GCA_013398995.1). Classification (NCBI taxonomy): domain Eukaryota; kingdom Metazoa; phylum Chordata; class Aves; order Passeriformes; family Alaudidae; genus Alaudala; species Alaudala cheleensis. Next base: position 1,825,204 of record VWYE01021660.1, on the reverse strand, counting down.
CAAACCAAAGATGCACCTCCAGCATCCCACACAGATGCAGAGGAGGAAGAGCAGGGGCAGCTGCCCTGTCTGCCTGTGAAAACTCTAGAACTCCTGAGGTCACCCAAAACTCCTCAGTTTGTAAAATACAACCCCTTATACACACATTTCCTAACAAGTTGCAGACAAGATGAACTATTCAAGAACATTAACAGAAAACTAGAGCTGCCTGCTCTGCCCAGCTTTTGGAGAAGGCATGGAAGGCAGAGATGGTTATTGTAAAACTGTAGGATTTAAAAATCTTTCACAGTTTACTTCATGTTATCTTAATTTCATCTAAAGATAGAATTTTGAAAGAGAATTAGTTTTGCTGAAGTATGAAGGACTCAGATGAAAGGAAACAGTGAAGCAATCACAACCTTGCTTAAAATCAGCTACAGTTTAGGGACTGGTTTCCCAATAAATACTGGTTTCTATTCTTCTTTTCCAATAAAGCAGAATGAACAGATAACATTAAAAGTTTGATACAATGCTACAGTACTTATATTGTAAAAAAAATGGAAGAGAACTCATTAAGCTTGTTAATTTTGAACTCTCAAACTTTTTCACAAAAGAGTTCATCTTGGATTTTAAAATTCCAACAGAAATCCTGTTATTTCCAGCCTCTTCTCTAGCCACTCTCTAATGCCAGAAGGTGCACGCACTTATTGCTGAGCAGAATTGACATAAATGTTAAATGGGGACAGAGAAGCCCAGCCAGGTGCAAAAGAGATAGGGGCTGAACACTCAGTCTTCTGGAAGTACCTAGGAGAAATGGTAGTTTAGTACACAATGTGTAGTTAAGGGAGAGAAGTCATTTAAAACAACAGAGAAGGGCATAAACAATTAGGCTCCATTGGATGCTAAATGCTAAAGGTCTCCAGAAGAATGTAATGTCTAGAGGATCAAACTGGAGGAAAAGCACGTTTATGAGGAAGAAAAGAGAGAAAGAGGGAGAGAACCACTCCTGGAAAATAGTTTCCATTCAATGGCCAGAGCAGAACACATAAGGTCACAAATTTCTTGCAGCAGAAAATATTAGTGAACTTTATTAAAAGAGTAAGGTTTAGAGACAGGAAGACAACAAAAACATCAGGCTCCAGGGAGAATTCTCATAAACTGCACAGAGTGTATGTCTGCCTTCTCATCCCCCTGCAACAAACTGGCTGTAACAAGTTTTAATTAAAGAAATCATGAGATAGCAAGGAGATGCCAAGAGCAATGGTACTGTGGATTAAGTTATTGGTGTGCTAAGGATTGGTAGGAGAGAGGAAAGATAACTACTGTTCTCATACTGGGAAGAAGACATCTCCAGGCGAGACAGGAGGACCCAAGTGGAAGTGCCTCAGTGAGGCAGGGATGCAGATTTTAGAGTAAGAGAAGAATTGCCTTTGAGATAGGTTGGAGGAAAGCAGATCAGGTGAAGGAGAAAATTCACGAGAGAAAACCTCCCTCTTCCTCTGAGCTGTATGAACTTCAGAGACACCTCCATAAGCTGAAAGATAAAGCTAGTGGGATTTTTCAGATCTCACCATAAAGAAAGAACAGATCACTCTGCAGGCAATGACTTGCTCTTTTGAAAGTCCATTTCTGATCTGTATTCAAACGACAAAGGAAGATGCAAAGGGCTCTGAGAAGCCATCCTTGGTAAGGTCAGAGAAAAGGACAGCACTGTATGCACCGACAGTTGGGACCAAGCTGGGGACACTCAGGAGAGGTGAGCTGAGCAAATTTGGCCAGGGACATTAACAAAAATCAAACTGCTTAAGGAAAATGACATACAGGATATGGAGTTCAAAGGTGGAAAGGAGCCACTGAGTGACCCATACGGTGGATAAACACACCAAAAGTGAAAAAGAACTTCACAGGCAATGACAAAAACTTATTGCACAGAAGGCCAGCAACACATTGCAAAGCAATATCCCTCCTACCTCAGTCTTCAAGAGTCTGCTTCTCCTGCAGACTGTTTTTAGGCCGTCAAAGTATTGGCAATGCTCAGAACTTAGGATAAAAAGGCTTTTGGCAACTGCGATGTCCCATGCCACCAGCATTAGCAAAGCACAAAAATACACACTCCCAATTAAAAAATGAAAAACATTATTTCATTTCTGGAGCTGTCTGGCCTTTTCTAAGATTTAGATAAGCTCAGGTAACTGTCCTCATAGTTACATTCACAATATGATGATATTCAAATATACTGCCTTCACATACACAAATAACTTGTGAAATTATTTGCCAGCATATTAAGCCACTACACCAGATTGCTTGGCAATAGTGTATGTCTTTGAAATATGCAGATGCTTTTCTTTTTTTAAAAAAAGGAGAGAGGGAGGGAAGAGGAGAAGTGAGAAAGAATTAAAGTAGAATTTGATATCCAAGTAGCAGAACAAATTGTGGAGAGACTCCAACCAATATTACACCAGACTTGGAAAAATAGCTAAATATACTGAGGGATGAGTTATGACTTTTTATCTATATATAGGTATACTTCTACGCATAAACTTACAAATATACATAAACAAAAAGCCACAAGTCTAGAGGAAGAACTGAAGTCTCACAAACCCTGCAGTTTGTCATGCATCAACTCAAATTTCAAGTGCTAGAGTACACGCAGACAAGATACAAGTGTAGGTACAGAATATATAGGCAAGATGATTGCTGAACATCTCCTTGAATTCCCTTATTACACAGCCTTTTTGGCTAAAAGCAAGAATCTAAAATTAGTATATCTATCACTGAGATCCTGTGAAAGTTATTTTGCATGTATATATACACATGTCACCTCATATTCCAGGCATGTACATAGTCTGGACTTCAGTACTGCCTTCCTTAAAACAGAGGTACAACTGACTAAGAGCAGTTATTTCTGAGAGCATGTTTCACATACTCAGCAGAACAGGAAGGTGGGAGCCCCCAAGATACTAAACACAAACTTTGAAATGTTCCTAAAATGCAGAAAGATGGAAACGACTCCCATGAGGGCTGAAAGGGAATTGACAGTACAGATCTGCTCCTGCTCAGTACTTTGTAGTGAGTAAACACACCTTTCTTAAGAATATATAATTGCCAAAGAAGAGGTTAACACAGGATGAGGTACTATTTGATGCCCTCTAGCCTCAATCTATACAAACAATACAACATCTGAATTATATAAAACATCCACTTTCACCAACAGTCAAGCCAAGGTATAGGAAGTGAACTTCATACTAACATGCACTGTAATGAAATACCTATTTTGTCTGTAATTCAGATGTAGCCAGTTTCACCAAGAAAGGATGTTCCTGCTGAAGAGAGGCAGAACCAAGCTTGGGGGAATGCCCCTGCATGAGCCACAAATGGCAGAATAAAAGTGCTCCAACCTTATGTTGCAAACCCAATCATTTTTCACGGGCAACAATGGCACCTTCGGGAAAAAGGGGAGAAAAATAAAAAAGTTCTTTCTAACAAGAAATTTATTTATAAGTCATTATAGCCATTTCAAAAGGACAGGTCATAGCTGGTTTCAGCAATCATTTAAAAAGCCACACACTTTCAAAGGGTGTGAGTTTTGGGAGGGAATCCTTATCCCACCAACAGCGATGGGATGTGCACTTTTGGCAGCAGTACAGAGTCAGTCTAGAAATGGAGACATACAGAGCAGTACTGAGAAGACAGGTTGTCACATTTTTAACTTTGCATTAATAACAAATGCTCTTGCTGTCTATTCTGGCACGTTTGCAAGCTTGCTTTTAGGTACAAGGGACTTGCATGCATTTCCACTGTAGATAAGAAAACAAGAGCAGCCTTGTTATGATTAAAAGGGTCTATTTCCCTCTGCCTTCTGTCTTGTGTGTCCATCTGCATAGCTGCTTTGAACTTGGCCAAATCTCAGTGTTAGGGCTGCCCACAGTACGAATTTTAAATCACCAGCAGACTGTGAATTTGCTGCTAGAGAAGAGAAAAATCTCAAAATTCTCACCTAAATGGTCGATGAGTGGTTTTATGGAACATTCATCATGTTACATAGCCTAAACTATTTGGGAAATTGCAGCAAAAAAAATATAATTTACTGTTTCAGGAGGACTGTCAGAAAAAGAATAAAACAGACATCTCAAAAGAAATGAAGAGTAATCACCACTGAAAAAAATTAATTCTGCAGATGCCTAGGTAGGTGACTATATGACTAGAGAGGTCACAAAGTTTGCATCTGATAAGTTACAGTATTTTCTCTTTAAACTGTGCAGAATTAGAGAAACTAGGTGAGCAGAAGACAGTGCATGAGACCTGCAGAATCAAGAATGGCAATGTATTAATAAAAATCTTGGGCAATTAATATGAGTTTGGATTCTCAGTCCAATAGAAAAGAAAACCATGTCAGCTCTCCCTCTATAGTGCGTAGCATTTTCAGCACCAAAATTCCCAGTGGGATGACAGTCTGCAAGCATTTTGAGACGGCCACATTTAAGGCTGAAAGTCAAAAATGGCTTCAAAAAGAAAGAAAAAAGTTATTTCTTTCTAAACTTTTGCTGCCCAGTCAAAAACTTGTAATAGGGGAAGTTAAAGAAAGGCTTGCATTGGCTAAGACCTGTCAGTCCTTCAACAGAGCATGAAAGCCTTTAACGTGGTCCTTTATGCAACTGAGCACACATCATTCATCAAAGAACAACAGCCAGGATCAAAGGCATCCACTGGCTTGTCCTCACAATACTATAACCTGCTTCCAACCTTCACCTTGAGTTTTATAGGTATTTTGATTCCTTTCCTGAGAGTTTAGGTATCACATAATGGTCAGTGAGCTAAATTCTCAGCAAATAAGTAAATTTCTTTACCTAGCCAACTTTTTTTTTCCCTTCTGGCAATAGGTGCCTGCTGGCTCAGTCAAACAATTATTGCTTTATGAATTCTGCTTTAAAATGGTTTTATTCAAATGCTTCTGCCTCTTATTCCAAAGACCAACAGATAATAAAGCAAAGCTGTTACTCATTGCCACAAAACTAATTTTAACCTCAAGCAAATCAGGAATTACACATTCATCTTCTGAACTGTTTAAAGATGTTACGTTCATTTCTTTTATGACTGATTTAATAAACTCTGCCTGCAAAATAAATATTCCTACTATAGTCACAGGGCTTTTTCCTCTTCTTGAGAAGGAAAAACCCATGCTGGTGGTTGATATGAGGTGTAATGCAAAAATAATTAAGCACAGCCAAGTAATTTTTGCAATGCTGTACATTTTGTTATTAAACACCATATTCAGTATCGCTCTGATTCTTTGCCTTAACAGCAATGCCACCCCCAGCAGAGAATGCCATATTCCCTTAAGAAAGGCTGAACAATAACAATGAAAACAACATGATACATCTAATAAAAATGGAAAAAAATTTCTACACATTTAGCAGGTTAAAAAAGAGACACTGTTTTTTTTTTTTTTTAAACCCCAGTAGATATTCAAGGAGAATTTTGCTATCTGGCTCTATGTTATATATGTCCCTTTATCTTCTGAACGAAAAAACATGTGCCAAAACTGTTATCATTTGCTGCCATACAGAAAATAACAGTGATGACAATTTTAGAGGAAGAACGAAAACTATGGACTTCATCTTCTGACACCATTTTACTTAATCAAACTGCAATCACAGTAACGAGCTC